>CM053588.1:245605257-245643679 GCA_028646515.1 Pseudochirops corinnae
ACAATGTCATTGGCCCAGTAATATTTTGTTGTTGTTTAGTTGTTTTTCAGCCATGTCCAACTCTTTGTGACCCCATTTGGATTTTTTGCTGTTTTTTTTTTTTTTGTTTGCTTGTTTTTGGTGAGGATGATGAAGTGGTTTACTATTTCCTTCTCCATCTCATTTTACACATGAGGAAACTGAGGCAGAGTTAAGTTACTTGACTAGTAACACAGCTTGTTAATAATGTCTGAGGCTGGATTTGAACTCTAGAAGAGGAATCTTTCTGGCTGCAGGCCTCCTGCCCTAACTACAGTACAACCTAGCTGTCCCTTGCCAATAACATCAGAAGGGTGAAATTATTGTAATGATAACAGTTCACACTTGCATAGCTCTATAACACATTACAAAATATTTTCCTGTCAACAATCTGAGGGAGCTGGTGCAAGTATTATAACCTCCATTTTACAAATAAGAAATCAGGCTTAGAGACAAAAGTTAGTAAATGCAATGTGGATGAGATTCAAGCCCAGGTAAGTGGGAGAGCTGGTGTTCTAACTTCGTTATTGTTTGGAATAGCGTGGAATCACCCTCTTCTAAAGCAAGCAGACAATTCAACTGTAACTTAGACTCTCAGCATCTGGGAATGCTGAGAGATTCAATGATCCTACAGCTTGTATGGATCAGAGGTTGTCCTTAAACCAAGATCTTTATGACTCCAAGGCTTGAGAATTGAGGTTTTCCCACTATGACACATCGTCATAGTTAATACTGTTTCAGGATTGCATTTCATTTTCTGTACATTTTTCGCTAATATGCTACCTGTCTGTGTTACTTTCCTCATCTGTAAAATGGAGATGATCATAGCACCTAATTCCCTCAGTTGTTGTGAAGCTCAAATGAAATAATATTTGTAAAGCACTTTGCAAACTTTAAAGTGTTATATAAGTGTAAATTATTATTATTATATCCTCCTCAGGATTATTACAAGGAAGATTTTTTTTTTATCTATCACAGCATCAATATGAGTTTCTTTTGTTGCTATTATTAACAATAACAATTGTCTATATCAATGGTGGTTCAAGGCAGCTAGGTAGCTCAGTGGATGGACCTCTGGCCCTGGAGTCAGAAAGCCCTGAGTTCAAATCCAGCCTCAGATTCTCGCTAGTCATGTGGCCCTCAGCAAATCACTCAACATCTGTTTGCTTTAATCCACTGGAAAAGGAAATGACAAATTACTCCAGTATCTTTGTCAAGAGAACCTCATGGACAGCATTAGTGTGATATGGTCCATGGGGTCATGGAGGGTCTGATAAGACAGAACAATTATCACTGGTGTCAAACTCAAAAAGAAACAGGGCCTCTAAACTGTGCATTTAGATCCCTGTAGTAGCATATTGACTTAGAAAACCACAGATTAATATTATCTGTATTCTATCATATTTATCTTTGTTACATATTTCCCAGTTATATTTTAATCTGGTTGGGGAGCACTCAGGAGAGCTATGAGATATATGTTTGATGCTTCCGGGGCATAAGATATGATGCATTGTAGTTTAGAAAGAAAAAAAAAGATTTGGTGTCACTAAAAGTAAACCACTGGAAAAAAAACAAATAAGAATGTAGGCTCCTCGAGGGCAGGGATTGTTTTTAACCTATTTTTGGGTGGGGTGGAGTAAGCCTCTTCAGTGCTTTGTGTAATTCTTGGCATATAATAAGTTTAATAAATGCTTGCTGATTGACTGCCTAACTGATGAGAATTAAACAATGAGTTGGATGAAAGACTATAGGAAAAGCTATAGATATATATCTGTAAATTGCATCATGAAACAGGTTAAAGTAAAGGAAAGACTTTTGGGAAATGTTTTGCCTCTCAAAATTATTTTCCTCTGAATTGTTATATGAGTGAAATCAAAGAGTCCTTCTTTTTTTTCAGGGAAATGCACTAACTCCATGTAAGAGAACGAACTGATAAATGTGTCCCAAAGGCCAGTACATACTGTAGTTTCATGGAGCTGCATTAATTTAGCCTGTGTTTATCTCTATCCTCAACTCCCTCTCCCCCTTCCTTCCATGCACTTGTAATTGTGCTCTAAATAAGCTCTGAGAAGAAGAAATAGAGTACCATTAGCATCAGATAATGGCCATTATGAGAAGAATTTCATAGACCATTATGCTACATACCTTGCTAACTTATTATCTCTTCAAATTATCCATTCTCAGAAAGGTTTACTTTCATTTTCTGGTTCCTCCCCTCACCCCTCACTTGGACTCTGGCTCTTGAAGCCACAGAGCCCCTTGGAGGTATAAATACTTAAGTGCTTCTAGGAAATGTTCTGACTCTTCTGCCCCAGAAAGAAAAAAAAAACAGTGCCAAATTTATTCCTTTTTATTTAATTACTCAACCATTCATTCAAAGAGACCCTCAAATTAGCTTTCACAGCTGAAAGTCACTCAGCAAAGAGGGCGTTGAAGATGGTAACCCCAATGAGCCTATTCATCAGGACTTGGCAGCTATCATCATTCCCTGCCTCCATTTGGAGAGAAATGACTTTATCCTGAATCCTTTTGCTTTGTGATACCTTGGAGTTTATTTGAAGGATGTGCCTCAGCTTTGTCTGGTCCCTCCATCTGGAAGGAGTCAAACTTGAAAGTGGGTGGCATTGGTATGTAGGACCCTTGCTGTTCTCAGAGTCACATTTGGTTCAACTGTGGATAATGTGCTCTTCCAATTAGAATGGAAGATTATAGCTTTCTACAAATCCATGGTTTCACTGGTTCTAGAATTTAGAGCCTTTTCTAACGTCTTCCCATTCCTCTTTGGGGAAAAAAAATACTGAGACAAAGAATATCTCATTATTTAAAATAAATGCTTGTCTTCCTTTGTGGGGCTGAGTTTTGTGACATATATAAGATGTTTTTAAAGATGGACAGAGGAATCACTTGCTTAATCATAAGAGCCTAGAAGCCTAGCAACATGATCAGGCCCCTTGTGGGGCTTCTCTACAGGGATGGGAAAAGCGGGGATTTTTATTAGAATTGGGGAAGAAGATGAGAGGAGAGACATCCTACTAATAAAAACAGCAGCTGGGAGACTTTAAAAATGATGAGCTATGGGACTCAAGCAGGAGTTTTCATTTGGTCCATTTTTCCCCCTCAGGCTGATATTAATGAGATATTTTTAGGTTAGAGTAAAGATATTTATTATCTACAATTTACATAGGCTAAGGAGATATTTCCTTTAGGTAACTCATTGCAAGTGATGAACTATTACACTTTGAACTCAAAGACATTGGGATGGTGTAGAATCCAGGAAAAGATGGCATGGAATTCTAGGTTTTTACTTTTCCATTTTTCTTGCTCTAGTATATGCCACTTTACATACAGGTATTATTGGGATAACATTATTAAGGATTTTCATTATTCACTCAAGAGCCATGACCATTTTGTATGGAGACTCCCAAGGGAATTACTTTGCAGGCAGCTAATCTCATTTAAAGGCATCTAGAGACAATCCCCTATAAGGTGAGTTATGAGGAACATACATCTAGTGTTATATGGTGCAAATGCAGATTTTTAAAAAATTGGTCACAAATGACTTAATTTATACACAAACTAACACAACAACTTACTGTGTTACACAAATAACTTAGTTCCCTAGACTGACTCTCTCAATGAGCCACTTTCAATTTGACTGTTGTTGTTTAGTCCTTCAGTCATTTCTGACTGTGATCCCATGAACTATCCACATCTACATCTATATCTATATGTCTATCACACCAGCCCCCTCCATCCTCCACTATCTCCCAAAGTCTGTTCAAGTTCCTGTATATTGTTTCTATGGCAATATTTATTCATCTCATCCTCTGCCATCCCCTTTTCTTTTTGTCTTCAATATTTCCCAACATCAGAGTCTTTTCCAACAAGTCCTTTTTTCATTATTTGGCCAAAGTATTTGAGCTTCTACTTCAGTATTTGACTTTCCAGTGAATAGACTGAATTAATTTCTTTAAGTATTGACTTGCTGTCCAAGGGACTCTCAAAAGTTTTCTCCAGCACAAGAATTTTATATCATTGATTCTGTGGTGTTTAGTTTTCCTTATACCAACAGCCATGCATTGCTATTAGAAAAAGCACAGCTTTGCATGTTTGTCAATGAGGTGATGTCTCTGCTTTTTATATGCTGTCCAGATTTGTTATAGCTTCCTTTCAATTTAGTGTCCTTCAAATCCAAACCCAAGAATCGTATCATGTTTCCGGACTATTATGTTAACATGTCTATGCATACAAAAGATGGGGATGAAGCATTACATTGTAGAAATATCACTGCCTTTGGAGTTAGAGGACTTGATTACAAGTCTTGCTTCTGATAGTTACTTGGGCAAGTCACTTAATCTCCATGGTCTCAGTTTCTTCATCTGTAAATTAATCAAGGTAGACTAGCTTGCCTCTGAGGTCCCTTCCAACTTTAGATCAATGATCCTATGATGTCTGACGCCATGGTGTCATCAAGGAATGTTTAATCTTATAATTCAAAGTGTTTAAGAAAATGCCAAGGTGGAAGTAGGTGCTTTCTAACTTTATTTTTTGTAGTTTTGTAAATTATTATGTATTATTTGTAAATTATTATGTATGTTAGAAACTGGATGGTCACATGTAGATTCTTCTACTGAAGTTTCACTCTAATGTTTTGTCGTACATGGTGGTGACCTTGAGTTTCCAAAGGCTATACCAGTAGGTTACAAGCTCTGGAAGGTCTCACCCAATCTAAAAAGGTTTTAAGTATGGGTTAGCAATGGATTATGCATGCCTAACATCAAATGACCACCTTGGCTAAGTTTGGAGAAGCTTATTGTTAGAGGGTCGGCCACCAGGTAATAGCTTTCCTTTAGTATCAGTAACTTGCCTGAATCTTAGAAGGGGTTATAGTCTACAATGATGGAGGAAGTATTTACACTGATGAAATCATGAATTAATAAATCAGGCATTTAAGACCCTACTATGTAGCAGGCATTGGGCTGAGGATACAAAGACAAAAAAAGTCCTTGACTTCAAGGAGTTTACATTCTAATGTGAGAGTGTGAGAGACAATATATACATATTTAGGGATACTAAAGACACATAGAAAGCAGACACAAGGTAATCTTGGAGAAAACAGCACTAGCAGCTGGGGGTACCAGGAAGGGATTTTTATGGAAGATGGCACTTGAGCCACGTCTTGAAATGTGTCATGGATTCTAAGAAGCTGAGCTGAGGAGGGTCAGCAACCTGAGAAGAAGGGAGTGGGGAGGTGGTGGCCAGTGGAAAGGCTTGTGAAGAGCAGATAGAATGGCATGTCCTACTTTGTTTCCTTCCTTCCTTCCTTCCTTCCTTCCTTCCTTCCTTCCTTCCTGTCTTCCTTCCTTCCTTCTTTCCTTCCTTCCTTCCTTCCTTCGTTCGTTCCTTCCTTCCTTCCTTCCTTCCTTCCTTCCTTCCTTCCTTCCTTCCATCCTTCCTTCCTTGCTTCGAGGCCAAGGTTCCCCACCCCTGGACAAAACCATTAGGTATGGCTTTCCCATTCCCTGACTTTTCATCTCTACCTCTTCTTTGTTTCTACTTTTTCAGCTGTCCTAAAGTTTTGGAGGAAAAAAAATGTTTTCCCTCTTTTCTATGCTTCAACTGTGTTCATGATCTAATTCCTCTCCACCTGCTGAGGAAGCTTTCTTCCAGACATATTTGGAGAGACAGTCTGTTCTAGTGCCTCAGATGCTGGATTTGGAATCAGGAAGACCTGGGTTTGGGCTCTGCCTCAGTCTGAGCTAGCTGTGTAACCCTAAGCTTGTTTCCTCATCTGTAAAATGAAGTTGATGTTAATGACTTACTTCTCTGGATTGTCTAGCGGACCAAATTAGAAATCATACAGGTTTTTCAAAACTTAAAACCCATATAAATGCTACTTACTATGTTTGTCTCCAATTGCTATCTTTTGCTTATGAATAGGCATAGGCTTCCCCTTTTTGGGGGGGGGGGCAGGAAATTATGACTCCTCACTTGGACCCTGTCACCTCTTCCAAACATTGTTTTATTCTTTTCCTTCCCTTCACAGCTGAAGTCCTCAGATAGATTTTCTGTGCTCTATTTCAGAACCTATTCATTAAATGTCTTACTCCAAAACACAAGTTTTTAACCAGGGGTTCATGAACTTAAAATTTTTTTTTTTCTGGATAATGATATTTTAGCATAATTGGCCTCTTTTATCAAACTATTCATTTATTTTATGCATCTAAAATAGATTTCACCAGATTGCCAAAGGGGATCACACCACAATAAAGGTTGAGAAGCCCTGCTCTAAGGTGGTGTAATCTGCAATGATGCTTTAAGCCCTTTAGGTCAGGGACTGGGTATCTGTGTCTCCCTTAGCCCTTGGTGCAGTGTATTGCACATAATAGGTGCTCAGTAAATGAATGTGGGGTAAATGAATGTTTTCTACATTCTAGCTTTCTTGATCATAACATCATGTAACATTTCTCATCTGTTCTGACCTCAAGCCATCTCTCTCGGCTTGCTTCCATGATACTTTTTTGTTTCTAAATGCTCTTGCTCCAGTTTCTCCATTGGCTCCTTTCTGTCCTTTTATTGCTTTACTCTGATCATCTCCCCATCTAACATCCCCGTAGTCTGCTCAGTCAGGAATATCTTGTCCTTCTCCCATTGGCAAGTTTCTCTGGAGCCTCCATTTTGTGGAGGATCCCAGGATTGCCTGTCTTCATCCATTCCCCTCCAAGTCATGTTTCCTATATTTTAAAAACCACGCCTTAGCACCATGTACCTTTTCTCCCCCTACCCAACCTTTACAATTCCAATTTTGTGTGTGGTTTTCCCCTATTAGAGTGCAAGCTCCTTGAGGGAAAGAATTGTCTTTATTTTTGCTTGTGTTTGTATCCCCATCACATAGCACAGTGATCTTTTTTCCCTTCCTCCTTCTCTCCCTCCTTCTTTCCTTCCCTCCCTCCTCCTTCCCTCCTTCGTTCCCTTCCTCCTTCGTTCCTTTGTTCCTATGTTCCTTCCTTCCTTCTTTCCTTCCTTCCTTCCTTTTTTCTTCCTTCCTTCCTTCCTTCCTTCCTTCCTTCCTTCCTTCCTTCCTCCCTCCCTCCCTCCTCCCTCCTCCTTCCCTCTTTCATTCCCTTCCTCTTTCATTCCTTTGTTCCTATGTTCCTTCCTTCCTTCTTTTCTTTCTTTCTTCCTTTTTTCTTCCTTCCTTCCTTCCTTCCTTCCTTCCTTCCTTCCTTCCTTCCTTCTTTCCTTTCTCCCTTCCTTCCTTCCTCCCTCTACTTTAGAGAGCACTGTCACTCTATCACTTCTAGGATAGTACTTTGCTACTTTCTTGATTACATTAAAAATTATGGAGTTGGAAGATTCCTATTTCTAGGGAATCTACTATAGCTCTTACTGTTTCCATCACTATTTTCTTCTTACAGTGTTGGAGAAAGATGATGGAAAGATGAGAAAGACAAATCTGTCTTGCTTCTGAGTTTTCTATAGAAGGTGTACTTAAAAAATATTTTATTGATATCTTTTGTTTTCATATCATAGTCATTTCTGGGAGAAAAAATAATCCTTACTTAGATTGAACTTTGAAGGTGTGCTTCTTCTAAATGGAGAATATTTAACTTTCCAACTTCATGAACTAAAAAGCATATACTTTAAATAACTATAACAAGGGTAAGGATCAGGTTTTACTAAGGTAAAAATATTCTATGACTTCTTTTTTCATATGCACAGTTGAGATTCTCACCTTTCTTGGCAATTTAAGATGTCAAGTTGTTTCTGAAAAATGTTAAGATGTTGAAAAGTATACCATTAAAAGGGTATTTTTCTTGGTCCATTAAGAACACCTTTCTATGAAATTCTGTGGCCTTTTTATGTTTCTAGGTCTGCATTTTAACAGCTATTTCCCAAATAAATCCTAGAATATGGTATAGGTGATTTTCTAGAAGATTTCAAGCTATTTGCTTTGCCTTGGCATGTCATTTAATGGAATATGAGATATTCTGAAAGTTTAGTTGAACTTCTGAAAGGTTTTATACTCTAACTGGAAACAGGTCAGTTGTGAAAGGAAATAATCTCTTTCCTGGAACATATCTAACAGTGAAACGATAATGCCATACAAAATTTCAACTAAAGAGAACCATTTGTTTTTCTTCATCATGTTCTCTTCTGTTGAAAGGATAGTAGACTGTATAGTCAGATAGACCACTAAGTCAGATTATAAGAGATTTGGTTAAAATAAGTGGATACAGTTTAATGCAAATTTTTATATTGATCCTTATTGAAATAAAATAATCTATAGAGCCACAAAGAATTCTCTTTTTTTGTTATTGTTTTAGTTATTTCTTTACACTATTGATGGGCTTCTTGGTGTCAGAGGTCATGTGGTGCAGTGAAAGGACACTGGAGAGGGAATCAGGACACCTGGATTATAGTTGGAGTTTTCCCACTAAGTAGCTCTGGGACTTTTGACAAATTGTTTATCTTGGGTTCTGTTGTTAAATATTTAGCAACCAGCTTTCAGAGAGTGTGGGGGAAGTATGCATGATATATTTTTACGTTTAATCTGAATTAACATTCTCTCCATCATTTTCTTTAGACAATGAAAAAAATCAAGCTTTGATATGTAGCATTTGTTGATTTCTGAAGTGTAAGTGCTCATGCTGAAAATCTAACAATCTTTTGTGATTTGGTGAATTGTTTGAGCTGGCTCCAGCATATCCCTGGCTTAGCTTTTCTTCATCTTAGTTTCCTCATTTGTAAAGAGTGAAGTTGGAGCTAAGGTTTCAACTAGCCCTAAAATTCTAGATTCTGTTCCTTCCACCTCTATGCCATGGTCTGGTCTTCAATCTTGCAGCAGAGGAAAATTGATTTAATCAGCTTTCTCATGGGTGACCAAGTTCTGCTTAATTGATTCATGCTAACTGAACTCACATGAGATTGACTTGGTAGACAGAATGCTAATTTATTAATTTGCAATGGGATATAAATCTGCCTCACTTTTGAAGAGGCAGATAAATATGAAGATATTTATCTCTCCTAGTTACAGTGCCTCTTAACTAAGTTATTGAACCAGTCATCAAAAGGTTACTTGGTGTATGTAGAATTCTATAGTAAATGAATGTCTTCAAGAATGCTTTCATCAATCCATGGTATCCTGGTGAGTCATTTAGCCACTCTAGGATATATATCTGCTAATCAAATCAAAATAGGCGTAGCCGTTGGGTGAGGAATTCTCTCTTGGGAGTGCTAGAAACATAATGATGCACCCTTGCTTGATAACTCCTTTTTCTACACTTCTGTAAGGTCCATTAGCCTGCTGCTGGCCTTTGTCATTACAATATAACCTTTAATCCTTTCGATGCTCTTTTATAATGTCATACTTCCAAGCCTAGTGATTATTTTTCATTTAATTCATTTAATGTTGGCTGTTTCTGGAAGCACCTTAGTCTTATCAGCTGTCTCCAACTTTTTTTTTGTAGAAGGATTGCACTTGTGTGTATCCTTAGACAATAAAGCAAAGCCCAATGGGTTGACTTTATAAATAGGCATGTTTTAGCTAAATAGAAGAAAGGATTTTCTAGCAGGTATAAGTCTAAACATGGAATGGATTTTATTTAGGGTATTGATTTATCTGCTACTAGTGATCAAACAGAAGTCATATGACCACTTGTCAGAGATATTGTAGAGGATGTACTGGGGAGGAAATTGGTCTTTGGGGGGAGGGGGGTCTATTCCCACTATTAGATTCTGCGATGGCCTGGATTACTCCTAAGAAAGTTTTATTGTTGTTCAGTTATTTCAGTTGTGTCTGACTTGGTGACCCCATTTGTGGTTTTCTTGGCAGAGATACTGGCATGATTTGCCATTTTCTTCTCCAGTTTATTTTACAGATGAGGAAACTGAAGCAAACTGGGTTAAGTGACTTGCTCAGGATCTCACAGCTAGTAAGTGTCTGAGACCACATTTGAATGCAGAGAGATGAATATTCCTGAATCCAGGCAGGCAAACCATACTAGTATTTCCATCAATAAAACCCCAGATTGGCTTTTGAAAAGTCAGATATGACTGAAACGCCTGAACAACAACAGTGACAACTTTCTGACTCCAGGACTGTCTTTAAGAAAGTTTATTGAAGATAATTACATCAGACGTGAGCTCTCCTTGGCTTTTGTTACAGAATGGAGCACTTGATGATCTTGTTCTTGGATTTGTTTCTGAGAGAGCAGGCCTCTTACCATTACCTATAATATTGTAGTAGAATAAAGACCTAGAATCAGAATTTTGGCTTTGAGAAAGAGCAAAATATTGTTCCAGATTCCCTGGCTCCCTTTGAGACTCAGTGAAAAATGGTACCTCCTACAAGAAGTTTTTTCCTGATGACCCCTTAATTAGTGCCTTCCCTCTATTCGTCATCTCCAATTCATCCTGTATTTTTGTTTGTTCTTAGTCCTGTGTGAGTTGTCTCTCTCCTTAGATGGAGAGCTCCTTGAGAACAGGGACTGTCTTTCTTTGCATCTCCAGTGCTTAGCACAGGGCCTGGTGCACAAAAGGCACAGTGGGGGTACTTAATAAATGCTTATTGATTGGCTGATTTCTAAAAAAGGAAAGAGAATAAAGTATGAAAACATTCGTCTACTGAACTTGATTTTTATCCCTGGATTAAAAAAAAAACTTTGAATACATTATTAAAGGGCTGGTTTGCAAACATCTAGGAAAGAATGGGATTTTCACAAAAAGCCGCCTCATGCTATCCTTGGGGACAAAATTGAGAGATGTGGACTATACAATAGTATAGTTAGGTAGATTCAAAACAAGTTGAACGGCTGAGCACAGAGAATAGTCGTCAATAGTTCAGTTTTACCTCTGGAGGGAAGTCTCTCTAAAGTGCCTCAGGGTTTTGTGCTTTGCTCTGTGTTATTGAACATTTTCAATCAATGATTTGAATAAAGGCATAGATGACAAGCTTAGCAAATATATAGATGACAAAGTCTGGACACATAGCTAACACACTGGAGGATAATCAGAACAAAAAAAGATAAGCTAGAGCAGTGTATTGGGGGTAGGTATTGGACCTGTTATTTTATTGGTAGCGGGGAGGAAACTCCCTCTTCCAATGGAATTTGGTCTTTCTCTATAATTTATAGGTTTAGAGTGGGCAGCTAGACGGCACAGTGGACAGAGGACTAGGCCTGGAGTCAGGAAGATTCATCTTCCTGAATTCAAATGTGGCCTCAGACACTTGCTAGCTGTGTTACCCTGGGCAAGTCACTTAACCCTTTTTGCCTCCGTTTCCTTATCTATAAAATGAACTAGAGAAAGAAAAGGCAAACCACTCCAGGATTTCTACCAAGAAAACCTCAAATGGGATCATGAAGAGTTGGGCATGACTGAACAACAAACAACAAATAGTCTTAGAGAGTTGCTTATAGCCCTGAGACATTTAGTCCAGGATCACAACATCAGAATATGTCAGAGGCAGGACTAAGACACAGGTCTTCCTATTTTCAAAGACAGTTCTTTATGCTCTATGCCTTGCTACATTTCCAGAATGATGTAGTTCAGTCGTTCAGTCGTGTCTGACTCTTTGCGACCCCATGGACCATAGTCCACCAAGCCCTTTTATTCTTCACTATCTCCTGAAGTCCGTCCAAACTCATGTTCATTGTTTCCATGATACTATCTATTCATCTCACCCTCTTCCATCCCTTTCTACTTTTGCCTTCAATCTTCCTTAACATTAAGGTCTTTTCCAATGAGTCCAGTCTTCTCATTATGTGAACAAAGGATTTAAGCTTCCAGAATAATAAGGTAAAATTTAATTGGGATAAATGTACTGTTTTGGAGAATTGTGTTCTGTTCTGGACACCACATTTGACAAGGGAATTGATAAGTTGGAAGAGGGACTAGTATGGTGGAAGGCTTTGAGATCATGTCATACGAAGAGTGGTTAAAAGAACTGAGATGTTTGGTTAGCCTGGGGACGAAAAGAATGAGCAGATACATAATATTTCTCTTCAAGTATTTGTAGGGTTGCCATGGAGAAAATTATTTATCGCCCATGTTGCAGGCCTTCATCTCTGGCCTTGTGCTTCAAGACTGTACATCAACACTGACCTTTTCTACACTCTCATCTTCTTACATCTTACTGCCCTTCACATGCTCTGTGATCCATTGACACGGACCTTTTTGCCATTCTTTTTCTCTGGCTGTCCCACATATCTGGACTGCTCTTCCTTTTCATTTCTGCCTCCAAGAAGCTTTTCTGGTTTCCTTAAATCTCATCTTAAATTCCAATTCCTCCAAGAAGACTTCCCCAGTCCTCCTTAATCTCAGTGCTTTCCCTCTGAGACTAGACTACCCCTGATTTATCCTCCATATATCTTGCTTATGGACAGTTGTTTACATGCTGTTTTCCCCACTAGATCATGAGTTGCATGAGAACCTGGATCATTTGTTAATTGCCTTTCATTTTATCCTCAGTGCCTTGCAAATAGTAGGTGCTTAATAAATGCTAATTGATTGATGGATTGATTTTCCCCATTCCATTCTGTTCTCCACTCAGTTGCCAAAGAGATTCTCCTAAAGCACTGCTCTATCCATATCACTCTACTACTCAATAAATTTAAGTAGTTATCTATTACCTCCTGAATAAAATATAAAATCCTGTTTGACTTTTAAAGCCCTTCACAACCTGACTCCTTCCTGTCTTTCCAGTCTCCTTATACTTTACTCCCTTCCACTTTCACTATGATCTTGCAACGCTGGCCTCTTCGCTATTCCTCACACATTACTCTTGATCTCCTGACTTTGCCTTTACACTAGCTGTTTCCTATAACTTGAATGCTCCCCTTCTTCATCTCCACCTTCTGGCTTCCTTCCAGACTCAGCTTAAATATCTCATTTTGCAAGAGGTCTTTTCAGGTGTCCCTTCATTCATACCCAGTGTCCTCCTCTTAGACAATCTCCCATTTACACTGTATATATCATATTTGTTTGTAGGTATGTACATAGGAATGTGATTCCCCATATGCGTTTACTTTCCCTGAGGTCAGGTGCCATGTTTTTGCCTTTATTTCCCTTGTGTTCCCATCTCATAATCTGTGTTGAATAAATACTTGTTGACTATTGACTAAAATTCTTGGTCAGGTGTTGATAATTGGACTTGATGGCTTCTAAGGTCTCTTCCAACTCTAAAATTCTGTGATTAGAAGTTTTTTAGCAAATATTGTACTGGGGAAAAAAAAAGCCAACCTGACATATGTAGACAGAAGTCTATGAGTTTGGGATTCAGTTGATCTTTAAGAAAATTGGATTTTATTCTTTGAAATATTAACAGGGGAATGAGAGACTTCAGAATCTCTAAGATTCCTTCTACTTCCTGATCCAATAAAATGCTATTTTAAATGATAATTAAACGAATAGAGCTATGGTAACTATTGCTATATTGCCCATGTTTTCTACTTATAATTTTTTTTCATAATGTTCTGCTTCACTGAAGACTGTAATTTATAGACTGACTGACCTGTTCATTTGTGAAAAATAAATTCTCTTGGAGTACTGTGGTTAGACATGTCTATTCAACACCAGTCTTTGTTTTCCTGGGACTGTCACTCCATACAACTATAGTGCTTAGCTAGGCCAACTCTTTCTTGGAAATGTCCCATGCTTGGGACTCTTCCTACCATCCTTTTCCCCATCATAACTTTCCCTCATATTTAATATGTTAATCCAAGTTGAAGAGATATAAGGTGTTAATCCTGTAAAATGCTACCCGTTTCAGATAACTGGCCTTTCTGCAATTGAACAAAGGATTTCTGGGGACAGGACTGTGAGTTAAAGGAGTAAAGCAAACTAGGAATTCCCTGCCAAGCTAGTGGAGAAGATATTTTAGAGTAAGCAGATCTTTTAGTGCCTTGTTGGACTAATGTTACTGTTATTGCCTTCTTCAAGAAGAAGTGAAGGAAGACTGACTATAGCAACCACTGGATGATCTCCTTGTCAACCATTTCCTGATCCAAGCTTCCCCTTAATATAATGTGATACATGGTGAACTTGAGTGTGCTACCACAAATGTAGCAACATTTAAGCTGCGACACCATACACTAGACATGATCTTCAAAAGATAAAGAAAAAATTTATCAGGGCTTAGATGTCTTTATTTCAATCACCATCACCACCACCACCACCATTATCACCACCAGAATCTGACAAATGGTAAAAATTTTCCTTCACTGGGAATGAGGGCTAAAGACAGTCCCTACTGGTGTAGCAATTCAGTATTTGGCAGCTCAATGAGAAAGTGATAGGGATGAAGAGAGGAGCTGTAGTAAAATGATGCTGGGCAGGGCCTAGAATTTAAACTTACTCTACCCATGCTGTAAACACATCCACACCCCATCCCAACTCCCCTTCTCCCCACATTGGGTGAACTGCTTCAACTGAACTAATAGTGGCAAATTTTCCTGTGGTGCCTCATTGAGGTGTGGAGGTGATCCTGGTTCCTGAATGCTTTGCTAGCGGCATTTAAGCTGCCAGAGCTTACTTGAGAAGTTTAACAAAGCTGAAAAGGTTTTTGTATGACGGCCACTTATCAGGGATCTTGTCGAGCAGATTTTCATTTGGAAATGGATTGAATTTGAAGACCTCTGATGCTTTATACCCTGGAATGTTCCCCTCCTACCTCAAAATATTTTCTACTTTTTTTTCCCCTCATGTATATTTTTATACATATTCTCCCCAGGAAAATGTCATCATCTTGAAGGCAAGGATTGCTTCATTTTTATCTTTGTATACCTACTGGCTGTAATACTATAAGATATAATACTATATATAATAAATAATAATATAGAATAGAATAGAATAATATAATACTAAAGAGGTTTAATAAATGATTGACTGAGTGGAGATTCTGTGAATTATGAATGGCCTGGTGCCAGACTGTGTATCTGTTGTCCAGGACAAGGCGACATCCAAAGAGGCTTATTATCAATGGGCTGAACATGTACTGATTCTCTTTTTTTTGTTATAGCATCTCATTAAATACTTTACTACAGGTATACTGGCAAATATTTAACAACTAGCTCTCTGAAAACATGCTACTTTTAAAGCTTAATTTAAATTATTAAGGCTTTCTTCATCAATTTCCAAAGTCTAATTATTCAACAAAACAATAAATTAAGCCTTGATTTGTTTGTATTTGCTAATATCCGAGGTATAAATACTCACATTGAAAATTTAGTATTGTTTTCACAGGTTAAGCTGGTTCTAGCACAGCCCTCTCTTTACTAATGTGTAGAGCAGAAGAGGGAACTAGATGGCTCAGTGGATAAAGACTGGGCCTGGAATCAGGAAGACCTGAGTTAAAATCCCTGGAGAAGTCACTTAATGCCTGTTTGTCTTAATCCACTGGAGAAGGAAAGGACAAACCATTCCAACATCTTTGCCAAGAAAACTCCATGCACAGAATGGTGCATGGGATCATGAAGAGTGAGATGTGACTGAACAACTGAATAGCAACAAAGTAGATTGTAGATTGGCATCAGTGTAGGGATGTCTCGAAGCTCATGAAGTCAAAGACTCTTAAGGTATTAGAGGAAATAATAGCCTTCTAGTTGTAGTTGAAAATAGTGAAACAGTGAATGAAGTTTGTTATATCATCTTTTGTATGTTTCCCATCTCCAGATGATGGGAATATAGGAAATATTTTATATATGTCTTCATGTCTAACCCTGTGTATCCTGTGCCCCATCAGTGGCATCAATACGTGGGGGTTATTGAACTTGCTTGGGTTGTCTGTCAGTATTCTAGAGTGGCAATTTATAGGGGAACAAGTAACATACTCTGATAGGAGTTTAAAGTTAGGGAAAAGTGGTAAAATTGGAGGAAGTAAGTGGTGGAGAGGCTGTGGGAAAATAGGTACACTACTGCATTGTTGGGCAGTTAGGTGGCACAGTGGATAGAATGTCAAGCCTGGAGTGAGAATACAGTGCCCTACCTGGAATCAGGAAGACTCATCTTCCTGAGTTCTAATCCAGCCTTACTAGTTGTGTGGCTCCAGACAAGTCATTTAAGCCTGTTTGCCTCAGTTTCCTCATCTGTAAAATGAGCTGGAGAAGGAAATGTTAAACCACTTCAGTGTCTTCTTTGCCAAGAAAACCCCAAATGGGGTGATGAAGAGTCTAACATGACTGAAAAACAAATGACCAACTGCATTTTTGGTGGGCCTATGAATTGGTCCCATCATTCAAGAAAACAACTTAGAACCGCGGTTCTCAACCTGTGGGTTGCAACGCCTTTGGGGGTTGAACAACCCTTTCACAGGGGTCACAGGGGTCACCTAAGACCATCAGAAAACACATATTTCCCATGGTCTTAGGAACTGAGACACTGCTCCTCTATCTGTCTCCAGGTGGGTCCACCCACATGCAGATAGGCCCACATACGAGTATTAAAGGGTCATGGCATTAGGAAGGTTGAGAACCACTGACTTAGAGTTAGGCATAAAAGGTCACAAACAGAGCAGTTTTTAGTATATACTGTTTGATTCAGCGATACTACTAGGCATATGCTCACCAAGTCAAAGACAGAGAGAAATCAATTTATCTATCTATTCATCTATATTTGTAGTAGCATTTTTTGGTAGTAGTAAAGAACTGGAAAAAACATAAATGCCCATTGTTTTTCCAATAACTAAACCAACTATGACATATGAACGAAATGGAATATCATAGTGCTAAAATAAATGACAAACATGATAAATTCAGAAAATCCTGGGAAGACTTTTATGAACAGATGTAAAGAAAAGTAAGCAGAAGAAGAACAATTTATATGATGATCATAATATGTAAAGCAAAACATAGACTTCATAACTCTCATGAGTACAATTAACTATCATGGACTCACAGGAGTAATGATGAAGCAAGCTTCCCACTTCTTGGCAGAAGACACAATCAGTGTCTATACTATCAGTGCAGAGTAAGGCATCCATTTTCAGACATTAGCAATGTGCTAATTTGTTTTGCTTGTCTGTATTTATTTGTTAAAAGGGAAAGTTCGTGTGTGTGTGTGTGTGTGTGTGTGTGTGTGTGTGTGTGTGTAGTGTATATGTTTATTGGGAAGTAACCTTGTTTTTTTTTTTTCAGCATCTCCTGCCTCTCTCACGTTTCTTGCTGACCACATGGCTGTTTCCTCCTAAGACACTTGGAAAAATATCGTCTTTGATTTCAGAACTGAACTTACGTTACTTGAGTATAAAGTGTTTGGATACAGTTAAGTATTTTTTAGCAGCATAGATTATCCATACCTCCCCAGTGGACCCTGGCCAAATACAGACACACATACAGGCATGTACATACATACTTACACTCTCACCTGACTTAAAGAAAAATTCAGCAAATATAATGAAGAAGAAAAAACATTTCTGAGGTGACTATTTTTTCAAAAATTTTTAGGGGATGTCAGCTGTCAAATCTTTGAATTATTCTTTCCTGAATGTCTTTCTGAAACCATTTTAAAAAATTATCTGACTTGATGTTGTGATAGGTCATTTGTGATTACATCCATTTTGTTCTGTTATTGCTGTAACATGTGTAAATTGCATCTCTATGGAGTGATAAAGTGATGCAAATAATGCTCTTCACCTTGGGTTGCCATAGACACAACCATCACTTCCAATAGCTATTGTGCCTTGTTCTTTTGTGAAGTCTCCTAACCAGATTCTTCACCTCACATCACATCTGAACTGGCTGCGATTTTGTCTAACCCTTGGAAAGTTTTTGGGAGGCATGATTTCACCCTCCAAAATTGCTCTTGTGAGAAAATATCTTTAGAGATTTTGTTAAGTAGGATCTAATATACTTGAAAATTCTTTAGAGAGGCCATTTTGCTGCCACATTCAAGAGGGTAAATTGCATCTTCAGGTAATAGGAATGATGTGAGGAATAACTAATTAACATCTCAAAGGCTCTCAAAGTATAAAGTGCTATATTCATGGCAGTAATATGAGGCTTCGGTAATCCTCAGGGTCCAAGTCACTCCCCAGCAGTTTGCTAGACTCTGAAAAAGAGAGACACTAACTCCTTCAGGATCCTAGGGGAAAGAGGATTTAGAAAATCTCAAGATCATAGATTTAGAGTGAAAAGGGGTCTTTAAGGTCACCTAGTCCCACCATCTCATTTTAATAATGAAGAATGAAACCGAGGCCCAGAAAGTGCCTTGTCTGGGGTCACCTGCATAATTACTAGAAGAGACAGGATTTGAAGTCAGGTTCTATTTCTAAATCCAGTTCTCTGTCTACTCTACCACACTGATCAACAGTTAAGAGTTGAAGTTAATTGTGAGTGACTGAAAATTGATTCTTCCACTCAGGTCAGAAGAATGTTGCTAACAACAGCAATAATGTAGTTCATAAAGCATCAGATCTGAAGTCAGGAAGATCTGAGTTCAAATCTGTCTTCAGTAACTTACTAGATGAGTGACCTTGGGCAAGTTGCTTAACCTCTGCCTGCCTCAATTTCCCCAGGGGTAAAGTGGGGATAATAATAGCCCTACTTCCAAGGGTTTTTGTGAGTCCAGTGAGATAATACTTGTAAAGGGCTTTGCAAACCTTAGAGTGCTTTACATATGCCAGCTATCATTATCATTATTATAAAACAGAAGCATGTAACATATTCAGGTTGTGTTGCTGCTGTGAAGCACTTACTCTGCATGTTAACTCCTCTGATCTGAAAGGGTGAAGTACTCTCCAAGAGGCACCATGGAAAGCATGCAGGACTTGGAGTCAGATGTTACTGGTATAAACCACTGGCAATGACCTTTGCTAGATTATGGTAAATAAGAAAATTAATAGTAGTAGCTGTAGTAGTAGCAGTCGTAGTAAAATGGCAGTAGTAGTAGAAGTAACGGTAGTATAAGTAATTGTAGTAGTCGTAGTAATAATAGTCATAACTGGAGATAGCAGTGGTGGTGGTGATGGTGACGATGATTGGCAGTTAAGACCTTAAGGTTTGCAAAGCTTTTTATAAATATTAACTCATTTTGCCTTCACAATGACCTGGGGAGTAGAGAAGGACAAATGTCCAGCTTTTCAGAAAAGGAAGCAGTGGAGCCAACAAACTATTTAGCAAAAGGCCACAGGAGAAGGGACTCAAAAAGACAGGGGTCACATTCCTTAGAGCTACTTCCTCACCCGACTGTCTTCCAGAAACGTCGAACTTGCTTTTCACCAGCCAACAGGGGCATGATCTTTGGCCAGTCAATCGCAAGCCACTTCTCTAATTCCATCAAGGAGAACCTCATCTCTTGTAGAATGGTGACAAAATAAAAATTCCTCTTTGCACATGAAGACATTAAAACCTAATGGTCTCTGTTACACTTTCTGGGAATTGGATTAGTGGGGGAGGAGAGAAGATAAATTGATGAAGAATATTCTGACCAATACTTCTCCCCACCAATATTCTCTGCCCTGCCTCCCCACAGTTAAATCTTTTCTGTCCCCAGCAAGTCAACTATGGTGCTTTTTAATAATTTGTCCTTATTCCCAATTCTTGGTAGCTTTCAAGGGATTTGGAGAAGTTTGAATCTTTTCATACACTTTCTCCTACGGTTTGTTGTTCAGTTGTTTTGGTGACGTCTGACTCTTTGTGATCTTATTTAGGGTTCTCTTGGCAGAGATACTGGTATGGTTTGCCATTTCTTTTACCAGCTCATTTTATAGATGAAGAACTTAGGCAAACAGAGTTAAGTGACTTGCCCAGTGTCACACAGCTATTAAGTATCTGAGGCCTGATTTAATTCTGCTCTTCCTGGCTTCAGACCCAGCACTCCATCCACTGTGCCCCTATCTGTCCCTAGTCTCCCATTATATTGTACTACATAATTGCTGGCTCCCCTTTCCCTTTTCTAAACAGTGAGAATTTGTTCTTTAATCTTGTAGCATCTCTCCTGTTTCCACAATCTCTCAAAGATCACTGACAGTGGCTTATACCTCTTGTGGCCTTCTGACTCCAAGTCTTTCCACTCCCTCTGGTAGGCTAGATGGTAGGATAGTTTGATCAGTTTGGAACTGGTTAAATGGTTGGACCTCAAAAATGTCATTAATGCTTTAATGTCAGTGGAATAATTGTTCAGATTTATGTTGAACTTATAAGAGAATCTATCTCATTTAGTCCTTACAATAAACCTGTTAGGTAGATGACATTATTATCCCCATTTTACAGATGAGGACACTGAGGCTCTGGAGGGTTTAAATCACTTGCCAAAGTCTACATATCTATTGAGTTTCTGCACTGGGATTAAAACTGATGCCTATCTGAATCCAGGTCCACTATACCGGATGATCACTACAAATTACGGAAGGAAGTTTCTAGTCAAATAACTTTGTTTCACTCTTCACTATTTTTTTTTCCCTCAATGCCTTTAAAAGTCATAACTGGTAAACATTTAGCAAATGTGCAGATGTCTCCAAGTTAAGATGGATAGTTAGCACTTTGGATGACAGAATCAGGATCTAAAAAGATTTGAATAGTTACGAAGTTGAAGTAGTAGAGACAAATGTTAAAGCTTTATGCTTTAGTTTTTTTTGTTTGTTTGTTTTGTTTTTTAAATCAAGGTTAGAAAGATAAAACGAGGGAGGTATAGCCAGACACTAGTTCATTTGAAAAAGAGCTGGAGGTTTTAGAGAAAAGAAATGCTCGGTAGAAGACAACTGTGTGATATGCAAGGTGGAAAAAGTGAATGGGTTAAGCGAGGCCACTCTGATTACCCTCTACCCACTTGTACCTATTGATGTTCTATACATCCCTCAAGACCTAGTTCAAATGCTACCCCCTTCACAAAGCCTTCCTTGATTTCCCTTGATGGAAACAATTAGTTTCTTATCTGATCTCCAAACCCTTAACTCTCCTCTCACTTGTAATCTTCTAGTTTATAGTGTATTGATCTTCGTAAGGTCCCTGAGGGCAGGCACTTTACATATTTTTCTTTCTACTCTTCCTTCTCTCAGTCTAGGCCAGTGCCTAGCACATCTGTCGGGAGTTTAATCCAAGACTTGGTGATTTCTTTGGTTCAGGGAACTCCTCAGATCTGTAAAAGAAGGACAATAATATTTGCACTACCAACAAGACAGGATTGTTGTGAGGAAAGCACTTTGCAGAGGAATATGAAAAATGAATTATTATTATTATGGTTGTTATTGCTTTTAACATTGTTACCATAATATTAATGTTATTATCGGGAAGCAAATTCAGACACTAGGGAGAACCAAGCCCACTATGGACTGCTAATAACCTACTACCCTGGGTATACTAATTAAGTAAATTATTGTGGGATATTCATTTTGCATTTATTATTAACATTTTTTTGTCCTAATACATTCTTTTTTTTTTTTTAAAGGAAGGAACAAGAAATGTTTTCTTAGTTATATAAGGAGAGAGTGGGAGCAAACAGAACATTTTAAAGTGTATGTTTATGTGTATGGGGGTGTGCGCATTGTGTGTTCCATCCTTGGGAGGCCAGCATGGTTTCCATCCTTGACTAACCTTTCTTTGTTTTTTTGATAGACACTGGCCCTACACACTCAGTGTTCTCAGAAATGCTTGCAATATGGCTTGTCAGAACTATGATTGTTCAAAGCGATGACAATGGCCTTGGTTATATAAAAGCTTGTCCTAGAAACACCACCTATTTCAATTACTTGGTGTCATTGCCTAACAATAACCCGATGGCTGGAATCTCTGAAATCACACTTACTGTGCCACTGACATTCACAACACCCTGATCTGATTCACCCATGTGCTGGGATAACTTATACCCCAATGACTGAAGGAACAGGGTAAGACTAAAACAATCAAACTATAGAAGCAGTTAGTGGCTGGCTCTTCTTCTTTGGGTGTCCATCATGGGAATGGAAGTTGGAAGCCTGTTTTGAAAGTCAGGATGAAACACTTAACTATTTTGTCTCAATTCTCATGCCCTTTTTATTTTGGAGTGTGCTCTGAAGTCTGCATCCTCAGCATCTCATTAGAATGTAATGTAATGTAAATTCCTTGAGGGCAGGGAATGTTTTGTTTTTTTTTTAATCTTTGTAACCTGAGGCCCCAACAAAGTATATAATTGTATTGAATTGAATTGAATCAGAATTCTCTGTTTTTTCAGGCATTAATTTCACATGCCTTAAGGACAGTATGATTAATAAGAGGTTCAAACTTGACATTCTCTGGGGTCTCTAAGACATCACAACTTTGTCAGTTACTGGGTTTGTCTGCTAGGGACTGGGGAATCTCATCAAGAGGTCCTCTCGAAAATCCTTTCAGGCATTTCTCTGCCTAAGTGGCTTAGCCTACCAGGCAAGTTTTCTGGAGTGTAAATGTGCCTCTTTTCCAGCCTTCTTTTCTGACCCTTATCAGATAATGGATAATTTTGTTGATTTGTTTTTTGCCTTAAGTTACATAACTGTGAAGCAACCACAAGTAAAAGCCGTGTAGAAAAAGAGTAACTACCAGATGTCAACTGAGCTTTGTTGGTACACTCACAGTTAGGTGAAATAATCTTTTAATAGTTTTATTTTTATCTCTGGAATTTTGTCCAAATGTACCCAGGACAACCAATTACTAGTATTGTTGTACCTATATTGAGGCAGAGAAAATCTACTCTATGTTTGGAAAGGAAATTTCTGGAAGAATTTTTGTAGTGTCATAGAATCATTCTATCTCAGTATGAAAAGGAACCTTGGAGATTTTCTGGTCTGACATTTACCAAATAATGAATTCTTTCTAAAATATTTTCAACTAGTGGTCATTTAGCCTCTATTTGAGCATCTCCGGGGGGGGGGGGGGAGTGTACTACCTCTTATTGCAGACCATTCTAGGTAGCCAGGTTGGCTTTTGTTTTGATATATGGAGTATGATCCCTTGGCATGTAGAAAAACAGAAAGCATGAAATTTTGTTTGCTAAACTTTACTTTTTTTTTCTTTTGGAGGGGGGAAGGCAGGGTAACTGGGCTTAAGTGACTTGCCCAAGGTCACATGGTTAGTTTTTTTGTGTTAAGTGTCTGAGGCCACATTTGAACTCAGGGCCTCCTGATTCCAGGGCTAGTGCTCTACTCACTGTGCCACCTAGTCACCTCCAGTGTTTGCTAAACTTTAGAATAGAGACTGTGAAAGGCCCTGTTCTTCTATAGGGAAGGACATTGCATATATAGTCAAGGTATGGAGGTTTGAATTTTAACTCTGTTACTCTCTTTCTCTTTCCCCCCTAACTTTGGGCAATTCAAGATCCCATCTCTGGGCCTCAGTTTTCTCATCTGCAAAATGAAAGTTTTAACTGGGTGATCTCTAAATTACTTTCCAGCTCTAAATCCTACTTATGATCTTGTGATCTTATTCTCTTCTATCCCTTGGACTTTAGGGACACTAAAAGACAGTGGGGAAGGGTGGACTGCCTCCCTTGGAATGATCCCTAGCTACCTCTTTCATCACCTGCTTTTTTCCTGAAAAGGGCATCCAGGGTAGGTAGAGTCAAAGATTTTGAAGATTTGCTAGGTGGTGACTATCAATTATCTCAGCTTCTGTCAATCCTTGTGCTGAGAAGTTATTGTGTGCCATTTTTCATTCTTTATAAAGTAGAGGGTAGGGAGTAACTTTTCATTAAGTGTTTTTATTTAAAGCTACATTAATATTCTCACAATACCACACTCTGTTCAAGTGTTAACACAATCTGGCCTGAACCAAGTTAATAATCTCCTGTGTTTAATAAGGCAAAGAATAGAAGATACACTTGTCTAGGGAAAGTCACCAGAATTTATATGCCCTCTCATGTTCATTTCTTCCCTTCCTTCCTTCCTTCCTTCCTTCCTTCCTTCCTTCCTTCTTTCTTTCCTTCCTTCTTTCCTTCTTTCCTTCTTTCCTTCCTTCCTTCCCTTCCTTCCTTCCTTCCTTCCCTTCCTTCCTTCCCTTCCTTCCTTCCTTCCTTCCTTCCTTCCTTCCCTCCCTCCCTCCCTCCCTCCCTTCCTTCCTTCCTTCCTTCCTTCCTTCCTTCCTTCCTTCTTTCCTTCCTTTTCTTCCTCTGAAATATTCATAGGAGGAGAACAAGTACAATAACAATGACCAATAGGATGATTCAGATTTCTTATATCTTGATCTGGCTTGTGCTTTCCTAATTAGGAAACACATTGCAGGGGATGCAGGTTAGAACAATAGCCCATTGAACTTTCCTGGCTTGTTTCTCTCTCCTCTTGTTAGAGGCAGGGAAGAAGCCAATGAGGGTCATTCCTTGCTCATTAGACCTGTAATAGAATTCTTTGGGATCTTTCTCTGAGGCCACTGGTACAAGAGTGTTAATGGTCCATTATTAGCCTTCCCAGTAATTGAAGAATGGAAGAGCAACATATTTTTTATCACAATGGTCCAGGTGAATTTTCCAGCTTGAAGACATAATTCATCTATTAGCATTTTAAAATTTGCAAAGTGCTTTATATATGTTATTTTATCTGATTCTTACAAAAAATCTCATTGTCCCCACTTTACAGATGAGAAAACCAAGGCTGAGGGTGGCTAAGTGACTTTCCAAGGGCTACACAGTTAGTAAGCATCTGAGGCTGGTAAATGTTCGAACGCAGGTCTTCCTGACTCCAAGTCCAGCACTCTATGCACTATACCTTCTCTTCTTCCCCTCTTTCCCTCTTTACCCAACTTTTTTTGGGGGTGGGGCAGGGAAAGGGAGGTTGGTTCAGACCTGCCCCTTTACTATTGAGACTATCAGCACCTGTTCTCCCAGTTATGGTCTTAGAAAGTTGTCTTA
This sequence comes from Pseudochirops corinnae, assembly GCA_028646515.1. Lineage (NCBI taxonomy): Eukaryota > Metazoa > Chordata > Mammalia > Diprotodontia > Pseudocheiridae > Pseudochirops > Pseudochirops corinnae. The sequence goes on from CM053588.1 coordinate 245,630,062, forward strand.
GACACTGAGAGACCAAGTGAATTGTCTAGAAATTACGAGTCAGATGCAGGACCTGAATCCAGGCAGCCCTGACACTAAGGCCTCCAACACCTTGTCCTCTCTCCTTCAATATGTAGTCTCTTTCCCTTAAAATAAATATCCAATAATAAGAAAGATGGTATAGTAGATTGACCACTGGACTTTGAGTAGAGAAGATTTGAGTTCAATTCTTGCCTCAGACTTAATGATTGAGTGATCTTTGTCAAGATAGGAGGCAGCCTATTTTCCAGAGGTAAGATCCATCAAGCAAGCTGTGCCCTGAAGTTGGCATAACAACAATCCTTTGCATTCACCCTTTGGATGAACTGATGGTACCTGAGCTTGGGCAAGAACCAACAGAACTGAATAGATATGAAGCCCTGCTGTGAATGGACTTTTTGTTGCTAGACAAGCTTGCCTCACTGTTGCTGTTGTGCCTCACCACTGTGGCTGTGCTACATTGTTCCACTCTTTTTCTAGCCACAAATATAAAATCAAGGTGTAGCCACACTAAAGTAGCTTCCCCTACAAGGGGTCGGGCCCCTGGCACATATATCTAGATCCTTTCTTACTTGCAAGTAATTTTCTTCACTTTGAAATTAAACTTCTCTTTGATTTCTGACTCACCTGTCTCTAGCCTGCTCTTTTTGACTCCCGCCATCAGCAGGTTAAAGACTGATTTGGTCTGATTGACATTAATTAGTGCCAGAAGTGGGATTAGACATGAAACTAGGCCATTGGACTCTGGTATTGGTGGAAATGGACTAGGGACCACTGGAGATTCATTTCTTCAGAATGTGTCCTCCCTCATTTGGTAAGTCCTGTGCCCTTCTCCTGTTACAATGCCCTGAGCTCCAATATTGGTTGAGCTTGACATTCTTTGTGAGAAAAACTTCTGGGCACCTCTGGTGACCTGGCTCATCTTTGATCACTCTGGTAAGAATATCTTTTCTTAAATTGCACACCTCTGTTAATTGGTCCCTCTGTGTGCCTCTGTTGCTTTTTAACCTGAATATCTCTGTAAAGTTGAAACTGCATGCATACAAAACTATGTGGCTCTGTATGAACTGTTACTGTAAGCTTTGATAAAACTGTGTCTGTTTGTATCTATCTTGTTGTTTTGTCTATGACTGTGTCTTTGAAAATGTAAAATGTCTGTGTCATGCTTGTGTTATTTGTAGATTCTGTTACCTTGAATGATTTAAAATGTAACTAGCCAGAAAAATTTCTAAGAGCTACAACCAAAGAGTTTAGTACTCTGGGCAAGATTAAAGAACTTTCAAGCTTGAAAGAGTTGTCCCACTAAGCAGCACAAACTTTCACTTTAGGCTTTCCGTGGGAGATTAGGTAATAAGAAAAAAAGTCAGATAATCAAAGTTTGTAGAACTGCTAAAATCATCTTAGCATATTTTGGAGATTTGAAGATTTATCATTTTTAAGATTGAAGGAGAGAACTCCTGGGATTTTCCAGGTCCCTAGGCCATTTCCACCAATACCAGAGTTCAATGGCCCAGTTCCATGTGTAATCCCACTTCTGACACTAATTAATGTCAATCAGACCACATCAGTCTCTAACCTGCTGATGGCAGAAGTCAAAAAGAACAGGCTAGGGACAGGAGAGTGAGAAATCAAAGAGAAGTTTAATTTCAAATTGAAGAAAATGACTTGCAAACAAGGAAAGATCTAGACATATGTGCCAGGGGCCCCACCTCTTGTAGGGGGAGCCACTTTAGTGTGGCTGAGCCTTGATTTATATATTTGTGGCTAGACAAAGAGTGGAACAGTGTAGCACAGCAACAAAGGTGATTTTCCAGGAACTCACTCTTTTCTGAAATATCTCTTAGTAAGTTTTGGGGTACCACTCTGTAGAATTTGTTTTAAGGAAAAATAAGGATTAAATTTTATAAAAGTTAAAAGTATTTGGCATTTTCCCTTGAGGACTGATAGCTTCATTGTTCTAGGGCAATGAAGGAAGGCAGCTAGTTTGGAAGTAACCCCAGAATGAAGAAAGAAAAAAAAAATAGGTAAATGATTTGTACCTTATAGCAACCTCTTGTTATCACTTCCTTGATATTTCTGACCATGAAAGGAGAAAAGATTGTTCAAACCAAAGATCTCTTGTCAGAGACTCTCTCCCTCTCCCTCCCCCTATTAACTCTTCTCATCTTAGATTAGATTCCCAAGTATGGATGTTAAAAAAATGCTGGAAAAATGTAGACATACTTGAACTGTGTTCCAGTAGCAGAAATTTATTTGCTGTGTAATATTAAGCAAGTTACATTGTCTCTTTTTGCTCCAGTTTCTTGATCTGTAAAGACAAAAATAATAATGGGACCCCACCTTCCAGGGTTGTTGTGAGATCAAAATATTATAATGATTGTAAAGTGCTTAACACAGTGACTGGCATATGCTAAGCACTATATTATTATTATTTCTTTAATTGAATGTAATTGTTCCATGCATGGTAACTCTAAGGTGGTCTGAAAAGCCAAAGAACTATATGGAGATGTATATGATTGGCTTTAAAATTTATCTATCATGGAAATTCAGGAGCTTTTGGGGGTGGAGCCAAGATGGTGGCATAGAAGCAGGAAAATTCCATGAGTTTCCCCACAACCATTTCAAATACCTATAAAATATGACTCTAAACAAATTTTAGAGTGACAGGACCCACAAAGCAACAGAGAGAAACAAATATCCTGTTGAAGATAGCCTGCAGGCCAACAGGAAGGGTCCATTGCAGTGCAGTAGGAGCAGAGCACAGCCCTATGAGCCATGTGGTTTTAGCCTAAGGGTGGCACCGACCAGCAGCAGCCAGAACAGACTTCAGGAAAGTGAATAACCAGCAGCTGTGGGGGCTTCCAGACTTTTCAGCCGACAAACACCAAAGACAAAGTAAACTCTCAGTGTGGAACTTCATTGGAACTGGGTGGGATGGAGCATGGTCTGGCCCTGGCCCCCAGGGTGAGAAGCAGCAGAGTCACAGTGGCTACAGCTGCTACCATGTGGCTGCTTCCAGAGCTCCTGGCTTGTAGACTGTAGGGGGAACAATTCAGAGGGTAATCGCTCTTGCTTTAACCCGCTTGGATCTGGATTGCTGTCTTGAGTGAGGTCCTGGGGTGTGTGGCCAGTGAGCTGGAGCTAGTGGGGGCTGCAGAGAGGGTGCTCAACCAATAGCTCTGGCAGTTGCGAAAACTCTAGCGATTTGGGACAGAGCTTTCTTCTCTGGAATCAGAATTCTATTGTGGCAAAGACCTCAAAAGTCAAGTTAGTTGACTGGCAACATGAGCAAACTGAGGAAGCAAAGCAAGCACAGCAATCAAACCTTAGATTCCTTTTTTGGGGACAAAAAACGATCAAAGCATGGAATGGGAGGAAGACAACAAAGTCAGAACTCCTACATCAAAAGCTTCCAAGAAAAATATGAATTGGCTACAGGTCATGGAGGAGCTCAAGAAGGATTTTGGAAATCAAGTAAGAGAAGTAGAGGAAAAATTGGGAAGAGAAATGAGAATGCTGCAAGAAAATCATGAAAAAAGAGTCAACAATATGACTGAAGAAAATAACACCTTAAATAGACGGTCAAATGGCAAAAGAGGCCCAAAAAGTCAATGAGGAAAAGAATGCCTTAAAAAGTCAGATTTGCCAGATGGAAAAACAATCTCAAAAGCTCACTGAAGAGAATAATTCCATCAGAATTAGATTGAAGCAAATGGAAGCTAATGACTTTATGAGAAATCAAGATATTATAATAAGAGGAGATTACCCTTGAATAATCTCTTTGGAAGGTCTCTGCTTCTGAAGGCACATACTTCCCAGAAGGCTACCTAGTAATACTTAACTGTGTGCTAATTGTGTAACAGTTATAGGAAGGTCCAGATGAACTCTTTGATTGAGTGATAGGGATATAACTACCATAGGTTACAAGGATTTTGCCTCAGAAAGGCAACACGGGAGACTGAAGCATGTTTGCTCTCTCCAAAACACCAGTGTGGGTGCTTTTTTCCTGTAGTGTTTTCTCTGAATAGCATGGAGCTATCACAGGACTGAAAAGCTGTGGAGGACCCACTGTGGAAAGGATTATGCACTCCATGAAATTGTTGTCCTGGGGAAAGACCACTGCTCTCACACCTACCCAGCTCCTAGACATCATCCTACCTGTTGGAATTCATTACCTGCATGGGACTTTCCTGGGGTAGGGGGAGGGAGGTCTGCCTTCCTCCTACTGACAAGACGACATAACCACACATTTCCAGAGTGGACAGCCTCATGTGCCAGTGCCACATGGGACACTTGGGATTAACTGAAGAAACAATGGAAATGGTAGTATTTGTCAGGTTTGGGGCATCCCTGAAGCCACCCTTTCTCTCTGAGTCCCTCAACTGCATTTGCTTCAGGTTCTAGAATTCCCAACTGCAGCTCAATTGAGTGATAAACAGAACAGAAATAAATGATGGACAAGTAAAACTGAAGTAGAACTTCTTGGCTCATTATACACACATATGTATGCATGCATTTGCATAGATATATGTATACATGTATTTGCATATGTGTATGTTTGCATATGTGTATGTCAGTATATTCTGCTTATAGACATCTTGAACTTTTTAAATGCATGGTCCTCTGTAGGCGGAGACACCTAATACATATGGGATTTCAAAATGTTTATAAGTAGAATGAATGAAAAAATTTGCTACTTTGTTCTACAGATAGAAAGTAGGTGTGTGTGTGTGTGTGTGTGTGTGTGTGATATATATATATATATATAGAGAGAGAGAGAGACAGAGACAGAGACAGAGACAGAGACAGACAGACAGAGACAGAGACAGAGAGAGACACAGAGAGAGAGAGAGACACAGAGAGAGAGAGAGAGAGAGAGAGAGAGAGAGAGAGAGAGAGAGACAGAGAGCCAGAGACAGAGAGAGAATAATCATCTGTGATCCAAGTCAAAACAGCAGGTGCCATCTGAGCTAGGACCTAGGTATCTAGCTGATGCTAAGACATATTATCTTTGTGAAAACAGAAAGCATTTTTTTCACTTGGGGTTCAGCCACATTGGAAATCCGACACCATTCTCCCCTCCCTCCCCAAACAATATAATCATAGTATATAGAGTTAGCCCAGCCCATTATAGGCATCATCATAAGATGTTACTACTATCCCTCTCTCCTTCCCTCTCTGTGTCTCTCTGCCTGTCTGTCTGCCTCTCTGTCTCTTATCTCTGCCTCTCTCTCTTTCCTTGTCTTTTTTTTTTCTTCAAAGTCAAGGATCTATCCATTTGCTGCCACATGTTTAAGTCGTAGCCTACTGTGCACACATTTACTCAGAAAACTATTGTGTGCCTAAAGCTTCATGAGCCCAGAGGGAGCTAGCCTTTTGCAGATGTGATTAGTCTATAAAGGTGCCATACCCATAATGACACCATTGCAGCTGCCTGGCTACCTTTGTGGATTTTTCTCAGACCTTTAGAACAAGACCAGAGCAAACTTTTACACTGGGAGTGGTTGATATCTTCTTAGGAATCAATGTTTATTTAATCATAGACTCCAGCTTAGGGTAATAGTAATAATGATGATAATGATAACGACAATGCATGGTGTAGGAGATTTTCAAACCAACTCCAAAGAAATCAATCTAGTTTATTTCAAGTCACTGCTGAACCCTAAGGTTCCAGAGTTAGAAGGCATGACTGCTTAGGAGATCATTTAGTCTGGCCAATTGCTCCCAGGAAGGCTGTATCATGACAATCTGCAGATTTAGAAGGACGTTTCTCTGTTTCAGTGTTTGATCATTCTTGCAGTAAAGAAGTTGTTTTTCATTAAAAAATAACAATAATGGTAACAGCTAACATTTTTATAGTTGCTTACTATGCGCCAGACACTATGTTAAATGCTTTACAAATAATATCTCGTTTGATCCTCACAAAACCCTTTGAGGGAGGTGCTATTATTATCTCCATTTTACAGACAAGGAAACTAAGGCAAGTAGAGTTAAGTGACTTGCCTGGGGTCACATAGCTGGTAAGTGTCTGAGGCTGGATTTGAACTCAGGTCTTCCTGATTCCAAACCCACAGGTCTGCACGCTGAGCCTCCTAGCTGCTTCATATTTAGCCCAGATCATCTTTTTTCATCAGTTTAAACCCATGGCCTTTTCATTCTGCGCAAAGATGAAGGAAAGCCAGTTAATAGCCTCCTTGCAGTGGGCATTTATGTGCAGAGAGTTGGTCAAACAGGTCTTCAACTTTTCTTTCTACAGATCAAATAAACCCCTGAACAGTTAGTCTTACTGTGTGTGATTAGTTTATAGGATAATAGTTTTGGAGCTGGAAGGGACCTAAAAAGCCACTGAATCCAACACCCTCATTTTATAGATGTGAAAACTAAGGCACAGAGTGTGACTAAGGTCAGTCACACAGCTAGTAACTTTTTGAGGTGGGATTTGAACTCAGCTCTCTCCTGACACTAACTTTGTAACTTATTCACTATATTACACTGCCTCTTGAAACAATTCTTGGGAGTGATGGGATAGAAATACAGACGCTGCAATTGTGGTATAGTGGGAAAGACGTTGGGTTTGCAGTCAGGAAGAGATCTGAGTTCAAATTCTGACTCTTCCACTTAGCAGTTTCATAACTTTTGCCTTCCCACCTTGGGCTCAATTTCTTCACATAGAGATGAGGGAATAGGGCTGTTCCTTACAGTTCTAGTCTTCTCAGATGCCTTTCAATTTGCAAGCAGAAAAGGTTACAGGGAGAAGTGGGCTAGTAAGATGTTCTTCCTATGACCATTTTGTTTGCACTGTTCAGTATGAAAACAATTCAGTGATCTCACCACATTTTGTCCAGAGTTTTGCTTTTTTTTTTTTTTTTTGTCAGAGCCCTTGATCCTCTGCCCTTTGCTTTGGACAAATTAATTTTCCAGCGTGTGACCTCAGGGTGCATGGGCTGTGTGGGAGATCCTGCCATCTGCCATGAAGTTCAGCCTCTAAGCCATAGGCTTGAAGGAAACTATATTTCAGGGACGAGAGAGCCAGGAAGAGAAGAGGAATGAGTTTATTTTAACTCTCCATGAACAACAACAGCAGGAGCAAATCCAGGGGCTGGCAGGGAGATGAAGCTAAGTGCCAAACTATCACTATAATTTGCATAATGTGTAATATAAGGTATTGATTCATCTCCTATAAACAGGGGAGTCTGGCAAGGGGAGGAGGAATTACAAATCAACTCTTCCCCAACCCTTAAGAAACTGATCACCGGGAGGATTGAGCCTCTCTGCCCTGTTAGGCTTACTTGCTCGCTCTACTTAGCCAAATGACTAATAGTGATAGCCTTACTTCTGCTGTGGGCCTATAATGGTGCCATATGCTGCTTCCTCCCTGCAAAAAGAATGAATGGATATCAGGGAGGCTGTGGATTTGTTCCTTTTTGTAAGTGTAGCTGCTGTAATGCAACCCTTCTCCGCCCCCTAAACCAGGGCTTTTCTTTTGTAGATTGGCTAGTTGGACATTTGTTCATAAAATGTTATGCTATTAGAATTGAATAGTTTTGTGTTAATGTGATTGTTAAGTAATTGATTTTCTAATAGGCTATTTACTAGAGCTTGGGTATTCATCATACTGATCGAGCTTTTAGAAATCAGGCATATAGTGGTGTGAATGCATGTAATGGTTTTTGCAAATAAGAAATGAAGCCCCAGCCCTTCTATTTCAGGGAAAGTCCTAACCTTTTGGAAAACTGCAGTGACAAGTGTCTCAGGTGGCAGGCAGAGTTAGAAAGGGGAACACTATCAACATTTGTTTCTGCAGCAGCTTCAAAATCTGTATCCATCCTTGGTGTCCAATTATTTCTTGACAGTAGGAACATGCTGTGTGTCTTGATGAATTCTGTCTGGGACTTAGGGTAGAACTCTGAGTTCTGTTCAGTGCTCTGACCCTGTTTGACCACGTGCAAGTAACTAAGACGACTTTAATTTCCATATCTGTAAAATGCCAGAGTGTTAATATACCACTGAAAACACATTCTTGAGTTACTAGTTCCTTTATGCATTGTTGTTGTTCAGTTGTTTTAGTCTTGTTTGACTCTTCATGACCCTATTTTGGGGTTTTCTTGGCAAAGGTATGGGATGATTTGCAATTTATTTCTCCAGCTCATCTTACAGATGAGGAAACTGAGGCAAACAGGGTTAAGTGACTTGTCCAAGGTCATACAGCTAGTGTCTGAGGCCAGATTCAAATCAGGAAGTCTTCCTGACTTCAGGCCAGTACTCTATCCTCTGTGCCACCCAACTGCCCTTCTTTATACATACTTCATATTAATAGTTTACAACCATCGGGGATTAACCTCATGTAGAATGAATGCTGTTCTCAATTTCAGAAAAGCTTCTGCTACCAATGAAGTCTCTCTGTTCTCATGGAAAATTTGCCTTTTTGCTGGCACTCTTTCCCATTTCTGTCTCTGCACAATCCTTTTTCCTTGCTCCACAACCTTAGTACCACAATAGCTCAACATTGTTCACATCATCTTCTTTGCTCTTCCCACTCCTGTAATTCAATTGTTTCTCTACTTCCCTCTTCTAACTTTTATTTTCCTGGTGACTCTTGCCTTGCTCTTGAAGCATTTAGACCCAAATTTCTGAATTTGAAAATTGTACCTGAGTATTTTAAAAATATTTCAAATACTGAATAAGTGACTTTAGTATTGTATGTATTCCAAAAATGCAGATTTGAGGAGAAAGTCAATGAATGCACAATTTAAAGTATAATCACATAGTAATTACTCAATTTTTCATGTGCACGTGTAATACTCTCTATGGATTACAATCGACAGATGCCATAGCAGATGTACTTCAGCTAAAGGAGAATGTCCATTAGCTATATCAGCATTTTGGCTTATTATCTTGAACAGTGTAGGATATGTAGCGCCTAAAAGGTACTACTAAACTGTATATGATGAAGGATCCCAAGTCATCACTCAAACATGGACAGATGTACATTGAGAAGTGTATATGTAACATAGGTGAATTGGCCTATGGAAGCCAGTCTTTGGAGCATTTACAGATATTAACCTCCCTTTCTTCTCCTTTTCAGGCCAATCAACCACATAGTAGTGAAGGTATTGAAGGTAGTGGACTGGTTTCCAGCCATGTGTGAGTGAGTATGTGTGATGACAAAAAGCCTTCTAATTGACCACAGAGTTGGAAGGACAGATGCCTCAGGGATTGCTGAGCCAGATCTGAGCGGATATACGAAAAGGGCAATTCACCCCTTTCTCACCCTATTCTCCTTAGTAACTGAGAGCATGGAAGACTACTTGGGTTGGTCCCAAGAGTTGGGTGGCAGCTCCGACTTCCCCACCCAGTCATGGTATCTGTGAGCGTATGGTCACTTTCATTTTTTTGTGTTTATTCTTTCCTGATCTTAGGCAAATGGATATTTTGAGATGGAAGTATCCAGAAGACCTTGTGGGTTTGGGAAATTCAGAAGCCCCATCAGACGTCTCATCAGTGGTCACAGCTAATGGAGGTAATAACAGTGGCCACCAGAGTATGACTAGCTGATGACAATGGAAACAGATATAAAAAGATATGGAAGGAAATTATCTAAGGACATTAGCAGTTTTAGAGAACATAATGCCCTGAAATAGGAAGAATAACTGGCTATGGGCTCTAAATTAGTACAGATACTCAGAGTCCAGCAGAGGGCTATTCCTAAAGGGAACTTTATGGGCACTACATAGGAGGAGAAAAATACTTCCAGGCCAGGAGAAGGCAATACTCTTTTGTCACACATGTTCCCTTATACATGTGCCTCACTATTACCATAGTTTATATTTGTGCCCCCTTTCCTTTCCCATGGATTCTGAATGTATTCTGAGTGATTAGACCTTCAGAATTTTGAGGAAAAATGATATATGACAACTATTCTTACTATTTTGTCCTCAGCAAATCTTTTTTCTAAAAGCTAATGCAGTCAACTGGTTGATTATTAATGGGTAGCACACTAGTTGGGGCTCAGGAACAACAGCAATAAAACCATAACTCCTAGAACCCTAACAGAGGATAATATACTTGTCCTTCAGGGAACCAAGGCATTTAAGTGCAAGTGCACATTGGGAGAATAGCTCAGAGAGACTGCTCCAAATATATTCAGAGGTTTCATTTTAAAGGATCTCAATGAATAATTGACCTCTAAAGATACCTATGTATACAACTGATTGACCAACTCACTCACAGGTAATGAACTGATAATGAAATTTTAAACCTCAGCAATCTATTCATTTTACAAATGGAGATAATGAAGTTCAGAGATATTAAGTGACTTGGTCAGTATCCTATAGCTAATAAATGAATGATAAAAGTTTAAAGTAAAATGGAGGTGCCCTGATTGCAGACTAGTGCACTTTCCATTCCAATCCACTTCACTCCTCTTCACTCCACTCTTCCCTACTCCATTAGACTCCACTCTTCTCCACTCCACTCCAATCCTCTCTTCCCCAGCCCACTCCTCTCCTCTCCACTCCTCTCCATTCTACTTCAATCTTTTGCACTCTACTCCTCTCCTCTCCACACCACTGTTCTCCTCTCAACTCCACTCATCTCCAATCTAATCCCCTCCTTTTCCATTTCACTTTACTCCTCTCCATTCCTCTCCACTTTACTCCAACCCACTCCTCTCCTCTCCACTCCACTTTTCTCCCCTTAACTCCATTCCTTTCCAATCTAATCCCCTCCCCTCCTCTGCACACCACTCCTCTCCAATCCAGTTCAATTCATTCTAGTGGAAACCTATTAAGTGTAAACCATTATGCTAGGCACTATGGATAAAAAGACAAGGTTATATTATACTGTTAGGCATACAACATTCTAAAGAGATAAGTATACTTCCTGCTGTCTCTACATCTAGTGAATCTATCTGACTGATTCTTTGACTGTATTGACTGATTGCTCATCTAATTAGTATAGTCAAAACAGTTGAATTGATTTTGTACATGGACAACATTAAAGATTTACGTGTATTTATGTCTGTTTCTGTGCAAAAATCTCATTTTTATAGGAAACATTTTTAATGGTATCACATTTCCATGGTATCATATCAATTCTTTCAGATTTATGCAACATGTAAGATTATTGGTCACGTCCCTAGTTTTTTGCTCCAAATCTTTACAACTCTATATCATTTACCAATAGTTCAATATTTGGCAAGATACCTTGAGGCACTGGAAAAGAGCAGTGGCCTGGACGATCTTGGTTCATATTCCAGCTCTGATACTACCTATGTGACCCTGGCCAAGTCATTTAATCTCCCTGAGCCTCAGTTTCCTCACATGTAAATTAAAGATGGTCTCTGAGGTCCCTTTTAGCTTGATGGCTATAGTTTTATGATCCTAATATTTGAGATTTCATCAGTGTGGATAGTCCCTCCACCAATATAGAAAGATAAATTCTCCACAACTTAGGAGATGATTTTATGGATGCTATGACCAAAAATAATTCATTATTTGATGGCCCACCTTGATGAACCTCTTGGCACACAACATCTGTCCTCAGATATCAGATATATTGTCTGTCCCTGGACCTCTTTTGGAAGGCTTTTCAGATTGATAAGACCTGTCAAAGCTTATGCTCTACTCTCAAAATTTTCAAGATGCCAGGGCTACCTCTGTGCTATAGTGAGGAAGCATTGGAAGAGGCCTCCTCCCCTTCCCATATGCTGCTTCTTCAGACTTTAGACTCTGTCTTCCCACTTGTAATTATAGCACTTGCATAACAATCATGCTTACTGGAGACCCTCCCTGGCCATATGCTCTTACTGACCAGATCCTTGATGTCCATCTGGTCTAACTATAGAAATATCCTTGTTTCTACTCAAGGCCCAGGTAACAGAAACAAAATAAAGGAGAGTTGGGTCGTGACTATGGTGTCTGAGGGCATAATTAGATTCCTAAGAGAAGTAACACTATGTTGTTGGTGAGGCTATTAAATGCCCATTTTACTAACATGATGTGACCTCTATCCATCACAATTTTTTCCCTGGGCATTTTACTTGTTTGGAGCAAGTTTCTCTAGAAAGGCTGTATTCATTAACCCACAAGGCAGTTCAACAAAAATTGGACATATGCCACTGTTGTCTGGTAGATAACCTTTGCTTTTACCAATGATTTGAGAAGCCATTCTGTAGTGATTGAGAAAATGGAAACTGTGGGTGGGAAATGACAATTGCTGAAGGATCTCACATAGGCACCAACTGCCTATTAGACATTTCAATCTGAATGTGTAAGAAACATCTCAAACTCATCCAAAACTGGTGGAGCTAAGACGGTGGAATAGAAACAGGAAATTGCATGAGTACCTACACCAACAGTCTCCAATACCTGTAAAATATGACTCTAAACAAATTTTAGAGCTACAGAAGCCAAAAAGTGACAGAGAGAAACAAATATGCTGAAGGCAGCCTGGTAGGCCAACAGGAAAGATCAATTGCACCAAGCTGGGAGCCAAACACAGATCCACATGAGCTAGACCTGGGGTGGTACCAACCAGCAGCCAAGAACAGCTGGAGTAGACTTCAGGAGAGTGAATCATCGGCAGCTATGGAGGTTTCCAGACTTCTCAATCCATAAATGCCAAAGAGAAAGTAAAAGGTCAGTGGGGAACTCTGTTGGAACTGAGTGACAGAAGAGTGTGGACCCTGCCCCTGGGGCAAGAGGTGGCAGAGGGGTGGTGGCTACAACTGCTGCCATGTGGCTGCCTCTGGAGTGCCTGGCCGGCAGATCACAGGGGGACCAAGTGACCATTCAGAGTGTAATCACTCTTGCTTTGACCTGCTTGGATCTGGATCATGGTCTTGGGCAGGGGTCCTGGGGTGAGAAACGCCAGTGTGCCAGAGCTTGTGGTGGCTATAAAGAGGGCATTCTCCTCAGACCTCTGACAACATTTGAAAAATGCCTGTGATTTGGGACAAAGCTTTCTCCATTCTGGAAGCAGAGTTCTACCATGGCAAAGAACTCACAAAAGTCAGTTAATTGGCTGGGAAGATATGCAAGCAGAGGAAGCACAATCAGACTGTAGAATCCTTTTTTGAGGACAAAAAGGGTCAGGACATGGTACCAGAAGAAGTCAACAAAGTCAAGCTTCCAAAAAAATATGAACAGGCCATGGAGGAGCTTAAGAAGGATTTTGAAAATCAAGTAAGAGAAGTAGAGGAAAAATTGGAAAGAGAAATTAGAAAGATGCAAGAAAATAATGAAAAATGAGGAAACAGCCAGCTAAAGGAGACCCAAAAAAATGCTGAAGAAAATAATACCTTAAAAAATAGACTAACTAAAATGGCAAAAGAGGCCCAAAAAGCCAGTGAGGAGAAGAATGCCTTAAAAAAAGCCAAATTTACTAGATGGAAAAGAAATTTCAAAAACTCACTGAAGAGAATAATTCCTTCAAAATTAGATTGGAGCAAATGGAAGCTAATGACTTTATGAGAAATCAAGATACTATAAAACAGATACAAACAAATGAAAAAATAGAACACAATGGGCAATATCTTATTGGAAAAACCACTGATCTGGAAACTAGATCCAGGAGGGATAATTTAAAAATTATTGGACGA
>CM053588.1:245644179-245664509 GCA_028646515.1 Pseudochirops corinnae
TCAAAGGTATCATAATTTTCCTAGTCTCCTCAGTTTGTGACCTCAGCAAAATCCTTGATTTTTCATGTTCCTTCACAAAATCTGATCAGTTACCAAATCTTGTTTCTATCTTCATAACATTTCTCTCTTCTGATTGCTTTTCTCTGCTCTAATAAGCCAACAACTTAGTTCACCTTTCACCTAGGTTATTGTAATGGTCTCCTAATTGGTCTCTTGCTTCAAATCTCTTTCAACTCTAGTCCAATCTTCCACACAGCTACCAAAGTGATTTTCCTTAATTGCATATCTGACTATATCATTCTCCTACTCAATCAACTCCATTGGCACCCTATCGCCTTCAGTATAAACTATAAATGCTTCTGCCTGGCATTTTAAGCTATTTGCAATATAGTTTCAACCTATCTTTCCAGCCTTATTATACATTATTTTCTTTCCCACACTTTTAGGATCCAGCTAAATTGGTATATTTCTCACACAGGATTCTCCATCTTCTTTTTTTCTGCACTGGCAGTCCGCCATACCTGGAAAGCATTACCTCATCATAGCACCACCTTCTACAGGAAGCCTTGTTTGATCCCCCCAAACTCTCAACTGCTAGTGCCCTTCTCCTTCTCCTCCTCCCCTCATGGTAAAGTAGAAAAAGCATTGACTCTAAAATCAGACGTGACTATGTTTAAACCCTGCTCCTGCTGCTTACTACCAGTGTGACCATGGGAAAGGCACTACTTCACCGCCTCAGGTCTCAGTTTCATCACGTGTAAACTGAGGAGGTTGGGTCAGATGACCTCTAGATTCCTTCCATTTCTAGACCTCTGAGTCCTTCCTTTCTTTTCTCTTTTGCCCCTCTATCCCTACTTCTTTGAATTCCAAAATAAAATCAAGATAGTTTTAAATTCTTTTAGAGTATGGGCTTATTTATGCTTCTTTTTCTGTTAATAAGCAATAAATATAATCCCGCCCATTGTTAGGAGAAGCTCAGGCACTAATGTGGAGATATAAAATAATTAGAGGGTGTGCAGGATGTGAATTTTAATGTCACAGAAAACTCTCTTTTCAATACTGTGCTAATTATAGGGTGAGGCTGAATAAATGGAAACTATACAATTAACATAGCATGGCTCATTACAACCAGTTCTGAGTTAAGGCTCTTTTTGAGTACATATAGCTTTAGTATTAATGATGACGTATCATTATTAACAATGTGTATCACTCACAGCTACCCCTAGAGATCTTTTGGGTACATGAGTCTTAAGAACTTGTGTGACAGATCTGGCGATTGTCTTCTTATCTCTCACTCCGCACTGTGCACCTTATAATCGGGTGACCCTGGCTGGCTTCCTTAGTGTTCCTCACAGAAAACACTTCATTTCTAGACTGAGCATTTTCAGGCATTTTCATGCTTGGAATACTCTCCCTCCTCATCTCTGCCTTATGGCTTCACTGGTTCCCTTCAAGACTCAGCTAGAACCCCAGGGAACCTTTCTCTGCCCCTCTTTTTTTTTTTTTTTTTTTTTTTTTGCTTTTTGGAGGGGGAAGGTAGGGCAATTGAGGTTAAGTGACTTTCCCAAGGTCACACAGCTAGTTTTGTGTTAAGTGTCTGAGGTCGGATTTGAACTCAGGTCCTCCTGACTCCAGGGCTGGTGCTCTATTCACTGCGCCACCTAGCCACCCCCTTCCCTGCCTCTCTTAATGCTAGCACCTTCTCTTTGTTGATTGTCTCCAATTTGTCCTGTATATTTCTTGTTTGTACAGAGTTGTTTTTCATGTTACCTTCACTAGTCGACAGTGAGCTCCATGAGAGCTCCTATAGGATCTGGATTTTGCCTTTCTTGGTATCCCTACCTCTTGGCAAAACACCTGCCACATAGTAGGTGCTTTATAAAAGTTAGTTAACTGACTGACCCAAGAGGAGACTCTGACCTTCTTTTTATGATCTCTCTGACATCAATGAAAGCATCCTAAAACTGGCTTCAGAATGGATTTGCCATGAGAGCCCCAAGTTGTAATAATTGTGGATGTTCAAGGATAGTTTGAGTGCTGAAGTCAAGAAAGTAGCAGCTTAGCAGTCAAATCTCCAGAGGACTGACTCAGTCCTTTTCTCTTTCAAAGTCAGATAAAGTACTTATCATACACTTTACTTTATGCTGAGAGTGTTAGACTTTTTGGACTCTCTCCTCTCCCTACCTGTTTTCCCTTACCTCCAGTAAGATCAGAAGTACCAAAACCTATTTTTCTTCTCTTAGCATTAAGCATTCTATGACATTTCCCATAAAAGCAAGCATATTTTTTCCCTCTGAAAATTCTCTGCAAGAATTTTTGAAATTATTCTGAATAACCCCAAAGCTCCCCACCTTCTGGGTTCAAATATTGCTTCAGAAAAGCCTCAGATTGCCCTGGATTCAGTTTTATCATGTGCAAAATGAAAAGATTGGAATAACTGAACTCTAAATTTTCCTCCAAGACTAAATTTGTGACCTAGAAAATATGATTATTATAATCTGTAATTATATAATAATGATATATAATTATATTATTATTATTATATCTCATTCAAATGCAAAATCATCTAGGCTAACTATCTATCCTAGGCCCTAGCATATCTAGGAATTTCCTTTGTACTTTGAAGGAAGGGCATCTGGATCTTTGATTCACAGGTCTTGGCTAGGAAGGGATTTCAGAGCCACTGGGTATTTTCTCTAGCTGTCCCTGGTGCCTTATACACTCTCCTCACTCTGCTCAGACTACTGACCTTATGTTCTATAGGAAGCCTTCCCAGCCCCTCTTAATTTCAGTGCCTTCCCTCTGTTAATTATTTCCTATTTCTCCTGTATATAGCTTGCTTTGTACATTTTTGGTTGCATACTGTCTTCTCCATTGGATTGTAACCTCCTTGAGGACAGGGATTATCTTTTGCCTCTTTTTGTTTCCCCAGATTAGTGCAATGCTTGCGTGTAGTAGGCATTTAGTAAATGTCTGATTGATATATAGGAAAAAGTGCTTTGAAACTATAAAACATTATATAAATAGAAGCTATTATTATAGCTACATAGTGTAGATGTCATTAATTTACAGATCTGAAAGGGATTTTGGAGAATCTAGTTTTCTTGTTTTACATATAAGCAAACATTCACAGAATTTAAGTGACTTTCTCAAGGTCACATTGCAATTTAGCAGTAGAACCAGGATTATAATGTAGTTCTCTTCTCAATAGAATTCTTATTCCATTCATAATACCATATACTCCTACTTGACCTTTTGTGTATGCATGCATGCATGAGGGCATGAATGCACACATGCATTTATTCATGTGTGTGCATCCATGCACCTATGATACAGGTATGCATGCATGTATGGGCATAGACATGTATTTACATATGTGTATGCATGTATCTATATACATGTATAGATTGGTGTATGTGTGTATGCATATATGGTCTTGATCTAGAATTTCATTGGTATTAGGAACTCCTGGTGAGGAAATGCCCTCTATCAGTGCATACTAGCAACTGTTCTATACTTTATAATCTTAGAAATGTGCCTGAGGACACTGAGAGGCCAAGTAATTTAAGTTATATTCTTAATATATGAGTCAGAGGCTGGACTTGAGCCTGGGTCTTCCTGACACTGGTTCCACTCTATCCACTACTTCAGTTTGCTTCTCAGACTGTGGTATTTAGCAAGGGAAGTCCTAGAGTCTGCTTGTTCCAACTTGCTGAAAGCCAATTGTGAAATTTTCAGCATGAGCATTTATAATTTGAAAATTGACAAACCTTGTTTTGTTAATGGTTTAGACTTAAGAAAGTGATAGAGAAGAATGTTAATAATGCAGATTATACTTCGATGTGTGTCTTGATTTCTTGGAAAGCCACTTGTTAACGATTTACCACGCAGCTCTCTATTTAGCATAACTCAAATATGCAAAGGAGAAGTTAATGGATAAAGGGGGCTTATGGAATCGACAATCTGCTTTTTATTGGTTTAAATCTCAGCATTTCACGTATTTGAAAATGGGCTCATCTACTTTTTGAAGCTTTCAGTACATAGAACAGTCTTTTCAACTTAAATAAGAGTGATCAAAGTACAGTAGCTTCCAGAACAAGGTTATTCCATCAAAGATGGTTCCCAAATCAATTAGATGTGACCCTGGAGAAATCAAATCTAACCAGAAGTCCTTGACAAGAAGGCTTTTTTCCCCCCTTTCTTTTCAATTCCAGAATATTTCAGTCTAAGTAGTGATAAGAGAGGCTACACCTAAAATCAGTCAAAAGTTTCATGGGCAACTGCCTGAATAAATCAAGAGAAAATTCAGAATCCATTGAAATATCCAATTTTTCCTGTGATCATTGAGTTGAAAAGGCTTTTATTCCAAGGCCCTCGATACACCTGCTATGTCAACATCCAAGAAAAGAGAGGACCTTTTCTTCTTCTCCTTGCTCCTTACCCCACCCACTATTCTTCTAGAAGGCTGAACTTAAATGGTTTCTGATTTTAGGGAATGAATCCTTGTCACAAAGGAAGACTATGTAAATTGACCAGAGCAATCTGATCCTACCTGTTTTACCGAGCATGTTCCGTCCTCTTTCTTTTCACTTTTTGTGTTGTATATAAAGTTCAGTTTTCATCTGCTGAAAGTTGAGAATAAATCTGGAGATGACTTACAGGAGAGCGCCAGGAGATATTGTAGCTCAGTATACAAGAGAATCCTAAGGGGCAGAAATAGAGAAAACTTTGAGAACAAATGAAATTACTAAAATCTGCAAAAGTAAGTACAGAATCCTGTTACCTAAAAAAAATTGGTCATAGGGCATATGCATATGACTATGGATGAAAAAAGATTAGACAAAGATAGCATAGGATCAGAGAATTAAAAAGGATTGCAGAGCTCATCTAACTAAGCTATACCGTTCATCAGATTCATCTATTAAGTTCATGGAAGACATAACACAGTGTTCATGCTCTCATCCATTTATTTATTTATTCACCCATCCATCCAACCATCCATCTATCCATCCATCCATCCATCCATCCATCCATCCATCCAACCATCCATCCATCCATCCATCCATCCATCCATCCATCCATCTATCCATTAATTAGTTTATTACTTTCAGAGCATCAAGATAGCCCTGATTCTCATGGTCAAATCAACACTTTATCAGATATTCAGCAAATTCACTCAATAAATATCTTTTGAGGACCTACTGTGTGCTGGGGACAATGCTAGTTTCTATAATGGACATAGAGATGAATAAAGTACAATCTCTATCATCTTGGAATTTATGGTCTGGTAGCCATTAAATTATCATTATCAAAATGGTACTTTGCTTGGAGTGGCATAAGGAAGTAGTGAGAATATGGCATAGACTCTAGATATGAATAAAAAATATCTACTGGAATCACCTTGCTGGTTCTATTCTTAATTCAATTTAATTCAACAAATATTTATGGAACACCTACTGTGTGCTAGGTACCATGTCACCTTCCCAGGGTACATTGGAATATATGATTCTTGAAGAGAGCAACTTTTGTTGTTTTGTTGCTTTTCTTTATATCCCCAGTTTTTAGCATGATGGCTGGCACATAGTACTTAATAAATGCTTATTGACTGACAAAAACAAAATACCCTCTGCCCTCAAGGTGCTTACATCCTTGGGGATGTGGTAGTGGGGGACACTGATGAACACCAAAAAAGGCAGGAAGGTCTACTATACTACCTGATAGGATGAAGTAGATAACATGGAGCCCAATATTTGTTCCTTAACCTTCTTGTCCATCTTGACAACTAAATAAAAATAATGGTTAAATTTCACATTCAAATAGCATTTCTAGGTTTACAAAGCATTATCTGCACGATATAAGATAGGGAGTACAAATAGTATTCTTATTTTATAGACTCTATTTAATTCAGTTCAATAAGCATTTATTGAATACCTACTATGTGCCAGGCACTGAGTTAGTTTCAGAGATACAAAAAGAAAGACAAAACAGTCTCTACCTTCAAGGAACTGACATTCTTTTGGAGAAAACCAATATGTACACCAATAAGTAAATACAAAGTAATTTCAGGGAAGAAGGAGAAGGGGAAAGGAACAAACATGTACTAAGCACCTACTATGTGCCTGGTACCATGGTAAGTGCTTTACAAATATTGTCTCATTTGATCCTTACAACAATCCTGATGGGCAGATGCTATGATTGTCCTTATTCTATGCTGAGGAAACTGAGGTAGACAGTGATGTTCCCAGGATGATACAACTAGTCAGAGTCTGAGGCCACGTTTGAACCCAGGTCTTCCTAACTCCAAGTCTAGCAATTTACCCATTGCGGTAACTAGTTACTCTAGGGAAACATTAGCAACTGGAGACATCAGAAAAGGATTTCTGTAGTAAGAGACGCTTGAGCTGTGTTTTGAGAGAAGGTAGGGGATTCTCTGAGGTGAATTAGGTGTGGTCATTAGGAGGACTTGCATTCCAAGCGTGGGGGATGGCTTATGGAAAGGCATGGAGGTGGTAAGTAAGTTAGTTTGACTGTTGAAGAAACTGAGGTTACGTTCCATTTTTTTGGCATATGATCCAGTTGCAATTGCAACTCAAGTTTTGCATTTACTCAAATGAAACTCTAGCTCCTGTCTTAGGGCTGTGTTGGGAAGTGAATTCATTCCATCTAGTTGATCCCAGTCTCTTGACCACACCATCTTCCTGTCATGATACAGTCTTTCTACTTCTTGGAATAAACATAATTGAATACACCCATTCCTTTTGGAAAGGGCACACCATTTGATTATCCCATGGCTTCACTCACTGTCCCTATAACTTCACCCTTTACTGATTACCATTCTCCTAGATGTGTTATCTTCCTCTTTTAGAATGTAAGGGAAAGCTAGGTGGCACAGCAGAAAGAGCACTGGGTCTAGAATCAGAAAGACTCATCTACAAGAGTTCAAATCTGGCCTCAGACACTTATTAGGCGTGTGGCCCTGGACAAGTTACTTAACCCTGTTTGCCTCAGCTTTCTTCTCTGTAAATTGAGCTGGAGAAGGAAAGGGCAAACCCCTCTAGTACCTCTGCCAAGGAAAACCCCCATTGAGGTCACAGAGAGTCAGGCAGGACTGAATAACATCAGAATGTGAGCTCCTTGAGGGCAAGGACCATTCCCTTTTTGTATTTGTATCTCCAGTCCTTGGCACATAGTCCTCACTTAATTAAGTATTTTTCATTAAATGAATGCCTATAGATATGCAACTAGAAAGTGTGAGACTCAGTTCTCATACACAGGTACTGCTCTCTTCCTACTGTTATACCATACTTCAACAACTAAGTTAATTAGGTGTCATTGCTCTCAGTGGACTATGGACCTTTAAGGAGATGCTAAATTATTCTCTTTCACTGGTTGTGAAAACAACTGGTTGCTGTTCAGTCATGTTCGACTCCTCATGACCCTGTTTGTGGTTTTCTTGGCAAAGATACAGGAGTAGTTTGCCATTTCCTTTTCCAACTCATTTTACAGATGAAGAAACTAAGGAAAACAGGGTTAACTGACTTTCCCAGGGTCACACAGCTATTAAGTATCTGAGGCTGGATTTGAACTTGGGTTTCCCTGACTCCAGCCTAGTACGCTATCCATTGCACCACCCAGCTGCCCCACAAAAGCAAAGCTAATGAGTCTCAAAGAAAATTGTCATACATATCTATAAGGTCAATAATTTCTCACCATTAAGTACAAGTTCAAATCTGAGGCAAACTGTTTGCACACCAGAAGGGCCTGGCTAGTCAATTTTCAGGGTGTGCAAGACCTTCCACCAACAGTCATCTCCCCTCCTTCTTAATGGGAATGGATTCGTTTCAGTAATGGCAACATCCAGACTTAAATAGGTACCACAAGCTGACCCTACAAATACAGCTGCTGAATTTTTACTTCATAGCACGTAAAAATAGGACTTTCTCAGTCTTCTTGAATTTTAGATCCAAGATAAGAATTTTATGACCTTTTATACTAAACATTTAAAGATCAACATAGAAGGAAATAGTCCCCAAATAACGGCCAAAAGAACCCTTGGGAAAAAAGCTGTGAAAAAATGATGCTGTAAACTCTCTGTCAGCAGGTGGATTCTCTCTGTTTGGCTTAATAATAATAGCTGACATTTCTTTTTATTTATTTCTTTTTAACATTAATGTTTATTTTTAAATGAATCAAAAACCGTCTTCTTTTCCATGTCACCCCATCTGAATTGAATGAAAGTAGAAAAACAAAGCCCCTTAATAAATACTTACAGTCAAGTAAAACAAATCACCACAATGGCTTGTCTAAAACACACACACACACACACACACACACACACACACACACACACACACACCCCCCACACCTCAACACACCACACAGCACATAGTTAATCATTATGTTGATTAGAGTTCCTAAGTCTTTCACACATGTTTGTTTTTACTGTATTGTTTTTATTATGTAAGTCCTTCTCCTGGTACTGCTCACTTCACTCTCCCTCAGTTCATGCAAGTCTTTCCAGACTTCTCTGAAAACACCCCCTTCATCATTTCTTACAGTACCATAGAATCCCATCACATCTTGTTTAACTATTCCCCAAAAAACTGTTTCCCAGTTCTTTGCCACTACAAATAAAAGCTAACATTTCATAGAATCATTGAATTTTGGAGCTGGAAGGGACCTCCTTATCTATTTTGTCCAAATCTTACCAGAAAGGAATCCTAGCCGTGACATATGTGACAAAATGATCATTCAGTCCTCTAATGTAGGGGAACCCCCCTCTCCTAAGGTAACCTGTTACACTTTTGAATAGCTCTACTTGTTTTTATTTGGAGGTAGATAGGTAGTTCAGTGGATAGAGCTTGGAGTCAGGAAGACCTGAGTTCAAAGCCAGCCTCAGACACTTACTAGCTGTGTGATCTTGGATAAGTCACTTAACCCTGTTTGCCTAAGAGGCAGCTGGGTAGCTCAGTGGATAGATTGCTGGACCTGGAGACTGGCAGAGCTGAGTTCAGATCTGACTAGAATCCTGAGAAGGGTTAACTTGTTTGCTTTTTCAGTTTTATGGATGCTGACAAAAATGATTCCTGCTCTTCTGCTAGAAAAGGGAGCAGGGATTACAAAGAGCCAGTATGGCTTCATTGAGAACAGGCCAGGCCAGGGTACATCTACTTCTTTTTCTGATAGTTATTAAGCCTGTAGATCAGGAAAGTGCGATAGATCTAGTTTACTAGATTTTAGCAGAGTATTTGGGCCAGCTAGGTGGTACCATGGATAGAGCACTGGGTGTAGAGTCAGGAAAACTCATCTTCATGAGTTCAAATCTGACCTCAGGCCCTTATTAGCTGTGTAAGCAAGTCACTTAACTCCATTTGCCTGGATTCCTCATCTGTAAAATGAACTGTAGAAGGAAATGGCAAACTACTCTAGTATCTTTGCCAAGAAAACCCCATGGACAGTATTAGAGTCCACAGGGTCATGAAGAGTTGTACATGACTGAACAACAATTGTTTTTCTTTATATAAAACCTAAATTAACCTCTTTGCTACTTCTAGCCATTGATCTTGGTTCTTTTCCCTTGGGCCAAACGGCATAATCCCTCTTTCATATCACAAACCTTCAAATACTTGAATATGGTTCTCATGTAGCGTGACCCCCGTGCCCCCACCTTAGTCTTCTGTTCTCTACACTAAGCACTCCTAATTTCTTCATCTGATCCTTGGATGACATAAACTCAAGGCTTTTTGTCCACCTTCTTGTCCTCCTCTGTATGCTCTCCAGCTTACCAATGTTCTCCTTAGCTGGGGTGCCTAGAACTGAGCACAATACTCTAGATTCAGTCTGGCCAGGGCAGGAACTATCACTTACACTTGGAAGATAAGCCTCTCTAAAGCAGCCAAAGATCCCTTTGCATTTGGGGGTTTCCACATCACACTGCCAAATCTTGAAGGCCATGAAAACCTTCAGATCTTTCTCAGATAAACCCCTCTGTAATCTTGCCCTCTCCAATCTTGTACCTGTGAAGTTACCTTTTTTTGAAACCTAGTGTAAGACTTTATGTTTATCCCTTTTGCATTTCATCTTATTAGATTCAGTCCAGTGCTCTCTAGCCTGTCAAGATCTTTTCAAATCCTGATTTTGTCATCCAGTGTGTTAGCTGGCCTTCTCAGCTTTGTGTCATCTGAACATTTGATGGGC
Source organism: Pseudochirops corinnae (assembly GCA_028646515.1). Taxonomy (NCBI): domain Eukaryota; kingdom Metazoa; phylum Chordata; class Mammalia; order Diprotodontia; family Pseudocheiridae; genus Pseudochirops; species Pseudochirops corinnae. Next base: position 245,654,377 of record CM053588.1, read on the forward strand.
ATGCTGTCTGTGCCTTTATCTAAGTCACTGATAAGAATGTTAAATAGCACAAGACCAAGCACAGATTCCTGGAGCTCTCCATTGGAGACTTTTGGGCAAGCTAACATTGAAGCTTTAATGACTTCTCTGTTGGGACATTCAACCAGTTCCAAACCCATCTCACTGAGTCCACATTTGTCCATTTTTCTCACAAGAAGAGTGGGAGACATTTTATTAAATATTCTGCTGTTGTTGTCAATCATTTCCAACTCTCCATGACCCCATTTTGGGATTTTCTTGGCAAAGATGCTGGAGTGGTTTGCCACTTCTTCTCCAGCTCATTTTACAGATGAGGAACTGAGGTAAACAGGGTTAAATGACTTGCCCAGGGTCACAAAGTTAGTGTCTAAGGCCAGATTTGAACTCATGAAGATGAGTGTTAACTGATTCTAGGCCCAGTGCTCTATCCATGGTGCCCCCTAGTTGCCCCAAATACTCTGCTAAAATCTAGTAAACTGGGTCTATTGCATTCTCCTTATTAATAACTGTCAGAAAAGGAAGTAGATGTAACTTGGTCTGGCTTGTTCTTGATGAAACCATGCTGACTCTTTGTAATCTCTGCTCCCTTTTCTAGTAGAAAAATAGTAACAGAACCCCTAATCTTTGTTAGCATCCATAAAACTAAAAAACCAAACAAATAAACCCTTCTGGTTGTCAAGCAAGATTCTGGCCAGATCTAGGACTCCTCCATTCATTCATCTGACAAATACTTATTGAATACCTACTGCTGCCCTAGATGGTATGAAGGACACAGAGAGGCACTCTTGCTTTCACAGGGCTTACAATCTAGTTGAACAGACAATGTAAGCACATCAAAAAGTCAGATATTGTAAGACAGGGGTGTGGCATCTGCAGCCTTGAGGTCACACATGGCCTTCTAGGTCCTTGGGTGCCACCTTCTAACTGAGTCCAAGTTTTACAGAACAAATTGTTTTATTAAGAGGATTTGTTCTGTGAAGTTTGGATTCAGTCAAAGGGCTGTACTTGAGGGCCTAGAGGGCCATGTGTGGCCTCAAGGATGCGAGCTCCCCACCCCTGGTATAAGACAACAGGCTTTGTTCCTTATGCAAGAGATTTAACTTCTCTGCAGAAAATATTGTACCTAGAGGGGATTTTCTTAGTTTCCATGAAGCTGGGGATAGTCATGTGAGGAGTATGAGAGGAGTCAGATAGCTTCTCTTCCCCTCATGTATGGGAGGGCAAAACCTCACTGCCTCCTGACACGCAGCCATGGCTTTCCCAATCCTTCCTAATTCCAATGCCATCCCTTTCTTATTTATTTCCAGTTTTTCTGATATATAGCTTGTTTGTACACATTTTCTTGCTTGTTGTCTCTCCCATTAGCTTGGGGGCTCCCTGAGGGCAGGGACTGTCTCTTTTTACCCCTAGTAGTTAGTGCTGTGTTTAGCATATAGTAGGTGCTTAATAAATGTTTATTGACTAACTGAGGTAGGGTAGTAAGTATAAGAGAAAGGATGCCAAGATCTGAGTTCAGGTTCAGCATTCTAACCATTACTTTTTGCTTTACTTCAGAAGGTACCTTGATGAAGGAGGTTTAACACTTGTTGTTGGGTTGTTTCAGTCATGCCCAACTCTTCATGACCTCATTTGGGGTTTTCTTGGCAGAGCTCCTAGAGTCATTTGCTGTTTCCTTCTCCAGCTCATTTTATAGATGAGGAAACAGACAAACAGGATTAAGTGACTTGCCCAGGGTCACACAACTAGTAAGTGTCTGAGACCTGATTTGAACTCAGGAAGATGAGTCTTCTTGACACCAGGTCTGGTACTCTAACCACTGCACCACCTAGCTGCCTCAGTAAGGGACAGGATGAAGAAAACGAATAGCTTCTTAGAGTCATATCTTAAAAGCAAAACTTCATTATTTAAGGTAAAAGCACTAAGACTTCTCAGAACATCAGACAGTCATTTGAATTCAAACATTAGTCCAAACATACATTTTAGAGCCAAAGAAAAATATATTTTTTTGAAATGTTATTTGGGATAGTTAGCATAAGTGTGCCTTTCTGTTTGTGCAGGTAATTGAGAGTAGACTGCCTAAGTTTTGTTTTCCCAGAGAATTAGTCTAGCCTTAAAATTAGCCACCCACTCTTTCATGTCAGTAATCATTTATGCCAGGCCTTGATGCTTCTGCTGAATTGCTCTGCATTACGTCAGTGACAGAAGGGGCTTGTATAACCACAGTGGAATTCATATCATTGACTGTCTGTACTAAGGAGTCAGTGGAAATAGAGATTTGTCTCATCATAGTTTTCTAAGTTTGTCAATCTTGCTACTGACAGAATTTGTACCATGAAACTCTTGCACATTTTAAACATTAGAATTTTATATGTGACTCACTTTTGATCCTGGTTTATGTGTGACTTGTCTAGAATTTGAGCCCCAAAGGATGGGGTCGGTCATGAAGCACATCTGATTTGTCCATTTAACAAATTAGAAGCTGAAAGTGGTGGTCCATTAGGAAAGCAAATAGAGGTAATAGCTGATCTATAATTAGTTAATGAGTATTGGAGCAGGAACACAAGGCTCTTGGGTCTTCAGCTTTTAGTAATAATGAAGCTTACTGTCCAAACCTTCAAAACTACTCTTCCTTATCTTTCTTTCTCTGTGGAGAGGTAGAGGGTCTGTGTAAATGCATTACTACTCCTCCATTCATCCATCCAACAAATATTTATTGGATGCCTACTGGTGCCCTGGATCAGTGATTCTCAACCTGTGGGTCATGACCCCTGTCAGGGTCAAATGACCCTTTCACAGGGGTCACAGGAGTCACCTCCGGCCATCGGAATCGAGACACCACTCCTCTATCTGTCTCCAGGCGGGTCTGCCCGCATGCAGATATGCCCACATACGAGTATTAAAGGGTTGTGGCATTAGGAAGGTTGAGAACCACTGCCCTAGATGTGGGAAGGAGGCAGAGAGGCATTCTTATTTTCAGAGGGCTTACAATCTACTTGGAGAGACAGAATGTAAGCACATCAAAAAGTCAAATAATTTATAATCTCTTTAGTTTATATCTCTTTATAGCTCTCAGGGGTGGGGAACTGGAGGCCTCCAGGTCACAAGTTTTCTACTCCCTGGTTAGGTTATCTATATCTATATCTATATCTATATCTATATCTATATCTATATCTATATCTATATCTATATCTCTCTATCTATTTCTATCTAATCTATATCTATATTTATATATCTTGTTCATATAGTTTAGACCTCTTGCTCCTTATGCAAGAGATTTAACCTCTATACAGACAAATACTGTGTCTAGAGGAGATTTTCTCAGTTTTCAGTGAAGCCAGGGACAGTCATGTAAAGAGTCTGAGAGGAGACAGCTTCCCTTCTCCCTCATGGGTGGGAGGGCAAAATGCTAAAAGAAGAGTGAAGTTTCAGATTTTTGATGCTTTTACTGCCCCCCAGGTATGAGTATGGCTGATATGTCTTCATTTAATGCACACTTATGGCATGGCAGTATGGAACATGCCATTGAGGAGGATATAAGGGTTTGGCCTCTGCCGGTCAGGTCCTTATTGGTGCCTGGGTAGACCAGGTATATGATGTAATGTGCATTAAATGGAGGGTTATCTCACTTTCAAGCCACAATAATAGCCTGGAGGCAGCTAGAGAATTCAGCTCTCTTCTTTAGCAATATGCCTCCCCAGTCTGGAGGGAGTGAGGAGCTGTCCACCTCTCCTTCTCCACACCCTCCAGAGAGCGTTTAGCTAATAACTGGCATTTATGTAACACTTTAAAGTTTTGCAAAGCACTTTACAAATATTATATTTTATTTTCACAGCAACCCTAAGAGGGTAGACTATTATTATCCCCTCACAGATGGAGAAACTGAGGCAAACAGGGTTAAGTGACTTGCTGGGGGGGGGGGGGAGGGAGGGTTTGTTACATAGTGAGTGTCCGAGTTCATATTTGAACTTGGGTCTTCCCAACTTCAGGTCCTGCACTCTGTGCACTATGGCACCACCTAGCGCCCAGACAGATGAATGTCCTGAGATTTGCGGAAACTAGGAAGATCCCTTTCTATACACAACACTCAGCATTGGAGACAATCTAGGAAGATCCCTTTCTATACACAACACTCAGCATTGGAGACAATCTAGCACCATTTATAGGAGCCAGGGACCATTTTCTTGTGCTGCTATTAGACTTTTAACCAATTCATCCATCAGTCCATCAACAAGCATTTTGAAAGCAAAGATGCTTTCTTTTTTACAAGACTATATGCCAGACACTGGGCACAGGATACACAAATACTATATCTATATCTATATATCTATATCTATCTATATATCTTGTTTATATAGTTTAGATCTCTTGTTCCTTATGCAGGAGATTTAACTTCTATGCAGAATATCTATATGTTATAACCATGCATATTATAGAATAATAATACTATATCCATTCATAGCTTATCACAGAAATAGCCCTACTCTTGCCATTAGGAGGTTTTTCTTAGCATTGCTTGCTACTAAGTAGAACCAAGGAAAGTTGAAGAAAATTGACTACCATTGATTACCAAGGTTCCCTATTATTAAGGAGTTTATAGTCTATCTTGTCTCTCCAATTAGATTGTAAGCCCTCTGAAGGCTGGAATCCTTCTTTGCATCCTTCACTACAACTCTAGGCTGCACCAAGGATTCAGGAAATTATCTGGTGAATGCATGAATGAGTAAATCAACCACCAGAGTACATTTACTCTGATCTGTTACCTTCACTATGAAGAAAGATGAGGAAAGGAAGAATTTTGAAGGTGAGAAAAAGGTCATTATCTCTATAGGCAACCTCCTCTCCCCAAAAAAAGCCCACCTGCAGTTAACCATGATCACAAGTCTGGACTGTATATAAAACAATTAACATTAGTCACTGTGGTTTAGTCAGAGAAAATGTATTTGGGAGGTCTCATGATACATAGTTTGTACTACCTGTATACACTTTTTTCCCTTTTGCTTTAGGCTTACTTGTGGCCCTTACCTATATATAGCAGAGTGGACCTGGAGTCCAGAATACCTGAGTTCAAATCCAGCCTCAGATAAAAATTAATAGCTGAGTGACCCTGGCCAAGTAACTTAACTTCTATCTGCCTCAATTTCCTCAGCTATAAAGTGGGGATAATCATGGGACCTACCTCCCTTAGTAGTTGTGAGCATCAAAAGAGTTAATATTTTAAGGTGCTTATTGCAGGGCCTGGTACATAGTAGGCTCTATATAAATGCTTATTCCCTTCCCTCTCCCCTCATTTAAAAATCCTCAAAGTCAGGAACTGTGACCTCTTCATCTTCATATCTCCCAAGGTGCCTAGACTTGTGTCTCACATAAAGTATATATTGAATAAACACTTGTCGAATTGAATTGACCAAACAAAGTCATCAAACATGCACAGAGACAGTTGGTACTGCATATCAGTAGGCAGAATTGGATCATGGTCCACACTAACTAGCATTCGGACAGCACGCAGAGGTTTGCAAAGCGCTTTCCCTATGTTATCTCACTTGCTTCTCACAACTCTGTGATGCAGGTTATCATCATCTCTTTTTTGACACACAAACTTAAAGTAACTTGCCCAGGGTCACATAACTAGGCAATGTCTGAGGCAGCATTTGTGTTAGTCCTCCAGCTCCAACTCCAGTGCTCTGTCCATGGTACCAACCTCAGAGTCTCCGATAAGGTATTGCCAGTTACTTTCAAAAATCATTTCTTAGGAGGATAATGGACAGTTAGCTTATGTCACTCTGTAGGGATTATTAGTGTTGGTGATTTATTGTCATTTATGCATTTCTAACTGTACATTTATATTAATAAACTTATGTAGTGCTGTAGGGGTCTTGAAGTGCTTTACCTATATTGTTATTTGACTTCATGTGAGCTTCACAACATTTTTGTGAGGTACGTGCTCTTTATTAAATCCATTTTACAGAAAAAAGAAACTTATGCCAGAGAGTTTAAGTCAGGGGTGGGGAACCTGCAGCCTTGAGGCCACATGTAGCCCTCTAGATCCTCAAGTGTGCCTCTTTGATTGAATACAAACTTCACAAACACATCCCCTTAATAAAAACATTTGTTCCATAAAACTTGGACTCAGTTAAAAGGCCATCCTCAAGGACCTATAAGGACCTATAAGGCCTTGATGCCACAGGTTCCCCACCCCTGATTTAAGTGATTGTTCAAGCCAAGGAGAATTCTGTCTGAGGAGAGTTCACCAGCCAAAACTTGTCTCCTCTCAGAGCTCTTGGTTTTTTTGAGTCATTCATTTGTTCTATAAGACAGGACAGCAGGGAGCTTGGTGGCCTGATCAATAGTACCAGATTAACACAGAAATGCCTCTTAAGGGTGACTCCCGCATCTCCTCTGGATCTTTGCAATGTGGCAATTACAGAAATACTGCTAAGATGCTCACTTTAGGAATGAACAATCAATCCTGAATAGAGGAGAAAAGCATCATTATTTTAGCACAAGGCAGCTAGAATTAGGAACCTCAATGGGACATATGTGGACTACTCTTGATTTTGAGTGATCAGTGACTCAGTGTTTACTATCTCCATTCATAGCTTATCACAGAAATAGTCCCACTCTTGCCATTAGAAGGTTTTTCTTAGCATTGCTTGCTACTAAGTGGAACCAGGGAAAGTTGAAGAAAATTGACTACCATTCTTCACTACCCTGCTGAGCTCATATAAAATCTAAAAGGGATCGTAACCTGCTGTCAACTTGCCCACCAAGGAAGACAAAGCCCCCATGAGAATGATTTAGCTCAAGGGTACCATTCTGGAATAGTAATTATGTGTATTTTTTTGTTTTTAATGAAAAACTGTTCTTAAAATGACCAGGAAAGTGGAAATAGTTTGAGGAGAATTAATGCTATTCAAACCACATACCTCCCCACATTTCAAAACCTATCACATGGAACATCTGTTCCCCTAGTCCTTCCAAGCTCCCGTTGCTTTTCTCTCCCTGACCATCATTTCTGCATCTGTCCCACTTCTGCTGCCCAGGATCTAGGCATGTGTTTCATTGTTCCACCGTCTGATTTCCCATTTTGGATTTTTAACTCTTTGAGAAGCCTGTGGCCTCTCTGAATTGGAGCAGCACCTGTCCCAGGTGTAGGAAGTCAGACATATGCTCACTTTCAAAGTCCAATCAGGACATGCTTCAGTGCCTCTTGGAGCATTTATGCATGGTTATAGCACATGCAAAACAACAGGACCACACACGATTTGAACATCGTGCTTTGTTCAATGCTATTATTGCCTAAATCAGAGTCTCCTGACCCTGCTCTCTAACCAGTCTCTTCACCAGTCCTTAAATCTTGGATTCCAAATACTCACAAATACATTGAGTCAATATTGGCTCTGAAGAATGGGGTGGGGTGGGTGCTGGAACATTCACCTATTAGCTGAGCAGAGGCTCTTTCTTTTTAGAGAGAAGACCTGCTTTATGTGACTGGTTTGATTTGGTTAGTTTTTACTTTGGGGCATTCTCTCTTAGGTGGCACCTGCAATTGTTTTTTAAATGGGGTGGGATGGTTCTTTGTTAAAGAAGGTTTTTTTTTTTTACCCTTTAAACATTGTTTCATTCAATTGCTTTTGTCTTCTTTTCTGCCATTCTAGATCCTTCCTACTCTGTACCTATTTTCTTGCAAAGGTCTGATCATATGATTCCCTTGCTCAGGAACGTTTAGTAGGTCCCTGTTATCCTGCCTCTCTGCCAGGCTGGACTCCAATGCCATGTTCCACAGGAGGCCTTTCAACCCCCACCTCCATATTCCCTTCCTCAAGTCCTTCATGTCTTGCTTTCTTCCTTACTCTCATTACTCTGTTTTTTTAAATGTGAATTTATTTTCAATGTACTTATCAACGAATGTTCCATTTCCTCCCAATACAGTCTAAGTTCCTTGAGATAAGGTCTCATTTTGGTTTTGACCTTGTGTTCCCTCCCAGCATTTGGTCCACTGGTACATGTTAGACACAGTAGATATTTGTTGAATTATTATTGATTTCAAGGGAAGGAACTTGCTGGTCCTTCCTTTTTGGGCCTCCAATTGCTTCACACACACACACACACACACACACACATTATTCAATCAACAAATGATGGTTTAGGATGATGAAATGTTGACAGTGGAAAATAAATAATAATAATCATAATAACTGATTTCATATAGTGCTTTAAGGTCACATAGTCCTTCACAGACATTATCTCATTTGAAAGAGTGGCCATCTGAATAAAAATCTTCTATACAATATATCCAATAAGTGGTCACCCAGGCTTTGCTTAAAAACCTTTACCTGGGGAACCTGCTGTGGCCTGAGATGACCCCATCCCACCTTTGGATAGTTTTAAATTATTAGGAAATTTACTTTCCTCCCTCTCCCTCCTGCCCTCAACTTTTGTTCAATTGTACTTAATACTCTTCTCTGGGATGGAGAACAGATCCAATCCCTCTTCCATGTGACAACCCTTCAATTCTTGGGCCTCACAACATCTTCATGAAGTAGTTACTAGAAACATTCTCTTCCTCCATTTTGAGATGGAGGCTCACAGAGCTTGAGTGATCTGTCCATGATCATGTCAGTCAGGATTCAGATCCAAGTCTTCCTGATGCCACCCTCAGAGCATGATCTACTTTGCCATACTGCTTCTCACCTATAAGAGCAGAAATGTGTGTGTGTGTGTGTGTGTGTGTGTGTGTAATATATTTGCTTCCTCCCCACCAATACATCTGTTCACTTAAATCCAATTCAGCAAAGATTTACCAACCACGTGCAAGGCACTATTGAACAAGCAGGCATAGATACTATTTTAACATTCAGGGAAGCATAAAATGTGAGGGCTGGTAGGAGCCTGGAGGTTTCTAATATCTTGGAATCTGACCCCCTCCTTTGAAAGATGAAGGCACTGAGGTTCAGACCATTGAGATGACTTGACTGTATAGTTACTTAGTAACAAGATCAGGATTGGAATTCACATCTACAACATCCATCCATAGTCATTACTGAATGAATGGTTATAGTTTAAAATGGATGACCTGGAGGGAAAAATGTCACTAAGAACAAGTTTTGGTGAGCATTATTCTTTAATTGGGGGTAACCTCTTTGAAGTACAAATAGGATGAATCTTGTGGGGCAGAGCCAAGATTTGGCTCTCTCATTAAGAGTAGAAGCACAAACTTGGCGTGGGCTCTGGCTCCAAACAATTCCAATACCTGTAAAAAAAATGCCTCTAAACAAATTTTAAACCTACAGAATCCACAAAGTGATAGAGAGAAACAAATCTTCCACTGAAGACAGCCTGACAGTTCAACAGGAAAGGTCTATCACAGTGTGCTAGGAGCTGAGCACAGTCCCACAGGAGCCAAAGGGTTCCAGCCCCAGGGTAGCCCCCACCAGCAGTGGCTGGAGCAGATTTGAGGAGACTGAATAACCAGCAGCTGTGGTGGTTTCCAGATTTTTCAACCCATAAATGCCAAAGTAAAAGGTGAGTGTTCTTGCCCCTGGGCGAGAAGTCATGGAGCCGTGGCTACCCTGCATGGCTGCCTCAGGAGCTCCTGGTCTGCAGATTGTAAGGGGACAAAGTGACCATTCAGAGGGTAATCACTCTTGCTTTAACCTGATTGGATCTGGTCATGGTCTTGGGTGGTGGTCCTGAGGTGTGTGACCAGTGAGCCAGAGCTTGTGGGGGCTGTAGAGAAGGCACCCTCCTAATAGTTCTGGCAGATGCAAAAACTCCAGTGATTTGGGACAAAGCTGTCTCCATTTTGGAAGCAGAGTTCTACCATGGCAAAGAGCTCAAAAGTCAAGTAATTGGCTGGCAACATGAGCAAGCACAGGAAGCACAAACAGACCATAGAATCCTTTTTTGGGGACAAAAAGGATCAAGGCATGGAGCAGAAGGAAGACAGTGAAGTCAGAATCACTGCATCAAAAGCATCCAAGAAAAATATGAATTGGTTATAGGCCATGGAGGAGCTCAAGAAGGATTTTGAAAATCAAGTAAGAAAAGTGGAAGAAAAATTGGGAAGAGAAATGAGAATGATGCAAGAAAATCATGAAAAGCAAGTCAACAGCCTG
>CM053588.1:245665009-245689294 GCA_028646515.1 Pseudochirops corinnae
ATTTGGCTTAAGGAGGGAATAACATACACACTCAATTGGGTATCTTATCCTACAGGAAAGTAGGAGTAAGGGGATAAGAGGGGGGATGATAGAAGGGAGGACAGATTGAGGGAGAGGTTAGTTAGAAGAAAACATTTTTGAAAAGGGATAGGGTCAAAGGAGAAAATAGAATAAGTGGGGGGTGGCATAGGATGAAGGGAAATATAGTTAGTCTTTCACAATAGAACAATTATGGAAATGATTTGGGTAACTACACATATACAAGCTATATTGAATTGCTTATCTTCCCACTGGGCGTGGGTGAGGAAGGAAGAAGGGAAAAAATCTGGAACTCAAAGTTTTAAAAACAAATGTTAAAAAAAGTTGTCTTTTTACATGCAACTGGGAAATAAGATATACAGACACTGGGGTATAGAAGTCCATCTTGCCCTAGTAGAAAGTTAGTTGTGGCGGGTGATGGGTGAGGATATAAGAGAGAACAGATTAGGCGAAGGGGTCTTCAGTAGGCTTGCTATTTTGGGGTGGGGGTAGGGGAAAGATGGGGAGAAAAAATTGTAACTCAAAATTTTGTGGAAATGAATGTTGAAAACTAAAAATAAATAAATTAAAAAATATAAAAGGGAAAAAAAAATACAAATAGGATTAGAGTCTGAGAGCCAGAAAGGACCTTAGTGGCTGTCTAAGGTATCCACCTGTGAAGAAGAAACTGAAACCTTCATAAGGGAAAGAACGGGCCCAAGATCACACAGGTAGTTCAATATCAGAGACAGGATTTGAACCCAGGGCCTCTTTACTCTAGATTCAGTGTTCTTTCTAACATAATATAATCACACATTAAATGGGGAGAATAACAGCACCTACCTCCCAGGGTTTGTTGTGAGGATCAGATGAGGTAGCGCGTAACGTCCTTTGCAAACCTCAAAGTGCTGCGTAAATGCTAGCTTATTATTATGAAAACCTGTCTATTCAGCTCTCATACTATTCATTCAGTGAGTGTATTGGCAGATGATCCTAGGATCATAGTTCTAGATGGTCGTGAGGTCATCTACTCCCACAGCCCTTTTTATAGCTGAACAAACTGAGGCTGGGGACCATTAAGTGACTTGTCTGATCTCACACAGGTAGTAGGTTTCAGAAGTAGGATGTGAACCCAGGTCTTTAGACTCTGGAGCCAACGTTCCTTTCATTGGACCAAGCTTCTTCACTTCAAAACTCTAGTTCTTATACTAATCATTCAATGAGAGTCTTGGCAGATGAGGGTGGAAACCCAAGTTTTCCTGTATATAAAAATGGACTTCTCTCAATGTCTCTGTCAAACTTATAGGAAATATTATAAGAGAAGCAGAATCAGACAATGAGAAGGGGCCATTACCCTGTATTTTTTCAGTTGAATTACACTTGAACCATTTGAATCAAACAAAAATTCAGTCTGCTTTTATAGCTTTCTATTTATCAATAGCTTTGGGATTTTTAGAACTGTATTTCCCCATCTAATTTGGCCACTGAATACTTTTGGGTTTGATATACCTATATCTACATCTATATGCCTATATGTAGATACAGAGATATCAATACACACCTATATGTATATATGTATATGTATGTATATATGTGTATATATACACATATATATTTCTATGTGTGTATGCAGACACATACACTCACACACATACCTACACAGAGCCCAAAAATTCTATCGGGGATGAGAGTTGGGTGGTGAGTGGGTAGAACCTGTCATTTTGAATACCCTTGGGATAAAGGTGGGTGAGAGAAATTTTGATGCAGAACAGAGGAAATTTAGCCTATTTTTGAGCAATAACAAAAAAAGTGAAGCACTTTATGTGTTTCGTTTTGGTTTTTTTGCTATGTAAATATTTTCACATTTAATATTTGTAAGGGGAAATCTTGCCAGCATGGAAATTTTCCTCACTGAATTCTTATGCACATCATGCAAAACACTAAGGGTCCTTGGAATTCAGTTTGTGAAGTACTGTCTTTGAAAATTGATGTAATTTCCAACTCTCATTATTTAGTCAAGGAATGTTTTTACTGACACATACAACTTCGACAAGAATAAATAAAAGTTGTTCTCATGCTTTTTTGTAGAGTATAATTTTGCCTTCACAACAAACACATTTCTTGAATTTGGGTGGTAAACTTTCCTTAAGTTGTAATGAAGGAATGTTGCTGAAATGATGTTGAATGCCAGACCCCAAAGTTAAAGATGTTTCAGGGAATTAGTGCAAAAGGTTTGCAAATGATTTATATTAGATGCATGTATACTCAGTTGTTAATTTTAGGCCATGCTCAGAATATCTTGTTGTAAATCATAGAAGGCACAGAGAGGCCTGGGACATTTCATCTAGTTTCCAGTAAGGTTGGCTGATACTGTGTAAGTTGGGTGAGTGGAGCGTGGTGCTTAGGGCTAAGTTCTTAGGAAACCTAGGTTATGTCATTGTTCTCTTTCCTGCTCATTATCCTGGTTGGCTGGCAAAGGACCGTAGGATTTAGAAACTGAAGGAACCTAAGAGGGATCATTTGGTTTGATTGACTTATTTCACAGAGAAGGAAACTGAGGACTAGAGAAGTAAAAAGATTTGCTTGATGTCAAAGAGATAGTAACAGATTTACTGTTAGCAGTAGTATTGCCTTCACATTCAAAAGATGGCACATTATAATGATAGGTAGCAAAATGGAGTGTTCTGTGGCTCTACTGGTTCATTAAGTTCATGTGTGATCCTGATGACTGCCCCCATAATGATCATGAGAGTGATGCCAGTTACCTGGCATGAACTGGTCAGGGGCATGCAATGGAAAGAGGACCCCTCTAATTCTGTAGTCATTCATCAGCTTTAGTATTTACTCTTTACTCTTAGATCAATGAGCTCTTGATGGAGTGGAGGTGATGCAAGGAACAAGACCAGTATGGGATCCATAATAATTCTCCTCCAAAGTGTAAAACCATTTGCTTCAAAAGCAAGTCTATAAAACAACTGTTTCCAAGTAGATTGAATCACTTTAAAAGTTTGCCAAGGGAATGAGAAATTGAACATATCACCCATGAAAATATTAGGCCTGGTGTGTGTGTGTGTGTGTGTGTGTGTGTGTGTGTGTGTACCTGAAAATGTACATCTTGTTCTACCCTTAACATCTATCACTTTTCTGTCAAGAGGTAAGAAGGTTTCATCATTGGTCTTCTGAAGTCATGATTGATCATTGAATTTAAAAGAGTTCTTAAGCATTTCAAAGTTATTTTCCTTTACAACACTGTAGTCCTGCTATAAATTATTTTGCTGATTCTGCCTACTTTATTCTGTATCAGTTCATAAAGTATTCCCAGGTTTTTCTGAATCTACCTCTTTCATTATGTCTTACAGAACAATAATATTCTATTCTATTTATATACTGTAATTTACTCAGTCATTTAGTCAGTCAATAAACACTTATTTAGTGACTTTTATGTACTGAGCCCTGTGCTAAGCACTGCTAAGCACTAAAGAAACAACAAAATACAATCATTCTTCTCAAGGAGTGCACGGTCTAATATCAAGGTGCTCACAGTCATTTCCCAGTTGATAGGGAAATTCAATTCATTTCCAGTTCTTTGCTACAGCAAAAAGGGCTATTATGAATCTATTTGTTCATGTTTTCTCTTCTTCCTGTGTCTGATCTTGGTGAGGTGTATAGACATGGCACTCTTAACCATCATTTTGTTAAGTCATGGGGTACAGATCAGAATGGTGTTGCTTATGAATGAACTTTTCTACAAACCGATTTTACCATCTGACGACTAAGAATCAGAATGTGAAGTGGTGACAAAAAAGAACAACAAATTTGATCTCAAAGGACTTGTGGTCAAATCCCATATCTACTACTACATTAAATTTGTGGTTTTGGGCAAATCACTTTTTCTCTCTAATTCGTAGTTTCCTCCACTCTAAAATGAGGGAGTTGGATTCAATCTGAGGTGTCAAACTCCAGACTCTGCCATCCAATGCAACATAGATAATGTGAATTTGTGGCTTTCTAAGTCAATATGTAGCCCTCAGGGATTTGTTTCTAGTTGACTTTGACATCATTATACTAGATATATGATCTGTAAGGTCTCTACTGGCTTTAAATTTTGTCATCTTAAAATTCTGCTGTTGGCCACTTAATGATTAATGAAGATCTTGGAGACCAATCAATAAATCCTTAATGGGTTAAGACATGTGGAGGGATCAAGAACAACCAGGCACCTTTAAGCATGAGGCACATGTCAGAAATGTTGATACAGATGCTTACAAGCTTTATGGAAGGTCTGAAATTGGGATGAGATATTATACTTGGAAAAAATGTTCCAGGGGAGATGGTTTGCAATTTTTACTCCATTTTTGCCTGAAAATATAAAAACGACAATTATCTCCGTCCACTCTCATCAATTTGATTTTTCTAAAATTAAATGTAGGCTCTCCAGATCTCTGGGGTCCTGAAAGCTTAGGTTGCCCTACTCAATATTCAGGGCTTTCACCTGGGCCATTCCTCTTCTTTATTGCATTAGGAGCCTCAGATGCTCAGGCAGCACGCTCTAACAAGGGAGAGCAAGGTCAGCAGCTAGGGAAAGAAAGCCAAATATTCACCTGGCTTTGTATGTAGCCTTCTTTGAATCTTTGATTTCTGTTCCAGAAAAATTCCCCATATCTTTCTATGAAAATAAACTATTTTGCCCCTGGATAAGTCAGCCAGTGTCCTCAGTCAATGTGCATAGAATTTTCCAACATTCTATTAAAAACATTATTTGACAAGATGTCTGTCTCCAGGTTTGTTTCTTGTTTTTCTCTGGGGCCTAACAGAAAGTATATTAGATACAACCTGGGGAAGCAATATATTACTTGAAGTTCAGAGAAAACAAAGTAATGGTCAAGGATAGACAGATTGATGCCATGCTCAAATGCTGACAAGAGTGCATGCATACACTCACACCCATGTGGACGCATGCACGCGTGCACACACACAATTAGAAGTCATCTGACAGAGTACAGTGTTCACTAACTTATCAATGGTTTTAGCCCCAAAGATACTGTACCTCAAGCAGCCCATCTGTTCTCTCTATTTAAACCCTCTTGGCCCAGACCCTAAGTACCAATCAGTTCACCTTTCTCTCTCATCTAATCATGGTTTCTCTTACAAGGAGAAAATGAAAATTGAGGAAAAGAGCCACAAATTAGGGCCAGTGTGTATGTGTGTACTCCTGGCATTTTCCCCTGGAAAAAAATAGTAATAAATACAAAAGGTCCCATGAAATATACCTCCATTAAAGTAAAATACTGTTCCTCTTTGCTGGGTTAAATGCATGCTTTGGAACTGCATGCTACTCAAGGGTATCTTGATACATGTGATAGAGCAAAAGTGCGAAGGGGTCACTAAGAATGTACTTTATAAGAACAAATGTATTCCTTGGGAGAGTTTGGGATAAATGGACTGAATGCATTTTCATTTATGAGGCCTTTGCTCAGGAAGGTGATGAAGCCCGGAACTAAGTCATCGAGTTGCCAACGGCTCCAGAAGGCCCCCTACTCCCAGAGAAAGGGCAGACTGATCTCATAGCTTTTGCTGCTGGCTACTGCCTTGATGAGACTCTATTAGCAACAGTGGGACAGTGGCAACAGAGCATTTGTCTCCTGTTCTTACCTTTCAAATCACAGATGTCCCTTAAATGCACAAAACACTCTAATCACCTGCAGTCAAATCTAATTTATTGCTGAGATCTATAGACAATAAGATGCATTTTGAAATTTCTGATGATTCAGAAAGACCTCTTCAATTCCAGGACCCACCCATACTCCAACAACAGCTCAGTATCTGTTTTTATTTTTGAATAGAAACTTTAATCAAAAAGTCCTCATTGAGTTATATCTAAATGATTATAGTATTTGAGATCCAAAAACCCTGAAAAATCAGATGTTGCAATCAAAGCACAATTGAGCTATTCAGGGCAGAAGATATAGTTGCTTTGTAAGACACATCAATCACTCACTAGATGGTGACCCATATAAAATGGAATCTATTTACCATAATAGACTTTTTAATGGTGCCCATTTTAAGGGAATCTCTCAGTTTAGAGAAAGCTACTACATTCTCTAATATTACAGAGGCTCAAAAAGTTTGTTGGGAATGTGACTGGTGCTGTAGAAATAACTTCAATAATCCAATTATTAAAGGCTTCGATTCATTTGACAAATATTTATTAAATTCCTATTCTGTGTAAGGAAGAAAGGAATCATGTAGAGTAGTTAGCCTTGGAGGCAGGAAGGTTTAGGTTCAAGTTTTGTTTCTTATACCTACTAGCTGTATGACCTTGGGAAAGTCACTTAACTTTAACTTCTCAGAATTACAGAATTTTAGAGTTGCCTGTAGTAGCCATCTATTTCAACCCTTGTCTGAAAGGAATACCTCGTGTAACATACCAAACAAGTGGTCATGTAGCTTTTTCTTGAAAAATCTTCAATGAAGGCAGCCCATTCTACTAGGTTCTACTTTTTATGAATTTTTTTTTTTCTAAAATTAAATCAGTTGCACTTGTTAGAAAGCTTTACTTATTAGGAAGTCACTCCCCCTCCCCCCCATATTAACTCAGGAAGCAACAACAACCACAAAAATACCACTTAAGTCAGTCTTTGCCTTTTTGCGATTTCCACCATTTGCTCCTAGTTCTTTCCTCTGGGGAAAAACAGAAATTGTCCAATTTCTCTTCCACATGACAGCCTTCAAATACTTGAAGAGAGCTACTATGTCCTCTTCTGAATTGTCTCTTTACTAGACTAATCATCTGCAGTTCCTTCGATCAATCCTCAGATGGCATGGACTCAAGGTTCTTCAGCTGGCAGCCCTCCTTAGGATGCTCACCAGTTTATCAGTGACTGTCCTTCCTTAAACTACGTTGGCCAGAACCGAATACACTATTACAGATGTGGTCTGTTCAGCTGTACCTGAGCCTCCTTATTCTTCTCTTAGCGCAGCCCAAGATATCTATGACATAAGAGTGTGAATTACAGTTGAGATTGCTGATCTGAGTTAGTAGAAGTTTTCTTACTGGGAGTTCCCACATGGATGAAATTACAAGTCTGGATTCAGTCACTGCCTCCACGACTCTCACTATCAAGCAAGCAAAATCATCCTCCCCCAACCCCTGCATTGGGCACTGTGCTAGACAGGTACAAAGAAGGATTTTATAAAGTTCCTGCCCTCAAAGGGCTTATAATCTAGTAAGGGAGATAAGGAAGAAAGGAAGGAAGGAAACAAGCATTTATTAAGCATCTCCCACGTCCATTCCTACACAGGCTCTCCCTTATGCCTGATCTGTACTCTCTGGTCACCTCTATCTGTTCCAGTCTCTGATTTACTGCCCTGTTAAGCTTAAACAGGACCTTCTGTGGGAAGTTTCCCCCCTCTTCCTCCTCCTCCCCTTTCTCCCCCTCTCCCTTCTCCTCCACAAATAACAATATTAAGAGCATTTATAGTGAGCTTTATGGGATGTTAGTGGGCACAGTGGATAGAGCGATGGGCCTGGAGTCAGGAAGAGTCCTATTCCTGAGTTCAAATGTAGCCTCAGATACTTAACTAGTTTTGTGACCCTGGGCAAGTCACTTAATTCTATTTGTCTCAATTTCCTCATCTGTAAAATAAATTGGAAAAGGAAATGGCAAACCACTCCTATATCTTTGCCAAGAAAACCCCAAAACAGGGTCACAAAGCTTTACATATGTTATCTCATTTACTCCTCACAACAATTCCTGCTATTGTTAGACTCATTTTACAGATAAAGAAACTGAGGCTTAGAGAGGTTAAGAGATTTGATTCAGACACAAAACTGTCTGAATAAGCATTTGAACTCAGGTCTTCCTGACTCCCAGTTGAGTACTTTTTCTAAGGTACCATTTAACAGCAAAAAGTGAATTAAAGCTTATACCCACCCCTGCTACTAGTGCCTCTCTCTAAATGAGTTTGAATTTATTGTATACTTATGATGTATATATTGTTTCTCACCTAGAATGTAAGCCCCTTGAGGGTAGAAACTGCTTCATTTATGCCTTCAAGGTCTCAGCCTCTTAGCTGTGTTTGACACAGAGTAGATGTTTTATAAACCCTTGTTCACCGATTGAAATACAAGCTGATATCTGGGGTTTGTTAGAGATGTATAATTATGGCATGATAAGAATGGAAAGTTATAGCAACTTCCATTTGATTCTTACTAATATGGTGGTTTAATCTAGAATATTTTAAAATCTTTCCCCAAAATGCTACCATGTTTACTCTCTGTTAAATACTAGCATGGTGTGATAGTCAGGTAGTTTACTGGAACAAATAGAACATTTACATTCTTTGTGGAATTTTACAAGGAGCACAGTGCTACTAAAAGTTATAACTGGAAAATAGTTATAGCAATCTTAGCAATGAAATTTATAAATGATAATGTCAATACTATGATATCCCAAAAGCTGCATGGTCAAAGGATTTGAAAAAAACATTTTTCAAAAGATTAAATGTAAGTAATCAGAAACCATGTAAAAATTTTTCAAATCATTAATAATAAGAGACACAAAAGTTAAAACAATTCTGAGGCTTTACTGTATGCACAGTAAATTAGCAAAGTTGATATAAGACAGAACTAATCAATGCTGGTGCCACTGTGGAAAGACAGGCACATTAAACACACTGTTGGTGAAGCTGAGATTAGTCTCACTATACTGGAAAATAATTTTGAGTTATGTGAGGAAAGTTACTAAACTATTCATGATTTCACTACTGGAAATATATGACAAAATGGTAAAAAACACAAAGGTCCCATATATGTCAAAACATTCATCACTGTACCCTTTGTGTTAGCAAAAAAGCTCAAAACAAATGAGGTGCACTTTGCTTGGAACAAATAATGGAATACAAATATAATGGGATATTGTTACCTGATAAGAAACACTGAATCTGAGGAGTTCAGAGGAACACAAAAGAACCACATAAAATGATGTAGATCCTAGAGAACAGTGTGCACAATGAAGGGATGAACAAGCATATTAAGTTATGTGATAAATACCATCTTAAACACTGAGCACACCAATAGAAAAGTGAGACCATCTGTGCTCTAAAGTGGCAGACAATGCACTTAGGAGGGTTTGACTGTAGAAGGTAGGAGTGTGGTAGGGGGTAGGTGGGTGATAGATCCAGTGGTCCTTAGGACAACAGCAAGGTGGCTAGTATTCATCTTCTTTAATGTCAAGAATCTTTGACAAAAAATTATCCTCTCTGATAGTGCCAAGCTATACGTGTAGAATGTTGCTTATACTGTGAAATGTGGATACTGTGATGGATTTTTTGTATGAGTTTCTCTTTGTTACAAGGGAAGGAGGTTCTATTAAGGGAGTGATGGTACTGGAGAGTGATAGTGGTGTACAAAGGAAAAAAAAACACTGATGAAAAATAAAAAGGTACTGATGCTGTGTCAATGAAGTGTTATTTCTCTATTTCTCTTTTTTTTCGGCCAGTCCTTCAGAGTAACAGGTAAGGTCAAAATCCTGAGCTGTCTACTCAACTCCAAGTGCTTTGTTCGTGTTTTATTTTACTTGTATCCAGTGGCATTACTGCTCAAGAAAGTAGATTGAGAGGGGGGACAGTTCGACTGAACCATTTGGTCATCTTAATAGCTAAGTAGGTATGAAGTATGTAACTGTCGGCCCTGCTTCACTTCAGTCTTAGGGTCTCTAGGGCTCAGACTATTTACCAGGGTAATGAGACCCCAGGACCTGACAACTGTAGCCTGGACTTGGGGGACACTGCCTTAGACCATGTCTTCTCACCACCTAAGCAAAATGTGGTAGATCTTAGTACTGGAGCTGGAAGGGACCTTAGAAATCACTTAAATTAAGACTACTTAGTCATTTTTTGAAACCTGGATCCTTTTGGCAGTCTGGTGAAGTCTATGGACCCCCTTCCCAGAAAAAATATGTTTGTTTTTTTTTTTGAGGGCAATTGGGGTTAAGCAACTTGCCCACAGTCACATGGCTAGTTTTGTGTTAAGTATCTGAGATTTGAACTCAGGTCCTCCTGACTCCAGGGCTGGTGCTCTATTCACTGTACCACCTAGCTTATGTTTGGTAGCATGACTTGGCAGATCAGGAGCTGGTCTCACAGTCAGGACAGTCCGAGTTCAAGTCCCATCTCTGACATGTAAGAGCTTTGTGATCCTTGGAGAGTAAATCACTTTTCCTTTCAATGTCCCTTGCAAAGCTCTTAATCTCAAAGTGACTGAGAGATTGGTGCTCTATTCACTATTCACTAGCCACCCAGAAAAAAATGTTTTTAAATGCGTGAAGTAAAATGAAGGGAATCTTAAATTGAAATGTGGTTATAAAAATATGTAGAAAACCAAATCACAGAGCCCTCTGGGGTCTGCAGAGACCAGGTACAGAACCTCTCATCTAGTCCATCCTTCTCTGTTTTACAGGTGATGAAACCAAGTCTCAGAGTAATTGCCAGATTTGGGATTCGCATACCTTACATCTTCTGATTCCAAATCCAATCATTCTCAGCAAAGGATGGATGGATAACCACTTGTCAGTTTTGTTTTAGAGGAGATGATTGGGAGTTATGGGCATAACTACATGGCTTCTGAAATCCCTTTGACCTCTGAGATTCTGGGAGCCATTTCTACTATGCCACACAGTGAATAGCAATGATAACAGCAATAATCATAATAATAGCTGGCACATTTCATGTTTTAAGGATTACAAAGCACTTTATTTGCATGATCTTTTTTGATATTCACAATAATTATGTGAGATAGGTGCTACATACAGGTCTTGCTATCCTCATTTTTTACAGTTGAGAAAATAGCATTTCAGAGAGGTTAAGCAAAAAATAAAAAAAATAATTATTCACATCATGAAGACCAAAACTTAGCATAGTGGTTTTCATTTTAAAATAAAAATGATAGTAGTAGTTTTATTCTAGTATAACACTTTACATTTGGTGGATTGTAAAGTTTATGATCTATATTAATACATCAAATGAACAGAAATAGAAAAGAAGACAATGGAAAGGGGGGCATGAATCTGGAACTTCTGGGAAAGTTAAGGACACCTGATGGTTGGATCTTATTTTTTTAGCGGGGGAAGATTGGGGACATTTGGGTAGCTGTAGTGGTAATGTAACTGGGAAGATCTTTTCCATCCATTAACGGGCCCATGTGACCTGCTTAAGTCACATGGAAGCCTAAAACATGAGTTTGAGTCACATGAAGCCTGTGGTACAAGAAGCTTGCTGAAGAGGTGTAGAAGGAAGGATGGAGCAGAGCCCAGAAGAAGTTGGTGAGAGCAGTTAGAGCTGAGGGAGACAGAGGAAGCAGGCAGGGAGCTGTGAGTATTTGTTTGTGGGAAGGCCCTAGCAGGAGGAAGGCTTGGGGATGGCGGTGCCTCCTGCATTGTTGTGTATAGATTTCTTTTTTGCAGTGATGGATTTGGCTTTCTTGTATTGGGATTCAGCTTTCTGGTGTTTGAATAAATGTTTTGGTCCTGTCTTCCATGTGGAGAATCTGTTATATTTTGGTGATTCAGAATTATGCTGGCATATTCATAGTGCTGTAAGTGCTATGAATATTGTTTTGGTGATATAGTAGCATTAGGAAATTGCTAAGTACCATCTATGCCAAGGAAACTAGGTAATAAGGAGATGAAATGTGAGAATCAAGGACTTTGACTGCTATAAAATAGAGTTACCAAGGCAACAGGGAATTCTGAGCCCCTGGTGGCACTGAACAGCTTATGGGAGAAACTAAAGTAGCCAGAAAAAAAACAAATAGCAAAGGGTCTCAATTCAGTATTAAGGGAAAAGGCAGGGATTCACACAGTTCTTGTGGCCAGCTGAGATTGTATCATTTTTTATTTCTGCCAGAGGCAATCAGCAAGAATGCATACACTACAGGTAAGTTGGTGTACCTCCTAGAGAAGGTGACAGGGATAGAGACTCACTTCTTTGCTGCTCAGCCTAGCAGTGAGGGTGAAACCTTCCCCTGAAGACTAATAGTACAAATGCAAGAGAAAATTAAAAATGAAAAGGAGGCTCTGGGAATAGAGGGGAATCCAAACTGGGGGTCTGAAAATTAGGAAGCAAGAAGGGTGAAGAATGTATAGTATAGGAGTAGAGGAAGAAGAAGCAACTTAGAATACTTTGAAATGCATAATCCTTATGAAGTTCTCCCCATGGAGGAAAGAGCTGGGATTTCTGAGGAAGAGTAGCTGAACTGAACTGAACAAGGGGAATTCTCAGAAGCCCCCAAGAGCGACGGCATCTGTTCCCAGCCTCAGGAAGAAGATACCTGTTGTGATGGCAGGTGACTTCCCACTTGGAGTCATGGAAGCAGCCATATGTCAAACTGACATTTCTGATAAGGAGGCTTGGTATTTCCTTAGGCATGCATTTAGGAAGGGATAGGGAGTCTCTAGAGACTTGTCAAGCCTACCAATCCTTGGTATACTGCCAGAAGAAACCTAGAAAGAGTTTCTAGGTATTATGAATCATACAGAGAATGACACAGAGCCTAAGAGGGACCTCAGGGACTCTCGAATTCAAAACATTCTTGAGTAAGAGAGTAATTCACCCAACAAGTGGTCACAACAGGAAAGGGGAAACCATTATTTCCAGTGTCAACCCATTTCACATTTTATTATATTTCCAATTATTAGGAAATTATTTCTCCCTCACCTCAACTCCCCCCCCCCCCATCAGTCCCTAATTTGGCAGCTTTCACCATTGCTCTTGCCTCTTTTCTTAAAGTCCAAACAACATAATTTCTTTTCCAGATAATAGCCCTTCAAATCCTTGAACGCAGCTATCCTGTGGCTACTCTCCCTTCTATTCTCCACACTGAGCACTAATTTCTTCATCTGATCCCCACCTCCCTTCTCCGAATCATCTTCCATTTATCAATGTCTTTCTTAGGACATTGTGTTCAGGACTGAACACATGCAGTTTGATGAGAACACAGAGGAATCGTCATCTCCTTAAGGTTGGAAACAAGACATCTTTGAAGACAGCTTGAGATTATTCTTTGTTGTTGTTCAGTCACGTTTGTCTCCTTGTGACCACACTTGGGGTTTTCTTGGCAAAGATACTGGAGTAGTTTGCTGTCTCTTTCTCCAGCTCATTTTACCAGTGAGGAAACTGAAGTGAACAGTTAAGTGACTTGCCCAGGGTCACACAGCTAGTAAGTGTCTGAGGCCAGATTTGAACTTGTGAAGAGGAATCTTCCTTACTCCAGGCCTCCTGTGCTACCTAGCTTTACTCTACATCACACGGCTGACCCACATTGAGTTTAAAGCTCACTAAAATCTCATATCTTTTTCAGATAAACTGCTGTCTAATCTTTCCTCTCCCATCTTTACCGGTAGAGTCACTTTTTTTCCCAAATTAATTTATCCCTTTTGGATTTCATCTTATTAGACCCAGCCCAGCGCTCTGGCCTGTCGAGTTCTTTTTGGATCTTGACTTTGTCATTTAGCATATTAGCTCTCCCTCCTGACTTTGCATCATCTGAGAACGAGATGCACACGCTGTTTATGCCTTTATCCATGTCTTTGCTAAAATCTGCTCCTACTTCTACCCCCACTGACATATTAGAATAATTATAAAAGCTAGTATTTATCTAGTGATTTAAGGTTTGCAGAGTGCGTTACACACTGTCTCTTTTGATCTTCATCAAAAGCCTATGATAAAGATGCTGTTATTATCCCCATTTAATAGATGAGGAAAACAAGGCTGAGAGAGTTAATGACTTGCCCAGTGTCACACAGCGAATAAGGGTCAGGTCATCTGACTCCAAGTCCAGCACTCTATGCCCTGTGCCAGCTCTTGATGAAGAAGCAGTGTGGCGGTGGGGATAGAGAAGAGAATAAGTATTTTTAAAACTAGGCACTGCACTGAGTACTTTTATAAATACCTCACTTGATTCTTGACCATAATCCTGCAAGGTAGGTGCTATTCTTCTTCACATTTTACAGTTGGGGAAACTGAGGCTGGCTGCTGAGGTCCTTCCAGTTCTAAGTTCCTTCCAGTTCTAAATGCCTTGCCCGAGGTCACACAACTAGTAAGTGAGGGCAGATTTGCACCGAGGTGTTCCTGACTCCAGGTCCATCATTCTTCCACTTTGCCACCAGCTGCCTATTAGAGAATCAACCTTAAAAACAGAAAGACCTGGGTTCAAATTCTGCTTCTGATACATGGTAGTTGTGGGATTCTGGGCAGACCATTTAACCCCCCAATGTCCCAGGCACCTATCTAAAACTATAAGTTGCAGATCTGCATTGATAAAGGAACTTCCTTGGGAATTCCCTTTACCAGTGAATTCACAGGTCCCCAAATAAACAAAACCCCCCAAACACTGGACAGATCTTCAAATACTTACAGATAGCCATCATGTCCCACCATAAACTTTTATTCTGCAGGCTAAATATCCTTAGTTCCTTCCAGTTTCCCTCACACAGCATGAACACGAGGCCCTTCATCATTCTGGTTGTTTCCCCCTGGCTGCTTCCCAGTTTATCCTTAGGTCCTCAATTCCAATTGGGAGCAATGATAAAAATAGCCCTGTGTATCAAAGTCCTTCAGTTTCCTGCCTATGACTTCCTTTCTAAGGCTAAACATGGCCAGATGACACTTCATTTGAAAATATCTGGGGTTTTAGTGAGTGATAAGCTCAGTATGAGTGAACAATTTGATGAGATAACCAGGAAAGCTAATGTAACCTGGGGCTGCAATGAGAATCATAGAATCACCCAATCTTAGAACTGGAAGGACCTCAGCAGCCAACAAGTACAGCCCATGACTAGGTGGTGTAGTGGCTGAAGTACTGGGACCTGTGGTCAAGAAGACTTGAGTTTAAACTCTGTGTCCTGAATCCATTAGCTGTATGACTCTGGGCATGTCACTTAACACTTGCTGCCTCAGTTTCTTTCTCTGTAAAATGAAGATGACAATAGCACTTGCCTCCCAGAGTTGCTAAGATAAAATCAGATTTGTAAAGTGCTTTGAAAATGCAAAATGCTAGCTTTATCCTGATTAATGATGTTTATTAAAAAGAATCTCCATTACAATGTACCTGAGAAGTAGTCATCTGGCCTTTACCTGGAGTCCTCCAGGGAAGAGCAATCCTATTCCTTCTAAGCTTGTTCAACTTTGGGAGGGTCCAAATTGTCATTATAGCAAGTCTAAGCTTGTCTCTTTGCCACTTCCACACAGAGATCTTTATTTTGTCTTCTTTTTGTTGTCGTTCCTCCTTCATTCTCAAAGAGGACCAATGGCTTTGGGAGGATGATGTCTTGACTTGCAGGTGAATTGGATTTAAGCGAGACCAGGACTGTGCAAAGTCATCCAACTCATTCTTTTCTCCAGAGTCATATCAGAATTCAGTGGCAAGACATAGGTCAAGATGACTGGTGATGGTCCCGGTTTGCCTTCTAAGGCCAAATAAAACAAGTAGAATCCATCTTCCACACGGTAGTCATTTAAATACTTGAAGATATAGTGATCATGTACTCCTTTCAATATTATCTTCTCCAGACTAAACATTTCCATTTTTTCCAAGCAATTATCATCTGATATAGACTCAAGATTTCACTGTTCTGGTCGCCTTCTCCTGGACAACTCTAGCTTAAAAATTTTATCCCTAGACTGTGGTGATCAATCAGTCAGTCAACAAGTATTTATTAGGTGCCTATAATGTGCCTCTAATTATTACTATTATATTATATATTGTTTATGTGCCTATAATTATTATATTATCTATTATCTATTACTATATTATATGTATTATATATTATATGCTATTAAAGTGTCTGTAATTATTAAGTGCCTATAATGTGCCTATAAGAAAGGCAAAAAACCGCTCTCAAGGAGCTTCCACTCTAATGGGGGAGACACCATGCAAGTAACTAAGTACATAGAAGATATCTAGAGTACAAGTTGAAACACAATGCTCCAGATGTTGTCTACACCAGAGTATGGCAGGATCATCATCTTCTTCCTGGATGCTCTCCCTCTTTTAGTGCTACCCAAGTCAGACCACAGCTGGAGGATTGTACTTGGTCTTAACTGAGGCCTTGGAAAGCAGCAGGAGGTTGACAAAGCAGATAATTGAAGGGCCTTGATTTCCCACCATATGTAAATCGATCAGAGGAACTAGGGATGGATAGCATGGAGAAAAACACCTAGGGAGGACATAATAACTCTCTTAAAGGGCTGTCACATGAAAAAGTAAGGAGATTTGCTCTGCTTGTCCCTGGTAGAACTGGGAACAATGGAGGAAGAAGCTGCATAGACAGATTTGGTCTTGTTTTGAAGGAAAACACTTCTAATATTTAATACCTTAGGAAGCGCAGGGTGCCTCCCAGATGTGGGGTGGTCTTAACAACTGACTTTCTGGAAAAGAAAAGGGTAAGAACTCATGGCTCACTTTTCAGTCTAATCTGCAGTATTTAATTTTCTCCACGGTTTTCTTAAATCTAGACAATCGAAATAACAAATCAAACCTGATTTATAGCACTTTTCAGATTCTGAGGTGTCAATACTCACACTGAAAACTTTAACAGCTGTCTCTTGTGAACCTGGATAAGCTGGCACTAGCATGCCCCTGCTTTCCCTGCATTGGGAGACTTCAGACAATATTGGAAGGAAGATTCTCTCAGTTTCAGCTTAGGCCAGATACCCTGAGAGGGCCTTTCCAGTTAGGAGAGTCTGTGTTTCTCTGACACTTTGCAAACCTTATCAGGCTATGCTAAAGTCCAAGTGGTGGCATTATTGTATTGTATACATGGGAGTCAGTGTACGTGAGTAAGGCTTGGCCTAGATGACGTCTGAAGGCCCTCCCAACTCGATCATTCTGTGACATTGTTTAGTCCCCACAACAAATCTGTGAAACGTGAGAGGCATTATTGTCCTCATCGAACAGATTAAGAAACCAGGACTCAGAGATTTTAAGCAATTTGTCAAAGGGTGTAGTTATAATAAACGGCAGAGTTGGGTTTATAGGATTACAGATTTAGAACTGGAAGGGTTGTTAGAGACCACTGAGTCTAAATTCCCCCTTTTACATGTGAGGATAATGAGACTCAAAGAAGTAAAGGGACTTGCCCAGGGTCACACAGTTAGCAAATGTCCGAGGTGGCTTTTGAACCCAAGTCTTCCTGACTAGGTGGTAGTTAGGTGGTACTTCAGATAGAGTGCTAGGCCTGGAATCAGGAAGACTCATCTTCCTGAGTTCAAATCTGGCCTCAGACTCTTACTAGCTGTGTGATTCTGGGCAAGTCACTTAACCCTGGTTGCCTCAGTTTCCTCATCTGTAAAAAGAGCTGGAGAAGGAAATGGCAGACCCCTTCAATATCTTTGCCAAGAAAAATACAATTGGAGTCATGAAGAGTCAGTCATGACTGAAAAACGACTGAACAGCCAAACTTTCCAGGCTCCAGACCCAGCACTCCATGTATGTAGTAGACTTTTTCTGGACTCCTTTTAACTAGCTGTATTAGTGTCCCATAGAGACTGCTGCCTTACACGAGTGGGTGCTCCTAGAAAGAGCTTCAGAATTATGTGTAAAAGGAGAATCAGCAGCAATCTCTCCACTTTTAAGTCTTATGTTTTGTATCTGCTTTTCAAAGCCACGTGTGTCAGGGTCCCCTGGGGAAAGGTGCCTTTGTTTCTGTACTGTCCATTGTCCATGATCCTGACAGAAGACAGGTATCAGTCAGATGAGGCAGGTTCATTGCTAGCTAATCCAGGGGCCTATACCGAGTCACGTAGAAATAAATTAATTTGTTTATTCCATAGAAAAACACCCCTTAATTAGGCAGAAAAGATGAGTTTAGGCTGAACATTAGGCTAGATTGCTTCATTAGTGAGAACAGGAGTGGTGTATATTATAATCATTAAGGAAATCCTGTCAGTTCTCAACTATCTATGCTGATGCACAGGAGCTATGTCACATATTATCTAAATAGCACATAAAAATAATTTGTATTTTGAGTGGGAATATTTTGATTATTATTCTTTTTGTTTTGGTAGTAGAGTGAGCCATCTAAATATGTGTGGCTCCATACAACGCATAAAAGTTCATACTTCTTAAGCTTATACCTATTGATTGGTGGGAAAGGAGATTTACTAAGAGTGGATTTCAGGGAAAAAACCCAACAATCCTGTGACATAAAAATTTGCTAAGAAGACTAAACAATGATATTCAGTTCCAAACTTCTGCTGTACCAGTTTGCCTCCCTCACTCTTCCAATTCTCCAAACCAGTGGTTTTAGGTTTATGTGATGAAGTCAAAGCTTAGTGTCACAGAAATTGGGCCAGTATTAAAATTTAAAAGGCTCGTGATGTCTAAGACTGAGCTTGTGCTCCTCCTATCAAGAGCACTTTCTGTAAAGTCAGAAAGAATTTGGCATGAAGCTAAGACCTCTTTGGTTGTGGGTCATAGACATAGCTCAGCTTTTAGGTCATAATTGGCTTGGCCTTTAATATTTGCATCGAAGTTTGGTTATTTTTTCCCCCTATTTCTTCACCAGAGAACTGTTCTCCAGAGAATTGTCCACCAGAGATGCTGTTCAGAGACTATACAATATGTAAATTTCTCTAAGCAGTAGATAAGAGACTCTAGATAGCATGAATAAAACCAGAAATCGTCATTGACAGGGTGGCAGGAGATCTAATTTCATAAAAATGAAAATTAGTTTTAATTGTGTGGGGATTGATCACTGTTTTGGGCAATTCAACCAAGTACCGAAGCTATGTTGGACTTTTGTTTTGGACAAATTTTTGAGTAAAAACTTCGGAGTTGAAATATTTCCCATGTTTCCTACCCAAACATCCTGGAAATGACACTGTATTTCAGAAATGTCAGATTTAGTAGCTACTCTGTCACTTGTGCCAAGGATTTTTGGATATGGCCATCAGAATGGCTTATGTTAATTTGGACAATGGTGATCTCCTCCTATGTACAATTCCCTAAAAAGTGAATAGTTAAAGAATTCAAGACTGAAACCCAACTTTCCTATCAAGGAAGTATAGCCGTAGATGACTGCATTTATGGAAATTGCCAGGCTGGAAGGACCTCGAAAGCTTGTATTCATTCAGGCAGGAACATAAGCAAGCCAGCCTGAATCCATATTCCTTTCTAGCTGTCTGAATAAGGGCAAGGGGATTGCTTTCTCAAAGGTCACCAATGACCTTTTAATTACTAAATCCAATGAATTTTTTTTCAATCATGATACTCATTAACCTTTCTGTAGCCTTTTGGCACTGTTGGCCACCAGCTTGCTTTGTATACTCCCACATCTCTTGGCTTTGATTATGTCATTCTCTCCTCTTGCTTGCTCGTTTTATTCTCCTGCCTTTCTGACCACTTTCCAGTTTCATTTCCTGCCCTATTTTTCTGGTTCTACTCTTTCTTCTACCTCCTAAATGTAGGTGTCCCCAAAGGTATCCTTTTTAAGGTGTCTCCCTAGGCCATCTTTTTCTCCACGTAAAGCCACATGCTAGTCAATGTTAGCATTAGTTATACTTCCTTGATAAGAAAGTTGGGTTTCAGTCCTGGCTTCCTTAACTATTTACTTTTCATGGCATGCACATAGGAGGAGATTACCACTGTCCAAATGAACATGTCATTTTTCTTTCTTGGTGGTTTCATCTATTTTTTACAAGTTCAATTATCTCTATATAGATGACTCCCCCAAAACACATATGTTTTGTTCTAATCTATCTCCTGAATTTGTCCTGTATCTCTGCCTTCTAGACCTCTCTACCTGAATCTCCTGTCATCACTTCAAAGTCAACATGTATACACCTGAACCTATCAGCTTTCTCTCTCAACTAGCTCTTTTCTAAATCCCCATTTCTGTTGATTGTCCCACAATTATCCCAGGCACTGAAACGGAATATGATGGAGATATCTTTGACCCTTCTCTCTCCCTTCCTTTGCCCTCTTATATCTAAACTGTTGCATTAAAAAAATTTGTCTCCATGGCAGCTCTTGTATATATATATCACCTTATTCCCCACTCACACTGCTACTATCCTAGTTCAAACTCTCATTACCCCTTGCTTGGATTATTACAAAAAAAATCCAAATTGATTTCTGCCTTTCTACTCTAAAGCATCATGTACAAAGCTGCACAATCTCCCTAAAGCACCTGTCTGATCATTTAGCAGAATAGAAACCCGTTGTGGGGAGCAGCTGTTTTATTTTTGTATCTCCAATGCTTGGCACATTTTGGAAAGTAGTAGGTACTTAATAAATGGTTGATAATTTATTGACTGATGTTGCTTCCCTTCTCAAAAAGCTTCTGTAGTTTTATATTCTCTATGGAATAAAATATAAATTAAGGCCCTCTACAATTTGGCCCCAACTACATTTCTAAATTCATTTCACACATTCGATGGTTCCAACCAAATTTAACTATTCCTTGTTCTATGAGCATGATTGTCCATCTCCTATATCCATGCATTTTCACAAGCCATCCCCCATATACTTCCTCTTCATTTCTTCCTTTCAGAATTCTCTCTTCCATTAATATTAAGCTGAAATATTACCTTCTCTGTAAAAGCCTTCCCTGATCTACCACCTGAAAATTTTCTTGTCCTCAAATTTTCCTGGATCATTTTATTTTATTTTTTAAAATTACATTATTTTTGAATTAACAAGAATTCATTTTTAATTTCCCCTTTCACTTCCTCTACCTACTAGGAGGAAAGAAAGAAAAAAAAAAGAAAAGAAAGAGAGAAGAAAAGAAAGGAAGGAATGAAGAAAGGAAAGAAAGAAGAAAGGAAGGAAGGAAGGAACGAAGGAAGGAAGGAAGGAAGGAAGACTATAACTACGGCCAAGCAAAACATACACCCTTATGAGCTATATCCAAAACTTCATTTCTTATTCTGAATAAGAATAATCATCATAATAATTAATAATAATAATAATTCATTATCTCTTTGTCATGAGGAGGTTAGTGTTTTTCTAGAATCATTATTTTAAAAAGATCCAAATCAATTTCTGCCTTTCTACTCTAAATCATCTCTAGATGGTTTCTAGAATCATGGTTGATCATTTAATTGATCAGAATTCTTAAGTGTTTCAAAATTGTTTGTTTTTATAATATTGATTTCATAGTGCAAATTATTACTCTGGTCCTGTTCCATTCATTCTGTATCAGTTTATACAAGTGTTTTCATGTCTCTTTGAAATCATCATTCATTCCATTACATTCTGACCATGACACCTCCCTATTCAGTAGACTCCAATGGTTCTCGATTGCCATCAGGATCAAATATCAAATCTTCCCTTTGGCTATTAAAATCCTCATTAACTAATTCACTTCCTACCTTTATAGTCCTCTTACACCTTACACTCTAATCTCCTCTCCCCATCCCTTCCCCTATTGCCATACTTTGTGATGGATTGACCCTGGCCCCCTTGCTATTCCTTGAACATGATACTCCATCTCTCAAATTGTGACTTTTCCCACTGACTACTTCTCATTCGTGTAACTCTCTCCCTCCTCATCTCCATCTCCTGATTTCTCTGGTTTCCTTCAAGCCTCTGGTAAAGTATCACTTCCTGCAGGAAGCCTTTCCCAGGCCTCCTCAGTGCTAGTGTCTTCCTTCTGAGATCATCTCCAGTCTATGCTGCACAGATCCTGTTAGTTCAGTTATCTCCCCTGTTAGACTGTGATCTCCCTGAGAGCAGAGATAG
Organism: Pseudochirops corinnae; assembly: GCA_028646515.1. NCBI lineage: Eukaryota > Metazoa > Chordata > Mammalia > Diprotodontia > Pseudocheiridae > Pseudochirops > Pseudochirops corinnae. The sequence continues at coordinate 245,686,767 of CM053588.1, forward strand.
GGTTTGTTTTTTGCCTTTTCTTTGAATCCCCACTACTTGACACTTATAGAAATTCTTGACACTTAATAAATGCTTATTGACTTAGTGATTGACTGCCATTCATGTATCATAACTTGTTCAGCCATTCTTCAATTGATGGGATCATTTTGTATGATAGCTCCTTTGACCCATCACAGTCTACTTCATATTATACTTATAGTTTCTTTGAGCTCATCTGGTATCTTTTCCCAGTAGACACAAGGTTTTTAAGGAATAGGACTCTATCATTTTTTTTTATATCACTAGTATCTAGTACTGTGCCTTGCACACAAAATCATTGGGTTTAGAGTTGAAAAGAACACTAGAAGTCTTCTTGACCAACACCTTAATTTTATACCAGAAGAAACTGGGGCCCAGAGATATAAAATAACTGTACAAAATTGTACGTACAATCAGTGAGAAAGCTGGATTCAAACTCAAATTTCCTTTATTCAAACTCAAATTTCCTTTATTCAAACTCAAATTTCCTTTATTCTAAGCATTTCCCCCCTATTGTAATAGTACTGTCTCCTTCATAGTAAGCCCTTAACAATGTCTATCGAATGAATGAATGATTGAATCTTTTGCCAAATGCAACTCATTATCTAGGAGTCTTTACTTTTTCAGAAATTAAATGTGTCTTCAATTTCTTATTCTGGTGTGTAGGTCACTCTCTACCGTGCCAGTGAAATTAACACTATATCTGTTACATCCTGCTAAGCTATGGAAGGCTTTGAGGATGGACTCAATTGTAGATAGCCACTTGAGGGTCAGCCCAGCTGCGTGCAGAGCCTTTCAACCTGAAAGTTGATCGGTATTTTGTTTGGGGGTTTGTTTACAGTGGGGACTATAACAACTCATGAAAACTGCCCACTTTTGAACTTTTTGAAGCATAGTATAGATAAAGCCAGGCTCTTCTCAGTTTCCTGTTCCTAAGAAGAAATAATTTCTCTAATCTTTCTTCACAATTTTGACCTTCATTTAATTATCTTTTTAGATTTCTGAACTGCACCAATCCGAGGAAAAGATTCTAAGTGGAAAGAGCAGTGATGTTGCATCAAAAGATCAGGGCAAGTCACTCAGCCTCTTGGCAAATCAGTTTTCTAGTCTATAAGATAAGATAAAAACACTTGAACTACTAGCTTTACAGGGTTGTGGGAGGAAGGTGCTTTGTAAACTTTAAAGAGCTATAGAAGAGTGAGTTTTTTAAAAAAACATTCTTAATAGGTATCATTTATATAAGCACTGTACATGTTTTCTCATTTGATACTTAAAATATTTGATCCTTATAACAACCCTGTAAGGCATGTGGTATTATTAATCCCATTTTATAGATGATTAATTGAGGCTTATAGAGATTAAGTGACTAGCCCATGGTCACAGTTAGTAATTTGAACTAGAATTTGAACTCAGGTCTTCCTGATTCCAAGTCCAACACTTCTTCCAATTGCACCCCTAACTGTCTCCAGTCAACCCTTTTTGGTTTTTTCATCTCTTAAGTGAGAGCAGGGCAATCTCCAGCCATCCTGATCTGTACCTTGCCACTGGACTCACATGGCTCTGAAGGAGAAAATGAGGCTGGTGACTTTGCACAGCTCTTTCTTACTTAAATCCAATTCACCTGCAAGTCATGGCATCACCTTCGAGAACGAAGGAAAAACAACAACAATCAAGTGAGAGGAAGGACTAGATTACTTCTAGGCTCCCTTTCATCTCTGAATCAATGATCCAAATGATCTCTAATTTCATTCCAGTTCTAAAGGACTTTGTTTCTATGTTCTCTGGAAGAGTAGAGTCTGTAGGGTTCCAAAGCCATGTGAATTAAAATCATCTGAGAAGTGTTGCAACTTTTCAGATGAAAAAAGAAAGGTATTTGTTATAGGTCTTGGAAATTTATCTAGATATTTCCACTGATATCAATCAATCAACAATCATTTATTAAAGACTTATTATATTCTAGATACTGTGCTAGACACTGGGGATGCAAAGAGGGAAAACAAAATAGTCCCTGCCCCCCAGGTGCTTCCATTCCACTAGAGGAGAAAATATACACACCAAATACATAGAAGGTAATTTGTAAAATTGGAAAACTGGCAATGGTAGGGAGGAGAAGGTACTAATAGCTGAGGTCATCTGGAAAGCCATAAGATAGAAGAGTAATACTTGAGCTGGGTTTGAAGGAAACTGGCTATTCACGGAGGCATAGGGGGGAGGGACTGCCTTCCTGGCATTGGGGAAGGTCAATACTAAGGCACAGAGATAGGAGATGGATTTTCATCTATGCAGAACAGTAAGAAGGTCAGTTTGACCTGACTGTCATGTCGAGGGAAAATAATGTATAACAAAATTGGAAATGTATAATAAAATAGGCTTAAGTTGTAATATATGATTGTGACAGAATACTACTGTGCTATAAGAAATGATAAGCTCCATGATGTCAGAAAAACATGGAAAGACTTGCATGAAATAATGAAGAAGGAAATAGGCAGAACCAAGAGAATGTAGTATAC
>CM053588.1:245698362-245724929 GCA_028646515.1 Pseudochirops corinnae
CTTTGACCACATGTGCCAACTTCATCACTACTGGGTTGGCTTTGACTTTCTGGTTTTGGGACTCAGTCTTCTGGTATTTAAATGAATGCACTATCTATATTTCTTATGTAGAGAGCCTGTTCCATTTTGTGATTAATAACTATATCAGCATATTTATAGTTACTGTAGGCATTGTGAATACTGCATTGCTGATACACATGGATAAATATGCTCAATTACTCAATCAACCAGCATTTTTAAGCACCTACTTTATGCTAAGGGCACCTAGGTGGATGGAGTGCCATGTGTGAAGCAAGGAGGATTCCTCTTCCTGAGTTCAAATCTGTGTGACCCTGGGCAAGTCACCTAAGCCTGTTTGCCTCAGTTTAATTATCTGTAAAATGAACTGGACTCGGGAATAGCAAACCACTCCAGTATCTTTAGCAAGAAAACCCCAAATGAGGTCATGAAGAGTCAGACATGACTGAAATGACTGAACAGCAGCAAATGAATGGCTAACCCCAGGCAGGTGAATGGTGCAGTGGATAAAATACCCATCGCGAAGTCAGGAAGTCACCAAGTATCAACCTCCAGGTGGATGTGTCCAAGACTGGAGGGACGTTATGAATATGAGAAGTCTAGCAGGGAGGCTTGGGTTCACTGAGTTAAGCTGACTGGAAGCAAGGGAAATTTCTCATCAGAGAAAATTACTGTTGACAGGAGGAGTGATGAAAATCCCAAACTGGTTTTCTAGAAGACATCTATCTATACATACATACATACATACATACATACATACATACATATATACATCTATGTGTTTGGGGGGGGGGTGATAGTGCAAAGCTGAGGTAAAATATAAACCATCTAATCAAGAGTCCTTTTTGCAAAATGCTCTAATTTCTGCTGAGGTTTAAGTATCAGGCTCTGAGCAGATTGTGACAATAGTTATAAGCTACTGAATCATTTTTTAAAGTGATGTCAATGTGTTTGTGAGAATCTAGTGTTTCTTTTATGTGTAGGCAATACTCTCTGCCCTATACAACAGCGACAACATACCTGGTTTACATTTATTTTAAGTGTCTTTTTCCCTGTGCTTTAGAGAGACCTAGACATGAACCAACAATTCAAGCCCTAAGCAATTTTTCTCCAGGGCCCTGGGGTGGGGGGACTTAAGCAGTCAAAAGGTGTGAGAAAAGGGAGCCAAGCCTCCATCATCATTAGGGGACAAATTTCCAAAGGACTAAATCTGATCTGAATTATGTGCGTTCCTCTACATTGCTGTAGAACAGAGGTATCCCTTTGGGAAAGGCAGTGGATGCAGTATCTACAGTCCCAAGGAGTGAGTCATAATGATGGCCACCCTCCAAAAATAGGTAATATTTTTGTTGCATGTTAAATACTGCAAAAGACTGTTAAATACCTTATTTCATTTCATCCTCTTAACAACCTTATGAGGTTGATACTAAAAGTATTATTTTTTTGTTGTTGTTGAGTGGCTTCAGTCAGTTCAACTTTTCATGACCCCATTTGGATTTTCTTGGTAAAGATACAGAAGTGGTTTGCCATTTCCTTCTTCAGTTCATTTTACAGATAAGGAAACTGAGGTAAACACAGTTAAGTGACTTGCCCAGGGTCACACAGCTAGTAAGTGTCTGAGGCTGGATTTGAACTCAGGAAGATGAGTTTTCCTGATTCCAAGCCCAGTACTCTAATCTGTTGCACTACCTAGCTGCCCATATAAGGTATTACTATTTCTATCTTAAAGATGAAACTGATGAAAAGAATCCGTAACTTATTCATAGTCTCTTATAGGTAGGAAGTAGAACATGCAGGATTTGAACTGAAGTCATACTGACTCCAGACCCAGCACTACACCATCTCTGTAATTGCATAATCTAGGATTTATACCCTCATATTAATTGTGATGTTCCTGTGAGAAAGTACACCTTGTAGTCCTCACTTAACCAATGGGAAAATGAAGGTACATCCATCATATTTAATGTATTAATCAAATCCCCTCTTTGTTTAGCCAAGGAATAATGTTGTTTGGGAGGTGAATTGGTTTAGAGAAGAGTAGGAAGGCATTTTATTACTTAAAAATATGGTTACCACTCTTAAAAAATTTTACCCAATGTGGTGATTTCAGCAGTCTCCCCAGATCACCAGGTCTAAACCATGACTTGTTAGCATTTGCTATTGAGACCATCTAGAGTTTGAATTCTTGCTCCTACCCACTCCCACTAGGTTGTGGAATCTTCTGAAAAAAAAACTGATATCACTGTTTAAAAATAAAAATGGGTCTGGGAATAATTTTTTCTGCTTCTTTAGGTAACATCTTATTTCTTTTTCTTTTCTATTTACTGGGAACTTTTTTGGATGGAGATGAGATTCAGAGAATGAAAATGTGCCCCATTAAAAATGAACCTTCAGACAGATTTAGTCTTGACAGGAATAATAAGGTAGCATTTCATGTCAAAGGATAGACAATAGACTGAAATTTGGCAATGGAAAGGAAGGGAGCTCATAAGAAGAAATTGTGCTAGATTTGCCACTGGATGAATGGGAAAAGAACCTTCTCTGTGTGATTTTTTAGTTGGTCAAATGCTGTGTATGTTAATTTTTTCACACTTTAGAAAAAAATATGTGACAGAACCCTAGTGGTGGAAAAATAAACAAATCCACATGGTTATATTTTATAGTCTACTTCTGGAAGTGCTTAAGTGCTGAGGGCCATTTAATTTTCCAATTAGTGCTATAATAGGAATCTGTACAAAGGCTTCTTCTCTCCTATGACAATACGCACTTAATTCCCACTTCTGGAGCCATTTTGGCTTCCCCTAAATTCAGCAGCTGCTAATATGAAAAATTGGGTTCATTAGTTCAAGCCTGTTGAAAGGCTTGTTATCTGGGCAGGTATCAGATGTAATGGGGGAGGCACGCTTTCTCTTTTCAATAGAGTGTAAGTTCCTTAAAGGCAGGGGATGTTTCATGTTGTGTTTATCTTTTTATCTCTACTATCTAGCAAAATGCCTAGCACACAATAGGCACTTAATAAATGCTCATTGATTGCTTGTTTTGACCTATGATTTCACAGGTGTGGGAAGTTCCTGGTGTGGAAACTCCTTCCACTCAAGTAGATCAATCAGTTAGTCATTGAGCATTTATTGAGGGCCTAGCACGTGCCAGGAGGCACTGTGCAAAAATAGGTGAAGCCTGGTTCCTGCCGGCAAGGAGCTCACATTCTAATTGGAGAGATAGGAGGCAAACAAATATGTACAAACAAGTTATATTCAGGATAAATAGGAAATAATTAACAGAGGGAAGACATTGGAATTAAGGGCAATTGGGAAAGAATTCCTGTGGAAGATAAAATTTTAGCTGGAACTTGAAGGAAGCCAGGTAAGCCAGGAAGCAGAGATGAGGAGGGAGAGCATTCCAGGCAGGCAGATAGCTAGAGAAAACACCCAGAATATACTAGAGTATTTTGTTCAAGGATCAGCAAGGAAGCCAATGTGACTGGATCAAATAGTACATGGCAATGAAATGAGGTATAAGAAGTTTAGAAAGTTGGGGGAAGGGTGATAGGTTATGAAGGGCTTTGAACTTCAAAATGATGATTTTTCTATTTGATCCCAGAGGTTGATAGAGGGCCACTGGAATTTCTTCCCTGGTGGTGTGAGGTGACAAGCAGATCTGTGCTTTAGGAAAATCACTTTGGTGGATGAATAGAAGAAGGATTGGAGTAGAGAGACACTTGATGCTGGCAGATCTATGAGTCACTTAGAGTCTTAGATAGTTGCCTAGGAGACAGAAATTAAGTGACTTGCCCATAGTCACATAGCTAATATTGTGACAGAAGTAGCACTTGAAGTGTTCTTCCTGATTTCAGGACTGACTTTCTGTCTTCCAAATCACACTGTCATTTGACATAGGAGGAATTACAGAGAATTTGAGTGGGTCATTGCTACTTCTTCAGTGGCTAACTGAAACTGTGCTTAATGTGTACTTGGAACATAGTAGGCACTTAATAAATGTTGATTGATTGAACTGATGATAGAAAATTGGTTGGATGGTTCATTTTCAATCTGAGATTCTTTTTAAAAAAGATTTCCAGGCAAGCAGCAGCCAAGTGATTTAAATGCATAATTCTATATAGGAGCTTTTGCAGATAAGTTAGGAAGGTCCTTATGTAGCCCTTCAGCATATATCCTGTTAGCAACTGTGAAGTGAACAACTGTCATCCTAACTCAGCGCTGCCAATCAGACACTCCTGAAACAGCTCCAGTGCCACAGAAATAAAGTCATTGCAGAGGAGTACCTTCACGGAAGTCTCAAGGACTGAGATTTCAGTGTGCTTTTTTTACATTTGATCAGTTCCATAGTTTCTGAGTGGCATTCTGAGGTGCTTCAAGACAGCTGTTCTGTTCTCTAAAAACACAGTAATCTATTTAATAAATGATGCGTTGTGAATCAAGTCACTCTGTTAGGGCATGACCAGATAGATCATCATGGCTCATACAAAACAATGGAAGCAAAGGATTGTGGGTATCTTTTTGGTGGATAATGGTACTGGGAGAAAAGCATCTCTGTTTATTTAGAGTGTTAGACAGACCTGTACTTCTGTATAGCTGGTCATCACAGTCTCTGCCTTTTCTCAGCTATTGATTGCCAGATGATCTGAGTGGTGCTTTCACGGTACAGAATGCCTATTTTATAACATGCTTAGCTAAAGCTGATTGTCCAAAGCCATGTTTGTCCAAGTCATATGTTCCCCAAGTATTTGTCACTTTTGATCCGATTACCCATAGAAGTCTGTATTTACAGGGAACACTGTCAACTCTTGATTCATTGTTATGAGATACTGTTGAGACTGTACTCAAGGTTGCAGAATGAAGATGAAAAATGAACTCCCTAGTTATGTTTTCCCAAATATCTTCTAGCATTATCTGTGGTTTTTGACACTGGGGTGGGGAAGGGGAAGGCAGGCCTTGGTAGTTAGCATTGAAGTAGGTTTTTTTTTTGACATTCACAATAACATTTTGATACAGATGAAATATCTTAGAGTGTTTTTAGGGTAAGTGATATTAAATGGAGAGGACTACATATGTGGTAAATCTTTTAACAGGGTTGCACAATGCTCTGAACAGATGGTTAGAGCACTCTGTCTCCCAGTGATTAGTCTGAAATTCATAACAACAGTTGTGAGTTTGAGAAGCAGCGTGAGAACAATAAAATATGTGACGCTTTGATTCTTGCTGCTCTTTTTTGAGTATTATGTTTTCTAAGCCGTGCTGGATGAATATTCTGCCCTATCTTTCAGTAGTTGGCATGGTTGAATCCACAGACCTTCAAAATGACTCCAACCTCCAAAATTCAGACTACCCCTAGAAAAATGTTTTGGCTTGGATTTCAATAGACATTTGCAATATAACAGGTGTGAATCAATTATTACCAGACAATTGAAAACAAGTGATTATTGATGAAGGTTAATTATATCAGAAAACTACACAACTGATTTTAAACTTTAATGCAGTTTTGCCCCTTATTACAATGAAAGGAAGCCCCAGAAAGAACAATGGGTTTAGAGTCAAGACACCTGGGTTTGAGCACTGATTTTGCCTACCTACTTACTGACTATGTGACTTTTGGAAATTCACACCTTCTCTGAGACTAATTTGTATATTAGAAAATATCCAAAATAGGGACAATAATATTTGAGCTACCAACATCATAGGGCACCCTGAAGAAAAGACTTAAAGATAGTATGTATCAGACATGTCAAACCACCACCACTCCCTTGACCATCACATCCACTCAGACCTTGGTAGAGACAGCTTATGGTTCTTGAACCCAAGAACCCCAGGAATAGCAGAAGTCCCCCTAAGCCCAGACTGCCAACACTGTTTTCAAACTAGCCTACACAGCTATCATCCAGGGACAAGGAGCTCACCACCGTTGCCACCGTTGACCATATGCCAGTGATAAAAGGTAAGCCTAAAAGCCATGGGAATATCAGCACCATTCTCCCTCCTACCCCACCAACTACTAGGCCTACTTTTAGCTGCCCCCTTCCTTAGCTATCATCGAGGGCAGTGGTTCTCAACCTGTGAGTCATGACCCCTTTGGAGGTCAAATGACCCTTTCACAGGGATCACAGGGGTCACCTAAGACCATCGGAAAACACATATTTCCAATGGTCTTAGGAACCAAGATACCGCTCCTCTATCCGTCTCCAGGCAGGTCTGTCCACATGCAGATAAGCCCACATACAAGTATTAAAGGGTCACTGCATCAGGAAGGTTGAGAACCACTGATCTAGGGAATCAACTCATATGGAGATGAGATCTGGCTACTGCCTCCAAAGATGCTGCAGCCCTCACTACCTCAGCAGTCATAGCTAAAGAAGACTATGGAAGAAAGCTCTCAGCAACAAGGTCCCTGGTTCTATGAAATGACTTTGACATCAGAAGTGGATGTGACTTTATCAATAGAAATTATAAAAAAGAAATGCATTTCTATTGGTTTTGCTGCTGTATCCTAGGGATCCCATTGGACTTTTCCAAATGATGTATCTGAGACTTTCTATATGCGTTGTCTTCCCCTCTTTGAATGTGAACTCCTTGAGAGTAAGGGCAGTCTTGCCTTTCTGTTTGTATCCCTAGTACTTAGCATGATACTTTGCAAATTGTGTGTAGTCAGCTTCCAGTACAGAGTCAGAGTGACCCCATGACCTTCTAGACTTAAGTTATGTGGGCAACCAGCCTGTGGGAAATGACTGTCCAGATAATATCCTTGGGCATGTGCACTAATCCCATCTCCCTATGCTACTCTGATGGAGGAAGAGCTGAGGTGGTACTTAGCCCATCTTCTCATTGAAAACATGCACCAATCAGGATTGGTTTGCTCTTATGTGAAGTAACTTATTCCTGTCTATAAAAGCAGGGAGAGTTTGAATTCAGGGGCCAGCCCACACACATTGCCTTGGTGTGTTAAATAAAATCCTTTTACTTTTCTTTCCTGAGTTTGCTTCATTGACCAGGGTGAGGCCTAAACCAAGGCTTTATTTAACAATTCAGCAAGCCAGTCAGGAGCTACTTACTCTCATGGCTATCACTGGATGAGCCCACCACCCTATTCCACAGCCAGCACTTTGATCTTTGTCTGATCATGGGTTGGAATGGATTTACCTAGTGGTCAGGCAATCATGAAGTTGTTGAAGAATTACACTCCCCAAACTCAGGAAGGAGAGGGAGAAATAGGCCCCAAACCCCAAATTGATTCTTTCTCATTTATATGCAAAGAAAACGAGTACTGGTCTTACCCAACACTTAGTTGCCAAGAGACAGAAAGGCAAGAGGAAACCAGTATCAGTATGGGATCAGCATAGAGTAAATCTCCTGCCAATTTCCTCTTAGGCAAGCTGTTAAAGCTTGGGGCAAGGGAAAATTGCCAGTTCAACTGGAAATGTCCAGCAGGGACTGGATTAGGTATGTAGATAACTATGGAAGGCAAATTTGGCCAGATGAATTTGGGACCATTGATTGTTGTCAGCTGTGCATGCTAAAACTAGACTTGAAAATCTAGAGCCTAAGCAAAATGGATTATTGGAACTGTTAGGCAGAACTTTCAAACCAAGACTGTCCCTCATTACCATGACCATACAATCTGGATTTCTCAGAACTAAAGACCATGGCACCTCTAAGAACCATTTTTATAGGGAATAATCAGAGGACAAGGAACTTTGAAAAAGAGAAGGAAGTGAAAATTTTGGTGCCCCTATGAAAGGGGTGATACCATAACACTGAGGAAAAGGGATTGAGGACCGGAAAGGGAGATTTAGAAAACAGAAGGGAGGGGTTGGGACTGTTGTTACTATAAAAGGGAGGGGCACTTTAAGGGAGTTTTCAGGAAAGTGGGAATCTAGGGCAGAGTATGGTATCCTTTGGATTAACAGGAGGGCCCCACGAAGAACCAGCTGCCACATGAATTGCCACCTCCACCATCGTCTCTGACCTTCCCCCCTTTGTCCCTGCCATGTAAGCTGTAGCCATCACCAGCTAGTCTAAATATATTTGCAGTATGAAATTGTTTGAGGAAATCTGGCCTTAATAGAAAAGACATCTAGTATCTGGCTTCATGGCCATATGTTTAGAAACTACAAGAAAAAGTTTTGTCATAGGTATAGTTCGATCAAAATTACTCTATGTTGGTCTTGAATGCAATCAGTATAGAATGCCGAAAGTGATAAAATGAATGATTTTCTGTGTAAGATAATCTGGAAATGCATTTAACTGAATTAATGTCATCTGATGGACAATAAGTCTTGTTTCATGTTTTAAACACATGATATTGTGTATGTTATTATTGTGTTTCTAGAATTTTCTTTTATTGTGAATTTTAAGAAAGCATTGCATCAGAAATGTGAACTTGAAAAATGATACCCAGAGAATATTACAATCATATCATTAGGAAAGTAACTCTTTTTTTAATCTGGATGCTGTTAGATGATAAATTTAGCTGTTAAAGGAATGTCGTCAAAATGTTTGAAAACTTAGATATTTAATTGGGTGTATTTCGCTTTAAAATGGACCATAATAATAATTTACTGCTTTTGGAAAAAATAGATCTCTTAAGTTGTCGTTATTTGTAAAGTTAGGCTTTCTATTCATGCCGGATCATAAGTTCTTATTGGCCCTGCTTAAAGCATGTTGTAAAATGTTAAAGTAATAAATTGTGAGAACCTAGGACCATTCCCAGTGAAAGTGGGGGGACTTACAAGTTTCTTTATAGTAAAGAATGAGTTTTATCTGATATTATTTGTCCATTACTTATGAGAATTATGAAATTATATCTGTTAATAAATAGTATGTATTGAAATTACATCTCTGAACCAACTTAGTAAAAATAGATATTAGATTTAAAGATTTCATTTTTGCCTTAGGGGTTTACAGGCAATAAAGATTGGAGGCTGTCTTTGGTTAACACTTTTCTGGGGTTTGGAATGAACTATCATGTATTTACTGTATTTTGAAATAACAGAATTTATTATTCATACTTTATTAATGAAGAATTAATAAATGCTCTTACATTTGCTCATTGTTACCTGTTATTGCAACATGAGAAAAAAATATCCTATAAGCTGTGATTAGCATTTGCTATTTGAAGTAAAATCTCTCGGGACTGTAATTTGATATTATTATAAGTGTTAATTTCAGGTATGATTGTCCAAATTGTCATTAAGTCAATAAACAGTTCACCATTCAAGGGAATGCCATGTGTTCTGGGAACTGCACAGGTGGATATTTGTGCTTGGGAAAGCTGAGAGAGTGACCTTGCATGGGAAAATGCAGGATCCTCTTAACCCACTTTCCCCATTGTGCTATTTTCATTCTGAGCAGGAAAATTTTCTCACTTGTTTAATTATGAGCCTGGGTATTATTCTCTGTGAATAATGTGGAACTTTGCTGTATGAGTGGCTCTTAACTATGACTCGGACCTGGTATCACACAAAGATAAGTTTTTTCCCTGTTATGGCTTACATCAGGTCAGTTTCGATATTGTCATAACCATATCCTTCCTTTTTCCTTTAATAACAAATTTCCATCAGCAGAGTGAAGGAACAGTGGAAGTTTTGTTGTTGCAATAGTGAATCTATCAATACTAAAATATCAGAGTTACTATAATAAACTGCAAGTATGAAAGATTTTTACTATTTTAATATGATTTTGTGGTCATTTTAAGTAGTTAAGTAAATTCTTTCAGGAGGACATAAGGATAAGATATATGTTCAAAAGAAAGAGAGAGGATAAAGATGTAAAGGTTTTATAAATATATTTAATGAAGTGTCCAACTTTGAGAAAAACTCTGTTATTCAAAGAATTCAATCCATAAGGCCTAAACAGGTTTTCACTACATGAAGTAATTTCTGAAAGGTCAATCTGACTAGATTTTGTCACACTTTACTAAATTATAGTATCATCACTAGCAGGTTTTAGCAGCATTATTTAGATAGCGGGTGGGGAACCTGCAGCCTCGAGGCCACATGTAGCCCTCTAGGTTCTCAAGTGCAACCCTTTGACTGAATCCAAACTTAATAGAACAAATCTTTAGATTCAGCCAAAAGGCTGCACTTGAGGACTTAGAGGGTTGCATGTGGCCTCGAGGCTACAGGTTCCCCACCCCTGACCTAGATAATCTCTAGATGTGACCTGGAACCTGGAGATGGTGAAGGAAATGACTCTGCAAACTTCCCCTGATCCAGGCACAGATGTTTAAGAGGTGCACAGGAGGTGCTCACCAGATTCTGGGAGATCATGGTTGAAGCCAAAGGACTTGAAACCCCTAAAACTACAGCTATATTGGATTTCTTTATTCACCTGATTGTAACATTGCTTGTTTTACTAGTTCTGTGTGTGTCATGAGCCTGTTACCTACTCTGTAAGCTGCTTATCCTTTCTGCTTGAACTGGTACTGATTTGAGAACCTTGTATTACAAGGCTGTGGTCATGGTTTGTCCGGTTTATGTAGAGGCCCTACATGTGGTCTCTAACTATTTTTCTTGTCAATGGTTTAACTCCTTATGGAATAAGACTGTGACAAAAGGGGTGGGAGAAGTGGGCAGTTCTTTGAAAACCTGCAGAATGACTTCATTGAATTGCCAAAGTCTATATGTTATGGTATGCAGAGACCAATTGAACCATTGAGTAGAGGCTGCTGACCAGTCATACTGCCACCAAGGTTGCTGAGCAGACGACCTGGTCACCTCATTCCTATGTTAAGCTTGCCATGATTGACCTTAGCCCAGGAGAAGAAGCAAACTCTGATGAGCCTCTCAATTCAGTGAAGCTAAAGGGGAGCCCAACACCAATCAGGGCACTCTGGGTGCTTTCTTGTTTAACCCTGATAATCAGGACCCAATCCTTGACTTGCTACCTACTGTGCATTTGTACTTTGTGCTTTGTGCTTTATGCCCTCCTTTGCCCCCTTGGGATATGAGAACAGAAGAGCCCAACACTTATGTACGTCTGATTCACCAGGCCAACTGTGCTTTTACCCAGACCAACTGCTAAATATCTGTATGTGCCCCATTGTCCTTGGGGGAAGGGATGGCCCTGGTGCATGTGGGGGCAGGCATCCAGGACTTGTGCGATTATTATTTTTCAATCAATAAGGCGAACTTAGTTACAGCACCAGATTGTACTGCCATGGGCTAGAAGAATGAATCCTCCCACTCATTCACTTTTAATTGGGAAAAGATCACTAACCTTTCTCAATTCTTGCCCTACCTTGAGTTTACAACAAATTGTCAGACCGCCAGTTCTGTGTTATGAGCAAAATGGGACACAAGGTCAGGAAATGAGATAGCAAATGGGATGTAATTATACCCTATCCTTGAAATGAAATGTGACCATTCAGATAGAAAGGGCCTTTTGAGAATTTGTCTTAAGCTGGGAGGCCTGGCACATGAGAGGATTTTTTTTAAGCACAGCCCCACTGGGATTTTATTTCTTGTGTAACAAAAAATAGTATTACTGACTCCCCTCAAATTGGCTGGGCAGGTGTTGGCAGGTGCTTTTTGGCCTTCAGCACACACTTACCCTGCTTCTTAGCATACACTTGTGAAACAAGAGTGTACTCATTCAAGTTTCTTCTGTACTTTCCCCTTTAGTGGGTGAAACTGAATGTGCGTTTTCCATACAGTTACTCATGTATGGAACCAGACGTAGTAATAACACTATTGAATAAAATGAACATAGTTTTGCAAGTATTTGTTACTGAAATTGAAGGTTCGGTGGGGCATCTTAATATTGGGTCCATGCACTTAGACCTGGGCCTTACAAAATAGGCCGGCTCTACATTTCCTCCTGGCAGAGAGAGGAGGGATATGCTCTCTTGTAGGTCAAGAGTGCTGCATCTGAGTTCCTGACACTTCACAACATTCAAACCCATGTGAATTCAGTTTGGAAAATCTGGGACAAGTTCCCCCAGGGTGGGAAGGAATGCTAGTCCCCCTGGGAATGGCTAACCTCTCATGACTGAAGTATCTGTTTCTGGGTTTTCTATTGTATATTCTCATAGGGATTGTGTGTAACTTGTATTTACAGTGCCTACCTTGGTACAAAGAACTGATTTCCAAGCTGATTCCCAAATTAAAAGCAGCAGAGATTAGGATGATGCATTGAAACTTGAGGAGCATTATAGGTCCAGTTGTGGTGCTGTACCATGAATATGGTCAGTCACTGGTACAGTTAGTCTTAGTAACCTTTTAGATTTTGGGTGTATGGGCAACCAGCTTGCAGTGGATGGCTGTCCAGAAAATACTCTCAGGAATGCCCACCTATCCCATCTCTCTATAATACTATAACGGAGAGGAAGTTGAGGCAGCACCAATCCCCTCTCTTCATTGAAAATGTATACCAATCAGGATTTTTTGCCCTAATATGGAAAGTTGTTTACTCCTGTCTATAAAAGCATCTGATGGGTATCCTTGGTGGTAAATAAAATCCTTTTACCTTTCTTTTCTCGAGTTTGCATCATTGACCAGGATGAGGCCTAAACCAAGATTTCACTTATCAATAGTAATTGGTTAATAAATGCTTTTAAATTCATTTACTCATTCTTTTTTTTTATTCACCCATTCAAATGAGATAATGGTAAAAAGGTGCATAAATTTCAGGAATTATTATCAGAAATAACTTTTATCTTTTCAAATATGTTAAAGAAATCTGTTTTCTTAAAATATTAACTAGCATAAAATATTTTCTCCAGTTTGCCAATGAATCTGCACCTTTCTTCTGACTCGGATCACAAGATTCTGGCTTAACCAAATAAAACAAAGGATCCTATCTTTCCAGACTGATTGGGCATTTCTCCTTCTGCACTCAGTGATCCAGTCAAACTGACTTTCTCTCCATTCCTCACATGTACTGTTTCTCATTCTTGTGCTTTTTCACTGGTTATCCCACCAGCCTAAAAAAAAGGAATTCTTTCTATTCCTCATAGAGTCCCTCTCTCCCTATAAGACACAATTTAGCCCCATATTCCACATGATGTCTTTCCTGATCCCTCCCCAGCTGCTAGTACCCTCCCTCCCAAACCAATTAGTACATATTTTTGTTTATTCATCTTGTATTTATACTGTATACATTTATATATGCATTTATTGTCCCCCTCATTAGAATGTAGGCTTTCCAGGAGTGGGGGTGATTTTATTCTTTGTACTGGTATCCCAAGTACCTATTTTAGTGCTGATACAAATTAGGTGCTTACTAAATGCGTTTTGATTAATTAAGTCTAATTTGAAGAATTGGCTTAAGATAGCTTCCCCTCCCCCCCCACCCCCATACCATCTGTCCACACAAGTCAAATCAACAAACATTTATTAAAGCTATAGTGGGCCTATTGAGAACTGGTCTTGGAGTCAGGAGGACCTGGCTAGAGCGCCAGACCTGGAATCAGGAACGCTTGTTTTCCTGAGTTCAAATTTGACCTCAGACACTTACTACTTTGTTACCCTGAGCAAATCACTTAACTTTACCCTGCCTCAGTTTCCTCATTTGCAAAATGAGCTGGAGAGGGACATGGTAAATTACTCCAGTATCCCTGCCAAGAAAACCCCAGAAGGGGTCACAAAGAGTTGGACATAACTAAAAATGATTGAATGACAGCAACAAGACCAACTTGTGCTAAGTGCTGGCACAAAATGTATGTGAAAAAATGGATGGTAAGATTAAAAGAAAAGTTTGGTATTTAGTCCTTTCCTACCACCCAAATCATTCAGTAATTTCTACCCCATTGCTGGTCTGGCCCCAGGGCTAACACGTCATTGCAACTGAAATAGTTCTCTTCAGTATACCCAAATTAGTGGCCAAAGGCTTTGGGCTCCAGGCTGATAGATTTTTTTCCCCATAATTTACATTTGACTCATTGCTTGCTGACAGGTGTCAGGAAAGACAGAGTGCTTGCTACTAGTGATGGGCTGAAAGCCTGAGCTGATGAACTCTTCTGGCTTCTTTAATGAGGTGCCAGTGGATTGTTCTTCCAGTGGAAGATTCCTTTCATTACATCAGAATGGGGGAGAGGATTTCAAAGTGGACAGTTTGCTCAAGCACTCATCACCCTCTATCCAATTTCGTATAGGAACAACCTTCACCCACACTCACCAGCACAAATTTATGCTCTTCCAACACTTTTTCTTTTTTTGGCTTTTTGGAGGGCAATTGGGGTTAAGTGACTTGCCCAAGGTCACACAGCCAGTTTTTGTGTTAAGTGTCTGAGGTCGGATTTGAACTCAGGTCCTCCTGAATCCAGGGCCGGTGCTTTATTCACTGCACCACCTAGCTGCCCCCCAACACTTTTCTTTTGTCATTGTATAGACATGGACTAAGAAGAGAATGTAAAAATTGTCTTGCTGATGACCTAGAATTTACTCAAACATCCAGATTCTCTCAATATCCTAACAAAAAAAAGGAAAGAATGAGTGGAAGAATTGTCAAGGGGAGAGAACCTTCTTTATCTGTCCACTTGGAAGAACTAGAATCTGAGATTCTGCATAGCTTACATCCTGAGAAACTAAAATCAGAAGATTTTTAGAGTTTAGAAGGTACCTTGGAGATCATCTAGTTCAAGCTTCTACTCTTCCAGGTGAGGATATCAGGCTGAGAGGGGTGAAGAGACTTGCCCAAGGTATATAGTGAGGAAGCAGCAGAGCTGGGTCATTTGCCACCCGATTTAGTGTTTTCACCACTCTGGTCTCATTCTTGTATTTCAGGGTTGGAGCTGAAAGGGAAAAAGTAGAAAGAGTGTTGTTTTTCCTTTATTTTGTAAGAGGACCAAAGACATCACAGGATGATATCCTGACTTGCTTTTGACTTGGATTGAAATCAGGCAGAGTTACACAAAGTTGTTAACCTCTCTCTCTCTCTCTCTCTCTCTCTCTCTCTCTCTCTCTCTCTCCCAGAGGCATCAAAGTCCAGTAGCAGAACAAAATTCAAGATGACTGGTGATGGCCTAGGTTGACGTCTTTGATGTATGACCAAGCTCTAAATACTCCACACAGCCTGCTTCAGATGGCTCCATGGCCATTGAAACAACTTATTCTCATCTACCCATTCATCCAGGGATGTTTTCACATGCTTAGGGTAGACATCCTCTTGACTTATTGATGGGTTTGATTGTTGGTTATCTTTGACCTGGTTTGGCTTGTCTTCTGAGATGTCAGATGTGGCCACTGCATATACTATAGCTTCTTGGAGCCACAGGTGAGAGTTGGGTGACAAGTGGACACCAAAGGTGGATGAGCAGCACTGAAAAGGGCTTAGCAGCCATCACATCAGAGGTGCTAGTTCTTTCTGAACATCCCAGTGGAAAGTTTAGAAGCACAGTGAAAGGAGGAGAATTAAAGGAAGGGAAAAGGAATCTGGAAAGAGGAGGATGGGAAAAACTAGAGAGAGAAGGAGGTAAAAACAAGGGAGAGGCAAAAAAAGTAAATGGAGGGCTAATTAAAGTAAGGAAGTAGCAACTAAAATTATTAGCAATTCATTGTTCAATTTCAAATTGAACCATCATAAGATATTCTACTGGCTCAATGTAATTTCTTTCTGCCTCTAGTATAATATCTATGTATACTATGAGGCTATTGAGGACTGGTAGGTAATGATCGGTGTTTAGATCCCCTGGAAAGAAACCTCAATTTGCCTCTATTAAGGAACTACCATGACTGCCTGATCTTGGCTTTATCTGTTTATTTCTTAGAGTTTGTCATTTCTTACTCTTGGAGGAAATTTTGTACTGACTTCCCGAGAGATTAACCTTTTATAAATGTTCTTCTTTTTTTTTTTTTTTTTAGCATTCTTTTTTAGTAGATCACAAGATGACAAAATTCAGAACTGAAAGGGATTTTAGAAATATTTTAATCCCTCCCCCTCATTTTAAAGATAAGGTACATTTTTGACTTAGAGAAATGAAATCACTTGTTTAAGAGCAGAGCTATGGCTCAAACCTCCTCTACTCTTACTCCTTTTCTGTTTCTCTTTTCACAATATTGTGTTTCCTTCCTGAAAACTGAGGTCTGGGGAGGTGATATGATAGAATATTGCATAGTAAGTAGCAAAACTTTGGATTGCACACAGGACTCATTTATAACAGGTACACAAATTATTCTCTTTATACCAAGTACCAAACACTAGTTTGCCCTAGTTATCCTTTGTTAATGTCAAACCTGGAACTTCTCTACCTACCTGGTTGTTTTTTTCATGATCAGTTTTCTTAGGCCCTGAGTTGACCATTGCATCATGGGAATTAATCACTTTTGGGTCCATGTAAAAGTCAGTGATGAAACTGGCACTCAGAAGGCATTCAGTAATGATACTAACGGTCTCTTACCCTCCTTTACCTCTCCATCAGGAAGTCAGAAGATTCTCTAGCTCACCTTTGCCCTTGCTTAATAGATCATTATTTGACATTTTCCAGAAATCATATTCAGTGAATACACAGTTAAGCAGTAGTCATAAACTGAGGCTAACATCAAGGCCGAGACTTTGAAAATGAGTGTGCACCTACAGAAGAAATTAAGTGAAAGTAGTATCAATTCTGAGTTTCTGGGCAGTTGTGTTAGGCATGAAAGGAAATCAGAGAGCTTACAGAATAACTACTCCCACTTCACTTATTATTGACATAGAACATCATTTAGTTCCTAACCTCCTTCTCTTCCTCCTTCTCTCTCTCTCTCTCTCTCTCTCTCTCTCTCTCTCTCTCTCTTTCTCTCTCTCCCCTCCCTTTCCTTCCCTTCCCCTGTCCCTCTCTTTCTCCCTCCTTCCTCCTTCCTTCCTATCTTCCTTCCTTCCTCCCTCCCTTCCTCCTTTCCTTCTGTCTGTACTTCCTTCCTTCTGTCCATCCTTCCCTCTCTCCTTCTTTCTGTCTTTCCTTCCTATGACCATTTCACAGATGAGAAGATCTCACACAGCACATCAGTGGTAGAGGTGGCAATTGGATTGGCTCCAACAGTTCGGCCTGCTCCTCAGTCTGCTCTCCCAAGCTGTACATTACATATAACATAGTAGCTTATACTGACTACATGGTCTAATGGCTGCTGCATGGAGAGACCACCTGTGGACAGGCCACTGAATCTGCCACCTTTGGGTCTCTATGACAATAATAATAACCTAATGAATTAGTTTTATGGTTTGTAGAATACTTTCTTTGCAATAATCTTGTGAAATTGGTACTAAAAGTGTCATTAGCTCCATTTTACAACTGGGTAAATTGAGTTCCGGAGAGGTGAAGATTGTGCAGGCAGAACATGTCAATTCCAGAACCCAAACACAGGTCTCCCAAGTATGGTGCTCTTTCCGCTATATCATACTACTTATAAAATACTTATATCTTCCTTGCATTGCTTCGATCACTATAATAATGGGACTTCCTCAGCATTCACATCTACATCTCTGCGCAAGTATTGTTATGAGCATACTATTCAGTTATCTATTGTATATTTTCTCATGAATATATATACATATATGTATATATGTATTTGCTTTTTTGGAGGGCAATTGGGGTTAAGTGACTTGCCCAAGGTCACATGGCTAGTGAGTGTTAAGTGTCTGAGGCTAGATTTGAACTCAGGTCCTCCTGACTCCAGGGCCGGTGCTCTATTCACTGCGTCCCCTCCCCATTCAATTAAACTCTACTGGAGGGCAGGGACTGTCTCCATCTACCATTTACGTTCCATTTCATTAGACTCAAGAGCAAAGCTCTTCCCGGAGTAGCTGCTCTATGCATTTTAATGACTGATAAATAGATGTTGCCAGCTATGTAAAGTACTCAGGTATGTTGAGACTGGGGAATGACCTGGGTGAAGTTTCTGTCATCGTATCAAATTCATCATTTCTTTGCAGAACTTTTTCATATTGTTTTCTCCTTTGTTTGGAAAGGCAGGCGAGGAACCCTTTCCAGTTGCAGGAACCATTGAATGGATAAAGTTACATTATGTCACAGGAAAAAAAATTCCAACACTGCTGAAAAGTGTGCTCCACATAGAGAAAAGGAGTCATAGGAGAGGCTCTGAACATACACTTTTGGTCCTTCACGCTTAAAAATCATCACGACTCTTGTGAACATAGTGTTTTCCCCTCTATTTACTTTATATTTGTGCTGCATATATTGACATATGAACTTGTCTACCCCATTAGAAGGGAAGCTCCTTGCAATCCATAGCACCTAGCCCAGGGTCTGAAACAGTCTATTCTTAAGAAATGATAGTTGATTGATTGACAACCAGTGGATAAGGGAGCTATTACAAGGGTAATGGGGCTTTTCTGCTCCATGGTCATTCCCAAATCACCTAAGATTGAGGGATCCATGTTGGAGATAGCAGGAATCTGTTTCTGGGAGAAAATATTCTGGGGTAATCTATAATGTGAACAATCTTTTTTCTGTGGGTAGTGTAGCTAGAATAGGCTGCATCTTTAAAATGATCAGATGGTGGGACAGCTAGGTGTGGCAGTGAATAGAGCACCAGCCCTGGAGTCAGGAGTACCTGAGTTCAAATCCAGCCTCAGATACTTAACACTTACTAGCCATGTAACCTTGGGCAAGTCACTTAACCCCAATTGCCCTGCCTTCCCCCCTCCAAAAAGCAAAATGAAATAAAATGAAATAAAATGATCAGATGGGACAGTCTTGTTCTCTCTTTTCTAGCAGCTTTCAGGCGTAAGGGGTCTATTCACCCATAGCACAATGAAAATAAACTAAGCTGAGTAGGGGGAAGGGATAATGACTTTGGGGTTGTAGTCTGTTTCACTTGTATTTTCCTAATCTAGGTTCTGGTATGGAGTGCCTAGACCAAGCGTTGCTGACTTTGGAATCCAGTTTCCAGGCAAGATGTTGCTGCCTACCCAGCAGGGAAACCTTGAGAAGTCAGGGTACCAAGACTCAGTCCTGGGGCTTCGGACCCTGAACTTGATGAGACTAGGCCAAGGGTGGGGAACCTGTGGCCTTCTGGGTCCTCAAGTGTGGCCCTTTGACTGAATCCAAAGTTCATAGAACAAATCCCCTTAATAAAAGGACTTGTGTTCTGTAAAATTTGGACTCAGTCAAAAGGCTGCCCCCAAGGACCTAGAGGGCCACATGTAGCCTCCAGGCTGTAGGTTCCCCACCCCTGCTAATCTATAAAGAAATGGAGTTAAGTTGTAAACCTAAACTACCCCAGATAATGATGCGGTTTTTTGGGGGGATTATGCTCATATGTCTTTTTTTTGTGGGGAATAATCATAGGTTTATTCTTGAAATAAATATTCCTTTGTAAAAACTAATATGATTAAAGGGTTAAATGGAAGTGGTGTTCAGAGGGCTCCCAAAACTGAGGATGAATACAATCAATGTGGACTTGAGCCTATGTCAGAGAGATGAGAGACCACCAAACCTACTTATTGGTACCAGAGAACTCTGGGGTAGGAGTGAAATGCAACTGACCTGACCTTCAGGGACTACCCAGGGGGCTAGGGTAGTGTCTGTTCCACAAATATTAATATTCCCATTGTACAGACAAGGAGGCTGAGGCTTAGAGAACTATAGCAAGTTGTCCAAGGGTTGTTGGTTGTTCAGGCATTTTAGTCATGTTCGACTCTTCATGACCCCATTTGGGATTTTCTTTGCAAAGATACTGGAGTGCTTTGCTATTTCCTTCTCCAGCTCATTTTACTGATGAGGAAACTGAGGCAAACAGGGTGCAAGGGTACACATCTCATTACTATCTGAGGTGGGATTTGAACCCAAGTTTCTGCTCACCCACAGTCTAACATTCTTTCTACTACCCGACGTTGTCTTATAGCTTTTGCTAAAGTGTCTAATGATTGATTGGGAGCCGAGGCCTCCTTGACAAAGGTAGAATAATCTTCTGTCTGGAGTCCATGCTCTGGCCCTTGGTTTCCATTCATATTTTGTTCTTGTTGTCGTATTTCTATGGGGAAATGTAAACTTAGGCCTCTGTGGAACACCGCTCCCAAGAGAGAAATCAAAGGATGGATTTTTATGAGATTGTTTTCTAAAGAGAATCATTAGAATGAGCTGATGTTTTATGAGCTAAGTTCTAGGAGACTACCACAGAAAATGGGCTTCAGAAAGCCTCTAACCTGTCCAGGCTGAAAGAGAGGAAAGAGAGGGCTTAGGTTGACATAGAAGGGGTTGTTTCAGTTTTACATATTCTCAGCTACCTTCCCATCTTGTTTAGGTGTGTGTGTGTGTGTGTGTGTGTGTGTGTGTGTGTGTGTGTGTGTGTGTATGCATGTGTGTGTGAATAATGTAGAAAAAGTGGAATGCAATTTAGTCCTGAGTAAATACCTTTTCTGACACTGATAAATACTAAAATTTCTGGGGATGACCATTATCGAATTGAATTTCCTGGGTTGCCCAGTTAGTTTAATGCAATATCAGATACTTGGAGTAAATAGAAATCACTCTCTCAGGGTTTGCATTATCACTAGTTTAACAGCAGCATGATGGTTCTGCAAATAAACATGTATACCTGGGGTGGTGAAAAGGGTCCTGCAGGGTGTGACTTTTAAAATAATCTTTCAATCTTATTCAAGATGGGAGGTAATTCAAAGCCTAGAGAGGGACTTGTCTTTGGATTGAGTCAGCAAGAACTCCAGCTGACTGTCAACTTCATCTTTTTATTAAGGAGTTAAAACAGAGCCTACATCAAAAAACCTAATGCATCCTTCCTGCCCAAGACGTTTTTGCCCTTTATGATTTGAGATTTGTTCATATATGAATTCATTCAATATTTCTGTAAAGCATTTTAGAAAGCTTAAAACACTACAGTGAGGTGAACTGTTATTATTATGTTGTTGCTCTTTGTTGTTTGATTGTTAGGAAGGTCACTGTGTCTTTCAGAACTCATGGTAAAACTCTTCAGGAAAGTAAGGGGCCATTGTGGGGCCGTTGACACAGTGGTGCATTTGGAATTAAAGACTGGGTTCAAATCTTGCCTCTGTCACCTACCAGTGTGACCGTAGGCAAGTCAGTAAACTTCTTTGTCTTAGTTTCTTCATCTTCCAAAGAAGATAATCCTTAAGATAACTTCTGGCTCCAAATATGTTATCCTAAGGATCATGGACAGCTAGGTGCCATAGTAGGTAAAGCTCCAGGACTGGAGTCAGAAAGACCTGAGTTCAAATCTCCTCAAAGACTTTCTAGCTGTGTGGCCCTGGGTGAGTCACTGTAATGTTAATTTGAAGATCTTTCCTGCCCTTTAATAGGCCATGTGACCTACTTTGAGTTTGGCCTAGCCATAGCTTGAGTCACATGGTGGGAGGAGCTTGCCAAACAGGTGGAGCAGGAAGGGCAGAGCTGGGAGAGAACTGAGGCAGGGCAATTGGCGTGGGTGAGAAAGGGGAATTTTGCCTAAGGGAACTTGTTTGTGGGGAGGCCTGACATAGGGAAAACTTGGGGATGGTGGTGCTCCCTGCATTGGTAATGTGTACCAACTTCTTTATTACCATGGTGAATTTGGCTTTCTGGTATATGAATAAATCTCTTGGTTTTGTCTTCAAAGAAGAGAGTCTGATATATCTTGCAATTCAAACCTAGAAATACACATGCATATTCATAGAAACCACTGTAGGTATTGCATTGGTAATATAGTCACTTAATCTTGTTTGCCTCAGTTTCCTCATCTGTAAAATGAGTTGAAGGAGGAAATGGCAAACCACTGCAGTACTTTTACAAAAAAAAAAAGGAAAAGAAAGATGGGGCAGCTATGTGGCTCAGTGGATAGAGCACTGGGCCTGGAATCAGAAAGAATCATCTTCCTGAGTTAAAATCTGACCTCAGAAACATACTAGCTATGTGACCCTGGGCAAGTCAGCGAATCTTCTTTGCCTCAATTTCTTCATCTTTAAAATGAACCAGAGAAGGAAATGACAAACTACTCCAGTGTCTTTGCCAGGAAAACCCCAAATGGGGCCATGAAGAGTTGGACATGCCTAAAAATTGACTGAATAAGAAAAATAACAAGGATCATACAGTGAAATTCTTTTAACAAACATTTATTACACTGTTACTATGTCGATATGTTATTATTATTTTGTCTCTATGTGTAGGTAACTTTGGAATGGAAACTTCCGCGTGATGCTAATTGACAGCTCTTTTCAACTTGAAGTCTTACTAAATTATCTGGGGGCACTGAGAAGTTAGGACTTGCCTATGGTCACTCTGTTCTTGTGTCAGAGGCAGGATTTGAACTCAGATCTTCATGACTCTAAAAATGGGCTTTCTAAAAACATTTATATTATGCCAATAGAGATGTATATAATAATGAGAGCAAGTCTGTTTAGTATTTGCCACTTTTCCACTTGTTTAACAAAGATATTACCCTGAAAATTCTGCTAAAGTCAATTGACAAGTTCTACTTTTAGTGAGTTTTGGAAGCAAAATGTCCCAGAAGTCAGAATTTCCCAATTGATTTGTATTTGTAGCAACCTGTAATGAGACTAACATTAGACACACCAGGCCTGCTCTTTCCAAGGGTTAATGAAATGTTTTCCTTTAGCTGGAAGAATTCTGTATTAAAGGAATTAAGAAACATTTGGACAGCTCCATTAAAAGATAATTATCTCTTGACAGGTATCAATAAAGTTTAATCAGCAGTGCTGCAGATGTTGATTTAAGCTTGGAAAAAAGTAGCTTACTTTATATATTATCCATTTGGAAGTGCTAGAATATTTAGATGACTAATAAGGAAACAGAAAAAAGAAATGACCTTTAATCCTGCAATTACACACTGAAATGCATATGCAACTAATCAGAAGACCTTGTTCTGCATATCTATAAGTCTCCAGGCACCTTCCTGATTGATGGGGCCTCCATGTATTTTTTCACAACCATAAACCATGGGTTAGGCAACCTATCAAAGAAGAAAGTGAATGGTTTACAGACAGAAACAATTATAAATAAACCCTATACTGGATTACTTACCCAGAACTTTTTCTGTAGGACCTCTCTCTCTGCATGTGTGTATATATATACATATATGTGTGTGTACACACATATATAAATAAAATTTCTCTCTCTTTATGAATATATGTGTGTGTATGTGTGTACAAATGCCTCCATATTTCAGATGATACTGTGCTGACTTCGCCAAGTCCTAGAACATTGCAGACCCTCCTAAGGAGAGTGAGTCATCATCACTCAAAAGAATCTGACCTAATTATCCATACAGGAAAAAAACAAGTAGATAAAGAATGGCTCTCGTCCGGATTATGACGTGCAGTTAGATGGATAACCTATAGAGCTCATCCATCAGTATAGATATCTTAGACAGACACTTCAAATGGATGTTGAGTTGGTCCCAAAATTGTTCAGGAGAGGGACAGAAGTTTCAATTGCCTCTGGGAAATTGCAAAGTTCTTTTGATGACTCCAAACTTCTCCCTGAAGGAAAGACCCATCTTTTTAATACCACTATCCTACCAGGATTGTACAGTTATAATCATGGAACACTAGAAGAGAAAAAATGAGCATCACACAGGGGCCAACTATTTGTGTGGATGGATTGCAGAGCACTACAAACACTTAAGTCTGAAAGAGAACTGGGAGAAAAGATGTCATCAAAGAGATGTATGAACACACACAAAAAAGATAGACTAACCACATGAAGAGAGCAGGATAATGGATGGTTACCCTGTGTGCTCTGTTGATACCCTAATGATGTCAGGAGAAAGAGAGAAAGGCCCCCAGCATGTTGGGTGGGCCTGTCTAATCCTATCTTTTTTCTTTTCCTCCAATATCAAAATACATGAATAAGGATGTTCTGGTAAAAGCACTGAATTTAGAGTCAGAGATTAAATCTTGTTACCAGTGATGTGGCTTTGGCAAACTTATGGGAGGAAATGGGCAAAGGTTGGAAGAGCTGGGCAGACATAGGTGGTGTCTTTGTAGGGAACATTCACCTTATTGAGGCACACATCTGATGAGATGCACTGGAGTACTTGAGTATGATATATAATGGGACTGAAATACAAAAACTCATTGGTATGGATGACTTGATTTGACTACCCTCTTGTGTGTCTGTAATGAACCCATTGATTCTGCCATAGGATACAGTATATTCATCAGCACTGCTGTCTCACGTATTTTTGGGACTGCTCTCTACTATCATCATTGATTATAGATGCCTACGGGTTACTTTTGAGAGACAAAACCTCAAAAGAAAAAAGACTGGGGTTCTTATTAGGCAATGTCCCGACTGAGTCTGTTTAAGATTATTCAGGCTCATAAAACTATAGCCTTAAACCTAGTCCAAACCTCTCAATTTACAGATGAGGAAATAGGTTTAGGGTTCAATCTCATTCTGAGGGGAACATAATTTATGATTTCATTCATCTGTGACAGAAATCAGTCAAGAAACACTCCCTTTCAACTTACTTAACAAAGGAGTGGGAGGGGAGAGAGAGCATGCTTGCTGCCTTCATTAGCCACTGCTCAACTATTTCATTGGAAAAGTTCTCTTTGGTTCATTGATAACAACATACACTTAAACAAGATGTAGAATAGTTTACAAAAGCAATGATCTGATAAGCAAATATTTTTTACAAACCTATTCTTCCTTGACTAAGGACAAATTAGTTTTAGGGAGATGCATTGGGTTGACCTTTGAATTGGAAGGCCTCAAAGATATTCAACCATCCTTACTGTATCTTATAGAAAGGAGTGGCCTCAGAGCTATATTCTCAAATAATAATCTCTGGCTAGTTCCTGTCAGTGACTTACCCAGAATATTACATTCCCTCTGATTCCCTCTTGTTTCCTATAGAGATCAGCAAGGTGCTAAGTAGATTGCAAACCCCTAAAGGGCAGGGACTGTCTTACCTTTCTTTGTATCTCTGGTGCTTTGCATGGTGCCTGACACATAAGTAGGTTCTAAGTCAATGTAGGCTCTGAATAAATGCTAGTTATTGACTGCTGAGAACAGACCTCTTTTTTTTTTTCTTTCTTTCTGGGAACTCCAAGGATGTGCCCGACGCTTTGATCCTTTGGATTAAAATCTCAAATGGAAGGACATGTTGAGCAAGGTACGGGGCTCTGCAGGGGGAAAGTTCTCTAATGTAACAAGTCTAGAACAATATTTTCACACTACCTCCCTAATAGGCTTGTTCACCTTTTCAGAAAAATTAATAGCTATTCAAAAGAGATGAGTTTAAATATTCACATTGGAAAAACAAGTGGATTGCCATAATGTCCAGATTATGACCTGTAGTTGTATGGGCAGCCCACTGAATTAGCATAACAGTATGTATACACATACACACCTATAATCTCTTTTTTTGATCACACAACAATCCTGTGAGGTATGTGCTACTATAATCTCCATTTTACAGATGACGGAAACTGAGGCACAAAGAAGTTCAGTGACTTGTTCAGGGTCATGCAATTAATATGTTGAGGTGGGATTCAATCTCAAGTTTTCCAAGATCCAAGGTCAGATCTTTAATACAGTAAACCAGGTTGACTCTTCTGATGCTGTGTCTACCTACCTACCTATCTACCCATCTACCTATTTACCTGTTCATCCATCTATCTATCTATCTATCTATCTATCTATCTATCTATCTATCTATCTATCTACACACAAACATGATGTACATCTATATACTTCTATGTATAGATACATTTATATATATATGTATATATCTAGAAAAAATGTGTAAAAAATGTGCAAAGCTTTAAATGATTGCAATGTGATCACTGCCCTCTAAACTTATCTTTCCAAAACCAATATCCTCCCAGTGACGTTATATGATTTCAGATTATAGAACATTACAAGCCAAGAAAACTCAAAAGTGCGGGAGAGTCAAGGCAATAGAAATTTGTATGGTGGGTGAAAGTACCCTGTAGACTATTGCCCATGATACCCTACATGCAAAGTTTGGCAGAACAGACTTCATCAATGACCCTGGTAGCTGAGGTGGTGCAGTGGATACAATGTTAGACTTGGAATGAAGAAGACTTGCCTTCAGATCCTCCCTCAGACACTTCCTAGCTGTGTGACTCTGGGTAAGTCACTTGACCACTCTCATATTCAATTTCTTCATTTATAAAATGAAGATAAACATAGCATCCACCTTCCTAGGATCATATGAGATAATAATGGTTAAGTGCTTTGTAGACTTTCAAGTGCTATATAATGCTATTATTATTGTATCTGGCAAGAAAAGGAAGAAAGTTGGCTGGCCATGTGATGAGGGATAACAGGTAGAGAGTCCAAATCCTACCCTAATGACTGAATTATTAGAGAAGTTCATACAGAGAGCAGGGTAGACTCACAGCAAACATGGATGTGAATTGTGCAGGACAGGAAGTTGGAGGCATTGTGATCCCCAGTAATGAAGGGTGTACACAAGTGTACTTTATCTACTTTTATCCATCTAATTATCTCAGGGGTTAGAAAAATTAGGCACTTCTTGAAGTGTGTTAACTTTCTAAGTAAGCTAGGATCCTAGATAGTAATAAATTTAAATGACTAAATTTAAAATTTAAAATGCCTACCTTATATATATATACTAATATATATATATACATAGTATT
>CM053588.1:245725029-245753130 GCA_028646515.1 Pseudochirops corinnae
TATGCTGTGTTATCTTTGAGAACAAATATATACCTGTCACAGAAATAATTGCATCTATTACCAAAGGAACTTGTGACTGCATCATTCTCTATCTCTGACCTATCAGGTGGAAGCCAAATAAGTTAACAAGATTCCAGAGGAAAGCAACTTTATTAATACTGAGCGGGGGAAATCTCTTTCTTGTTGCTGACTGACCATGATAAATGTATTTTATTTGAACAAAATCTATAATTAGATAAAAAAAACAATTCTGGTGCTATTTCTCCTATGAGGCTTGTTTTTTAGTCATTTTTCAGTTGTGTCCAACTCCTCCTGACCCCTTCTGGGGTTTTCTTGGCAAACATACTAGAGTGCGTGGCCATTTCCTTCTGTAGCTCATTTTTACAGATGATACAACCAAGGCAAACTGGGTTAGATGACTTGCCCAGGGTCATATAGCTAGTAAGTCTGAGGATGGATTTGAACTCAGGTCTTCCAGACTCCAGGTCCAGCACTCTATCCAGTGCTCCACCTTGCTAGCCTATGAGGCTAAACCACTATTATTTTTGAAATGTCATTGTAGACATCATGAGATATATGATTTAGACAATGGAGATGCTATTTATTAATCTTTGGTCCCTTTTCTATTGTAGTGGCACACAGCATGGCAGATAGCATGCCATTCTTGGAGTTAGAAGACATGTACATTCTGTCTCAGACACTCTTTATCTATGTGAATCTGGTCTTATTGGTGAACCTCATTTTGTCTGCTTCCACCTCTGTAAAATGGGATTGAACCAGTGATGTTTTCCTCAGAGGTTTATTGTAAGTATCAAATGAGATGTTGTATGCAAAATGCCTTGACAGCCTTAAAATGTTAAATATACATTATCATTATCTCTGTAATCTAGGGTTGTGCTGCTAAATGTTTAATAGCTGGCTTTCTGAAAGAACATGGAGGGATGACACCCTTTTAGGTTTAATCTGAACTGTTAATATTTTGTCCCATGACTCTTTAAAATCTAGAGAACCAACACAACGATAAATTGAGTCCTGATTTGTAGCATTTGTTGATTTCTGAGATGTAAATGCTCATGCAATTTTAACAATCAGCTTTTCCCAGCCAGTAAAAGCTGGCTCCAGAATACTTGCATTATTTTATCTTTTTGATTTCCCATCATTATCACCTGATTCTCACTTTTTCATGGGGTTAAGATAGAAACAGTTCTGGAACAAGTTGCTATTCTGCTGATATTCTATTATACGTAATGTTCCACAGACTACTGCATGCAAAGAGAAAAGAGCTGCTTTTTTTGTAATTGAATAAAATATAGTATACAAGGTGAACTTCAGTAGGGTCACTGAAAGCATCTTTGGTATAACTCCAGTAACAGAAAGGATAAACAAAGTTGATGTGTTCCCATGAAGATTTGATTTCTAATAATATGTGTATTTTGAAAGGATTTTTTTTGCTAGGTATTCAGTAAGTGCTAAATTTTTACAGACTTTTATTATCATATTTTACAAAATAATATGTGTTTTCCAAAAATTGTGCATTGCAGAGTTTCTACCTTTTTGTATAATCTGTAGTGATCACTAAATTAGGAGGTCTTATATTTAACTCTCTGTAATTTCTGGTTGCAATGACATAGTACTGAATTGTCATTTAAACCTCTTCATTTCTACAAACAAATCTGTGTGTCATAGATACTTTGCTGAGTCATTTCTGTAGCTTGAATTCACGCTGATGTTGCCCACTGAAGGCCATTAGATTCTATTCTTGGATTTTAGCCATTTCAAGGAATGCATCCTGATGTAAAACATTTTCTATTATATTAGACTAGTCCAGTAGAGTAAACATGTTCTCAGCCTTTATTCATTATTATTCTTTTTATATTTATGTATTTAACGAATATAAGAGTTGTCATAACTTGAAAAATTTTCTATTTCCTTGGAATCATAGCGGTTAGGAATGAAGTCTATTTTTTTTAGGCAAATTAACTAATAGGTTTTAGAAAAGGATATTTAATAAGGTGCCACATTAGGTATAATGAGTATAATAGTATAGTTCCCCCTACCCCCAATGGCTGTGACGTATTCTCCCATCAGTATATCCTACGGGAAAAGAGGCTCAAGATTGGAGAGCACATGTAGCCAAGGGATAACTCCCAGCTCCTAATTGCTGGGCATTCTTTTCTCCTCTTCAAGAGGTGCTCATGAAATTCATCTTAGGCATGGAGTCACTTTTCTGTTTGTCCTTGGCTCCTGAAGAAGACACTACTCCTGGTTACTGATGTTCTGTAGACCCTCCTAGGATGTCAACGGAAAGTCCAAATCTTCTGGTCCCATGAGCCTCGTCATGTCAAGGCAGGCAGGGGCAAGAAAGAGGAGGTCTGGGTGCTCTCCCTCCTCACCCCCTAAACTTACTATTTTGTATGTGACCCACAAGGAACAACCAAGTTTCCTCAACCGATAGCATTCACTTCCTCTGAAATGTCACTCCTTTCCATCCAATGACTTTCAAGAACTTTTATGTTGGTGAACAATAATAATAGTAATAGCAAATATTTATAAAATAAAATTTACAAAGTGCTGTAACTATACTGTCATATTTCATGTTCACAGCACCACGGTCAGGTAGGTTTTATTTTTATGCCCACTTTACAGATGAGGAAAGTGAGGCAAATAGAAGTAAGTGACTTGACTAGGGTTACACAGCAATGAAATGTTTCAGGCTGGATTTGAATTCAGGTCTTCCTGGCTCCAACTGTAGTATTCTGTCTAGTATACCACCTAGCTGACTCGAGGACTATTGATTGATTGATTGACTAAAGATTTCTAGGACTTCTTCATATCTAGTTCATACTGCTTATTGATTGCTCTCTCCTGGCAAACGCATAAGGCTAGACCCTTCTCACTTTAAGTGGGATAGGATAATTGATCAATCACTCTACTTTTACAATACTAGTTGCTAATACTTATATAATGCTTTAAGGTCTACACAATCTTGACAGAAACGATCTCATTTGAGCCTCACAATGTCCTTGTGAGATAGAGACTATTCTTATTTCCATCTGATGAATGAGTTTGAGAAATGCTCAAATACTTTCCTAGGGCCACATAGATAGTTAATATTTGAGGAGAGATTAGAACTGAGATCTAACTGACTAACAGAGCAAGTACAGTGTGCTCTGTTTTTCCATGTTGCTTCTGGAGCATTTAAAAATTGTTGTTTTTTTTTTTAATTTAAAATTTGGTCTGGTTTGACCTAGTCTGACTATCCAAAGATGGTACCCTAGTGCCAGGAGAAGAGGTGACCTCATGGAACTTTCCTTGGAAAATCCCTTGGCAACTCCAATAATGCCAACAGAATACATGAGGTCTTAGACCTCAGTTTCAGCATCAAGGTGATTAGTTTAGCCCTGAACTGAGTAGTATGTCAGCTCCTTAAGGGTAGAGATTATTTCATTTTGTCTTCATATCCTCAGCACCCAGCACTGCTTGGCACCTTGTAGACTCATATTTAATTAATGATTGCTGAAGTGAATTCGACTCACTAGCTAATGAAATAAATAAGACAAAATGATATTCTCCTACATTTAACAACTGAAGCGTGGTCCCTGAAACATAGTAAGCACTTAATAAATGATTAATCTCTCCTCTGCATTCCTCCTCCCCCAATCTGGGAAATATCCTAGCCAGTAACACATAACAGACTTTTAGTGTCTATGGTCCTATAAGTCACTCTTTGAACCTAAGAAAGATTTGGAAAAAGTATCTTTATGAAACAGTTTCGTGGAATATGTACTGAATCAGACACCAAAATGCTTGTATGACTTTGGTTAAGTTACACAAACTCTCTAGCCTTTGATTTCTCTATTTGAAAAATTCAGGGGTCTGACTAGATTGTTGGTAAAGGCCCTTCCAGCTTGAGTTTTCTGTCATAGGGTATCATCTTGGAGATGTATCACCTGAGTTTCAACTTGGACCTTAAAGAGTTTATAAACATATAGGTTGGCTAGTCAGCTTGAGTAATGATGCCGTAATGCTGTAAAAGTGTATTTGATACTCAGAGTAATGTTAGTTTTTATTCAGAATGACATAGGTGAATCAAATGAGAAAAGAGGAATGGTGGTTTTGTCAATTGGTGGATTTGAGTTTAAGCAACTTGTGAACCACGTCACTTAGAATTGAAATGTAATCAAGCCAGATTACCTTAGGGCATAAACAACAGATTTATTAGGTCTTGTTTCAATTTTTCCACTAGAAATGTGTCATTTGCTCCAACCAACTCTGACAGAGAATATACTAAAGGGGCTCTCACTTCCCTTAGCCCAGAGGCTGTATGACTTATAAATATGGGATGGCCCCAAGTGGGATATGGCAGTTCTCATTTATGATTCCAATCTGGGCTTCTATTCCCCATCACTGTAATTCTATGATTGCTACACTCACATGTGCAAACACACGAGTCCCACTACTGAATGTACTGGGCTAACACAATCATTTTATAATGAGAAAAGGAGGCAGCTCAGCCCATGGCACTCATCATTTTCTCAGCCTGCTGGGTTTCCAGGCTGTCCCATTTATTGCTAAATCAGCACACATATTTGTAATAATCAAGATGATGGTGTTAAATAATGCCAACTGACCTTGACCCTAGAAGTTGAAATGACCTCCTACAGGATTCCAGTACCATGCTATTGTCAGAATAAAGACTGGTCCCTTGCAGGTTCCATCATAGATGACATACAAACACACAGAGTGAGTAAAAATTTCATTGTCCAAAAGATAGACCCCATGCCATGTGTACTATTAACTTGCCCCAACTTGGCTTACACTATTAAATTGTCTCCATGTTGATATCAATGTCTCTCCATGTTCCCATCTAAGAAATTAGCTTTCAGTGTGCTTAAAAATTCATTTGTTGGAAGTCATTACATATTTTCATATTCTAATGTTCTCATTAATACAAGGTTGAGCAAAAACCAACATGCTGAATCTTCTTTTATTTAGAATCATTATTTGCTCTGTTATGTTGTAGATCTTTTATCTGATTTGGAATAAATCAATAAATAATTCTTCTTATTAAAAATAGTGTACACCTAGGAATGAGACTATAAAATACAATGTTCTTTAGAGATGTGTACGTTTAATCTGTTATGCGTTAAATTTACCCAAGGTATATGAAGAAAATTCTTAGCTGAAATAATTATTTCCTCCATCATAATGGGAAAAAAACTCAGCCAAAAAACAATAAAACACTCCCTACTAATGTTATTTGACTCCTCATTGTAGTGTGGCTATGACCCTGGGTTTTTAAAGGATACACAAGCAGAATTCAAGCTCTGGCTGTTGAAGACTTATTTTGGGGCTTTGGTGGTAGCATGTTGTCTAAACACTGGCCTAGCTCCAAGAGGCACATCACTAAGTTGGGAAGTAGGAGGTGAAATTTTTTTAGCCATAGCAAAGCTCTAAGACTACCTACTAAGGTATAGAGGGGTTATGATTTGTATCTTTGGAGGAAGTACCAAATTGTAGATCCTTGAAGTAGGGAGGAAAATGCTGCTCTCCCAGAGAGCCACCAGCTGTAAATCCATGTAAAAAGAATAAAGAAGCAGGGCCATTGCATGGGGATGCTCCATCTGTATCCTTGGACCATTCCACACATGGAAATATATGCATAACTTTATTCCTACGTAAAATTTCTCTTTAGTTGTGGGTCCAACTAGTACCTAGTATCATCAAACATTATTACTACTTCACCCTCCTTGCTGTTCCATCTGTGACAGGAGACAAATAGAAATCAAATGTTGTACTATCTTAGCTTAAAGAATGAAGAGGGGAAGTTAGATGTTGCAATCTTGTCACTTCTCAAACTTCCCAATATAGTCATGTGAATAAGGGACCCCAAATGACACACTGAGGCTGCTTAGAATGGGCTTGCAGGATATTTGGGATCCAGTCACCTGAATAACCCATTGGGAGTGGGAAAGAATCATTCCTGGCTGGCAAAAGGTCTGGTCATCTGTCCAGTGGGGTTTTGGATTGATGTGGGTGGTAGCTATAGATTCTGTACTGCTGTTATGTATTAAGAATACTGTTCTACAACAAGGGGTCTCTTGGAAATTGTTCAACAATGATATTTCTGGGAAAAAATGTACAAAAAATTTATAACACCATACACTTTTAATCTGCATTATTAAAACTCACCCAAGTCTAGACAATCAATAAAACAAAGCAATAAATTGAGCTGAAACTGTAGTGTTTGTCGATTTTTGAGCCATCAACACTCACACTGAAAATTTAACAATAATGTCTCTGAGTTAGATCTAGTACACCCCTGTTCACATCCCTTCTTTCTCAGAACACTTGAAGATTGTCTTTCAGGTTTAATATGCTTCAGACTTTTTCAGAATAGGTTATCCCAAATAATTCATTGTGCAAACAGCACTGACCTGCCATGTAAATGTTTTCTTGACAAAATTAAGTATATAGGAAGTCTTCCTCATTGCTAGGAGGCTAGGGGTCCATTAACTTTCAGGTTTTGGTCACACGGTTGGATAGAGCTGACATAAGCCGTTTCATTTCATTTAATTTAGTATTTTTCTTTTGTGACTGGAACTGAATCCCAAGGATCTCAAATCATTTTTGCTGAATTTTTGCTGTCTGCTTTGCAGGGTTTTTATGAGGACCAATTAAGAAAGGGATGTGAAAGTATTTTAATTAATTATAAAGTTATTATAGAAGTACCTAGCACCGGAGGCATTTAAAGGACAGTCTGATAATCAGCAAAACTGTCCCCTCTTCCACTGACTTCTTTCTGTTGACCCAGGACTCCATTTTCTCCACCTTTCCTGTACTTCCTTTCCCTTTCAGTCCCTGCAGGGTCACAGGCCAGTGAATGAATTAATGATGAAACATTTATTAAGATTAAACCATATTCTGTGCTAAGAGTTAGAGACAGCACTCTGCCCTTAAGAAGCTAACATTCTAAGCTGGAAAGACAAGACCAAGCTCTATCCAACTTTGTGACCAAAGCCTGAAAGTTAATGGACCCCCAGCCTCCTAACAACGAAGAAGACTTCCTAGATACTGAATTTTGCCAAGAAAACATTTACATGGCAGATCAGTACTATTTGCACAATGAATTATTTGGGATAACCTATTTTGAAAACGTCTGAAGACCAAGGATCTAGAAGGAGAGGTATGGAGGAACTATGTAGATAACATAGAGGCCTGGTTCTGGGCAAGATTAAGTGAAAACTCACATGTAAGTGAGAGCTAAGATTGTAGGTAAGGACTGGATTATAGGTATGGTAGTTTGGAAATGATTAGCACAAGGGGCAAAGTCTGCAGCTCCTCTCTGGTAATGGTACTAAGTGGTGTGGTGGGTTCCATAGACCCTGTCTAACCTACTCTTGGTTGAAAGTGTCCTGCTATTTTTTGAGTCCAATGCATATATTCCCTTTCTTATTGTGAGCTTCCTGAACCTAAGTTTTCCTTTTTTCAGTCTCCTTCAGACAAGAGAATCAAAAAAGAAAAAAAAACAACTACAACCCTAAAACTTGAAAGAAAAAGGCTCTCTAATATATACATTTTTTTATGAGAGTTTTGAGCTTTTCTTGTATTCATGTGACAAAACCTATATTAGCCACCCATTTGCTGTAGGCATTTTCTGAGTACCTAGTATGGTGCTGGGTTTGATAGATGTTAATTGTATTAAATTGATTAAACCTGGAATGAAGCTTAATAGCTATGAAACCAGGGCTCTCTTTAGAATACATATTAGGGCTACCTATAGAGATATATGCATGAGGCTGAACAAATGCCTTCCATTTGCCTATATGGCAGCTAAGCTTCAACTTTATTCATCCTCTGGGCAGATGAGAGCAACATTTTAAAATAACAAGTCAAACAGAATTCTTTTTTGTGCTCTAACATAGGCTAAACTTTTTTTTTCCTAATTTTTTTAACATTAGTTTTTGCCAAAGAAAAGATTTTGCCTTTGGGATCTTATCAGTTCAGTCACTATTTCAACCTTAAGTTAGCTAAAATGAACTTCTCTTGAAATCCTTCATACAAAATGTTCAAACTAAACACTTCTCTAACCTCACAGGGTCTATTTGGTTGAGCTCTTTCTTCAGAAAATAGTCTTCCCACATCTTACTTTATAGACATGAAAACCCTTAGTTCAATCAGCCCCTAAATAAATCATTAAGGAGCAAAGTCTGACTTCTTACCTTTTCTCTTTTCATTTTCATTAATTTCACCACAAAATTTCCTCTATGTTTACAGAGTTTGGGTTTTTTATTTTTGGTTGTTTCTTTTAATGTGTCTTTAAAAAGATCCTGGGGCATTTGTGTTGACCTGGGTAGAAGATTTAATGATGGTCTCTAGTGGAAGCATAAAAAAAATCCTCTTAGGAAATTTCCTTTTAGTAGAATCTCAGTGTCAACATGTACAAAGGGAGAATTGTTTTTGTTTTGTTTTTCAAAAAGTAATTGGAATATTAAAGGAATGCAAAGGCTGTGAGGCTGTGATTTTTTAATGATTTTGTATCTCCCCTCCATTCTCCGGCCCCACTGTCTTGTATAGGGCCCTATACAAGGTTGGCATACAGTAAATATTTGTGGAAGGAAGAGAGGACAGAAACAGTTCATTTGAAATATAAACTTTTCAAGGTAATAACCTAAAATGCATATGTTCATAACACTTTAGTAGTAGTAACAATAACCATGACAACCATAATGATAATAATAATAATAATAATGATAATATATCCCTTTAAAGTTTCTAGCATCACAGATTCAGAGTCCTCCTGACTCCAGGTTGAGTACTGTATCCACTACACAACCTAGCAGCCCTTTGTGAAGGACAACCATAATAACACTAACAGTAATATTAGTGTTCACTTAAGGTTTAAAAGTGCTCTACAAATACCATCTCATTTTATTGTCACAAGAAATCTTGGAGGTAGGTGTTATAAATATCTTTATTTTATAGATGAGGAAACTGAGACACGCAAAGGTTGAATGACTTGCCCAGGGTCACACAGCTAGTGTCTGAGGCCAGATTTGAACTCAGGAAGTTCTTCCTGAATCCAAGCCTGGCACTTTACCCACTGAGCTACCTGGCTGCCTCTATACATACATTATCTAATTTTCTTGCATTTTCTCATTTAAGACTCACAACAATTGTATGAAAGAAGGCACTATATCACCCATTTGCCTGTGTACCTTAAGAAACATGATTCTTTTCCACCTGATTTGCAGCTGAAACCTTTCATGTGTGCTGTGTCCCTTGTTAGAATGTGAATCCTTTGATGGCAGGGCCTATCTTACTTTTTGATTGCTTCTCAATGCTTAGAACAATGCATTACAAATAGTCAGTGCTTAAAAAATGCTTCATTCACATTACTGTGTTTTATGTATATGAGTATATTGGCTGTTGTCCTTCGTTCTCCAAGAGGACCAAAATGACATCACTATGCTACAGTCCAGTTTCAGTGTGTCCATCTGTGGCTGATCAGACCAATAAGACCTTGGAATGTTCTACCACAGGTTGGGCACAAATAGTCCATGTAAACATTTGCATATATGTGTATACACACACATACACACACACACATACACATACACCACTACTACTATCCCCCTTTTACAGATGAGGAAATGTAGACTCATCTAAAGCTAGGATCACATCATAAAATTTTCTCAGGTTGAACTTTCTAAAAAAAGCAAACCCTGATAACTTTAGAAAAATTTCTTATAAGAAGGGCTAATTTTTATTAAAGCAAGAATTGAGACTTTTTCTTTTCACCATTTATGTCTCCTATTGGTAACCACAAAAGAAGCTACAAATATAGGAGACGAGACGCACAGGTAAAGTAAAAAACGGGAATCCCAATCATTGATTATATCCATTGACCACTGAAAGAAAATACTATACAGTTAGGTTTTTGATCCCTATATATGAGTTTTATAGAACTTAGATGGAACAACTTTGCAAAAAATAGTCTTCAAAGTTAGAACTTTGAGTATCAGGAAGGCATTGTCGAGGAGAGGGTGTCAAGTATGTGGCCTGCAGGGTGGGGGTGGGGCAACAGTCCTGAATGGGGCTCAGA
The DNA here is from genome assembly GCA_028646515.1 of Pseudochirops corinnae. Classification (NCBI taxonomy): domain Eukaryota; kingdom Metazoa; phylum Chordata; class Mammalia; order Diprotodontia; family Pseudocheiridae; genus Pseudochirops; species Pseudochirops corinnae. The sequence continues at coordinate 245,735,135 of CM053588.1, forward strand.
CACAATAAAAACATAGATAATATTACACGTTAAATCTGTCAGCAGGCTGCTGGTATATTTACAGATTAGTGACCTCTTTTTCTATTTCGGTTTGACACCTTTGTTCTAGAGTATGGGGAAAAGAAATATTCCGTCTCCATGCAAGTCTAACGTAGGGTAGCAGAAAAAATGCTAGATGGAGGGGAACTGGATTCAGATCTCTGTTCTGCTACTTACCTTGTGACCCTTGACATGTTTCAGACACTTAGTAGTTATGCGACACACGACAAATCATTTAATCTCTGTCTGATTCAGTTTCCTGAATGTGGATAATAATTGCATCTCCCTCCCGGGATTGTGGAGAGGATCAGAAGAGATCCTGTTGGTAAAGGGCTTAATACAGAGTCTAGCACATAGTAGACACTCTATAAAAGTTAGTGATTATTATCATTATTATTAGTCAGTTAACTTCTCTGGGCCTCAGTTTCTTTATCTGTAAAATGAGGGCATTGAGCTAGATGACCTATAATGTCTCTTCTAGCTCTAAAACTATGAGACAGTGATTCTATGTCATTCCTGAATACAGTGTCTAATACTGTATTCTAGTTCTAGTCAGTTCTAGTTATAGAACTCTAGTTTTCGTATGGATTTAAGAAGCAGCTTGCTCTCCTGACCCAACTTTTGGTAACCAGAACCATCTGATGTTCAAAGGTCAGGTATAGATCTTCAGATCAGTGCTTCTATTAATAGGAGGCAGGGGACTGTGAGCTTTCACTGGTTCAATACCAACCTGTCTGTGTTGTTCTGGGTTGGCTCCAATTTTTCACTTTTTTGGTCCTGACTTAGTCGGTCCCTTCCTTCTTCTGCTCTAATAAACCTCTCTCTCTTTTGTGACCTTGGTTTTGGACTTTTGACCCTTACTATACATCACCCAATTCTGACTCTAGCTTTGAAACAAATCCTTGATCCATTAGAGATCTCACCACAATGTTTAGACTAGATGCATCTGGAGAGCCCAAGAATCAGTAGTCCATACAGATGTTAAAGGAGGGTAGGGGGGAGAAATCGATTTCTTATCTCTAGTTGCAGACAGTGAACTCCTCTTGCTTTGGAAAGGCTTTTGCTTGTCTGAACAAAGGGACATTAGGATGCTTATGACACAGCAGATGTTTTTCTTTTGCTGGTTGGTTAGAGATCTGTGAAGTGGTGGTCCATTGCCCCAGGTAACCTCAGCTCAGCCAATTTTAAGCACCAATCCCCACACAAAGTGTGCAAATGATAAATGGAAAAAAGCTTTGAGTAAGAGTGCTACCAGTAAATATGGAAAAAATGGATGTAAAGGTAGAAAAGAAGGGACAATGATCCTATTGAATCAAAAATGCATCCTTCATAAGGACTCTTGGGCTACCTGTGATTTTATTCTTAACTTTGATAAATCTGTTTTTTCATGTACACTGTTTCCACACAGAATGAGACACACAATGATCTGATAATGGCTGTAACGACAGTTTTCTAAGGGGAAAAAGTGCTTTGTATCAACACAGCATCATAATTTGAAAATCTATCTTTTGCTCCAGAAGGAAAACCTGCTACAGAAATTCAAAATGGGAGCTTGTTTTCTTGATAACAAAGAGTATGTTGATACTAGACAAAACTTTCACTGAAAGATAATGAATTCATGGTTCCTACTTTCGACATTCTTGTTCTGTGATTTAATTTTGTAATTTTTTTTCTCGCAAAGGAAAAAAGGTTTTTAGAAGAAAAAGGCATCATGGTTTTATGGATAGACTGCTGGCCATGGCATCAGGGAGATCTGGGTTCAAATCCTGACTCTGAGATTTGCTGCATGAGACCAGAGGCAAGTCACTTTATCTTTCTAGTCTTAATTTTCTTATTTCACACACAAACTCACACATACAAACTCACACACATACATATACACACACATAAAATACGTGTATGTATATATTTACTACATGTACATACACTCATATATACATGCCTACGTATCTATGTATGTACCTACCTATATCTCTCCATGGGACTGTTGTTAGGAGATAATGCATATGTTGTGTGTGTGTGTGTGTGTGTGTATGTGTGTGTATACATATGTCAAGGAGATAATGTATATGTTGTTGTTCAGTTGTTTCAGTAATGTCCAACTCTTCATGACCCCTTTTAGGGTTTTCTTGGTAAAGATACTGGAATGGTTTGCCATTTCCTTCTCTAGCTCATTTTACAGATGAGGAAATTGAGGCAAACAGGGTTAAGTGATTCACCCAGGCTCACACAACTAGGAAGTGTCTGAGGCTGGATTTGAACTCAGGAAGATAACTCTTCCTGATTCCAGGCCTGACGCTCTATCCACTGTGCCACCTAGCTGTTCCTCAGAAGATAATAGACTTTCCTCTAAGAATTATATATTTCTACAACTTTTAAAACAATTCTGGAAGTTCTGGAATCCATTACTTCTCATAGCTATGAATATGATATTCTGGGGAATGCTTTTTTCAAAGATCCTCTTTTTGTCATTTTGGGATGCCTTGCTGTTTCTGAATTTGCTCATTCCCCAGCATGCTTCTTTTAGTAGTTGGTTACAATGGTTGTGTTGGAAAATCTGCAACTATGGTCTACACATTATTCAACTTTTCCATGCATCAAAACAACTCTCACCCTCATAATAAGGGTCTTTCTGTCACCCCGTGATATATGGAGTCTCGTTTTCACTGCAGTTCTGACCATGTTAACAATTGCCAATGTTGTACTCCAAAGAACTGAGAGCTTTCTACTTTAATCAAATGCTTAACACATATATGTTTCTCAGTCTATAAAAATCACATAGGGAAATGCATTATTGATGGTTGTTACTTCTATGTTTAATTTTTCATGTGGAATGAAACAAGTGTGACTGTATCCTTAAGTGAACCCTTAATGCCTCCTGTAATGGGCATCTCGTTATGTGATAGAGGCTTTCAAACTAATACCTGGGACTGAGACTTCAGAGATGGAATTCAGAATAACACCAGCAAAATAAATCCGACAACTCCATCATTTATTTTTTATACTATGCTTTCCCCAAGAGTGGTTCAGCCAAAGTAAACAAACACTCATAATGGTGAAGGAACTTTAATAACACTCTAATAGGGCTATATGAACACAAAATCAATGCAAATCTATAGAAGCTATGTGCTCTCCCATTACACCAAGAGATCCATTTGGACAGATAACACAGGGAGGTACTTGGCACTCTCCTCTCCTCTGTGCACACAGGAGGGTCCCAGCTCTGTGTCTGCCAGGGTGTGGAAGGGAAAGATATTCTGCCCTGCATGGTTGCTGCCATACTTCTCTTTTTTATCACTTGCAGATGGAAAAGAGGAAAATACTGGGCCAGACATAGCAGCCCTGGTTTTATTTTGAAATGGGATCATGAGCCTCCGTGGAAATGGAGTTAAGTTTTCTTGGAGGACCCCTAGCTCTTTCCTTCTCTCTTCCATACAGATGCCAGGGCAAGCCCCTTTGACATATATGACATATGGGTTCTGTATGGATGGAATGTGATACATGTCTAACACTTTCAAAAGGACATTTCAGGATACATAGGACATGATGACCGTTCTTTCCTATAAATGGCAGGGTTGGGGGTGTGGATCAGGAAGACAGAATACTGCCAATGTCTTTTCCAATTCTCCTCCTATTAGGAGCTACATTTTTCAGTAATTGCCTGCCTGCAGTTCCCAAAGACAGCCTAACCTTTTTTGCTTAACATCATGTTTAATAAAGACTCTCTCTTAGTATATTTTGAGTGAATTCAGTACTCATTAAAATGAGGGACAAATAATATGTGTGTTACAGCCCTGCATAATAAAGAGATAGCCTGAGTGTGTCAATAGTGTTTACACCTCAATTCTCACCTACAGTTGAGGAGACTGAAAATATATCTTTAATTATCTGCTGGTTTAATTTATCTGCTGTGCATAGCTGGGTGTTCTTGGTATTGAACCTAACACCTTGTAGGAATTTAACAAATATTACATCAAATTGGATCAATCACAAGGGACCTTTGGCAATAGAGGACTCAAGTCACGGAAGGTCACCTTTCTTTATTTTTAGCTTGTGATCTGACTTGTGTTAAGGTCAAGAGAGAAGAGACCATCTTCTTCCTGAGTCTTCACTCCTACTCTCCTGATGTGTGACCACAGGGTACATACATAGTGTGAGAATTTTGAAGTAAGTGAAGACATATTTGGGGCATGGTATTCTGGAACACTATAAGGACACCAAGAGCCACTGTGAATCTGAAAAAGACTCTCCTGTAGTAGAAATAATTATGTATAGATGAGATAATAGACATCCACTAGAATATAGTTTATTTATGTATCCATGGTTAGATAGGCCATTGGTCAAATTTTGCCCATCCCCTCCCCATTCCATCCCCCCAATCCCCAATAAAAAAACTATACTATTTATGGTAGAGCATAAATCTAGAACTCCTATGGGTAGTAAATGATAGATCAGAGATTCAAACTCCATTCCTGTGACCCTCACTTTAGTGCTCTTTCCACTATACCACTTTGCCTTTAGATGCTTTATACTCCCTCTTCCCCTAGCTGCTTTAGGAAGGACTCCCCATGGTATTTTAAAAAGTTGTAGGATGAAACTGGGCATCTGGGTGTTACAGTTTGACAATCAAAATGGAAAACTGTTCCCTAAACCCCAGTTCTCCTTCCCTCACACTATCAGGGTACCCCTCCTCATTTCCTCACATTTTAAGGTCTCCTTCCTTCACTGATGATGTTAGTCCTGTGGCGTCAACATTATATAGGCAGAGACATGCTTTTACTGAAACTCATCCACGGGGAGCAAGCATCTGGCCACAGAACAATGGAAAACTCTTCTCTCCCGCAAAGCTGAACCAAGCATTTCTCCAGCTCAAGCCTGAATCCCAGGGTGCTTCAAATTCCATTTCACCAGCAGCTACGTGATCCATTTCTAGCCCGCTGAGCCCAACTTAATTAGAGATGAATATCATAATAAAACAGTATCGATTTCAACATATCAGCAAATAGTATTGGTTTTTTCTAATTAACATGATTCACCATCAACACTCAATATTTATATACAATCTACATGGGTTTTGGGACAAAAAGGCTTAGATAATGCTCTGCTTTAAAATGACCTATGAGTATCTGTGAGGGGTTCTGATCCCTTGGCATCCTCTACCATCACTTCTGGCAGAACCTTGTTACCTCTGCCACTGGATTTATTGGGATAAAGCTTGTGGTTTAGAGGATATGTAGGTTTTTAAAGCCAAGGCAGAGAGGCAGCTGTGAAAAGCAGGGAAAGCCTAGGAGAGTTGTTCCCAGGCAGAGCTCATCCCTCTGTCCCAATATGACTTCTTCCACACTGCCTGAAATGTTTCATTTCCCTTTCATAGGCTGAGAATTTTGCCAAACTGGATGAAATTCCATCAGTGCCAGATTCATTTGGATCCATAAACATCCTTTTTTAAAAATTCAAATGCCACTGAAGGGTCAAGGTTCTACTTCCAGTCATTCCCAATTACTATGAATTAATTCAATCAGATTGTTCTCCTCCTAACTGGCAGCTGAGATCAGTCCATTAAAGGAAAGTGACTTTTTATTGGGAGGGAGAGGTTGGCCATTCTGGAGCCTAGAGTGATTTGGCTTTCAGGACAGTATGAGAAGGGAATGACAGCTGGATTATGCCAGGGGAGACATGGAAGAGCGGAAGGAAACTAAAAGGTTGGAATCTGACACAGAAAGGAGTGTGGGAAACAGCTAAAGACACACTTCACTTATTTCAAAATTGCTTGGCTCTGAGTTCTGGAAAGGGAAGGAAACCCTTCTCCCTCCTATGATATATGGGTCATTATTCCTGGGACCCAGAAAACACTGATTATCACCATGGGTACTATTGTTCAGTTATATTGTGAGTTAAATAGTTTTTTGTGGACTCTCCTGAGACCTTAACCACTTTATTCAATGTGCTCTTGTGACTTCCGAACAATCAGCTTGCAAACTGACTTTTGGAATACAAACCATTAGTTGGTCAGAGATTACCTATATATACTGAATCTATATACTATAGTATATATAATATATATATATACATATATATATGTATGTGTATATATGTATATATACACATACACACACACATACTGATACTGTTCACTGAATCTACCTCCACACATCATACCACTTGCTTTCAGGCTGGAAGCTGCAATTCAACAAAGAATACATAGATACCATTTGCTTGCCAAAACATAATGCCAAATGTTTGGATGGAATGTAGAACGTATAATTTAAAACACAAATTGTTGAGAAATATTTAGTTATGTAAACAATATGGTTAACTAGCTGAGTGAAGTCTTTTTTTCATTTATTTACAACGACGAACATACAAGATAAACAGTATAGAATAAAACATGGTAAATGGGAATTTAAACCTAAGATGGGGGGGGCGATGCTTACACAGCACCTGGCTCCCCTCATGTTTCAGTCACAAGCCTGATGTAAGCACACTAGAGCTACTCTCTCCTGATTCTCCTACTAGCCTGCCTGTTCTTTCTCAGAGTCTTTGTATGTATCTCTAATAAGGCCACGTCCACTAAGGGTCATCGTTATCTTCAAGGGTCTATTGTTGGTTCTCTTCTCTTTCTAGACTGGTTTTCTTAGTGATCTCACTAACTTCTAGGATTTACTTGTCATCTCTATTCAGATGATTCTCAGCCCTATTTATCCAGTCCTAATGTGTCTCTTGACCTCCAGTCTCACATTACCAATTACCTCTTAAAACATCTCAAAATGTAAAGATGGGCAAATGGTGTTTTCATTTCCTAAAATGGCACGTGAGCTTGACTTAGATTCCTGGCAAAATTCTAGAATGCATGGAAGGGATATTTTGTGAGTGCTTAGAAAAGACATCTATGATTGCTAAGAGCCAACTATATTTATTAAGGACATGTCAGGTAAGTATAAAAACTTCCCTCTTCCACAAAATAACTAGACTATTAGTTCAGGGAAATCTTAGAGATGTACAAAATGGAACAGACTTGTCTTTCCTGGCTCCAGAAGGCAAAAGTAGGAGCAGTGGATGGAAATTGCAGTACTGGATTTAGGCTAGACATCAGGAAGATCATTTCTATCAAGTAGATCTGTCCAAAAGCAGAATAAATCCTCCAAATCAAGTTGTCAATTCTCTGGAGGCCTAAAAGTAAGGGAGACCAAATTGGGGATATAATATGGGAAGAATTTCTGCTCAAGTATGGGTTAAACTGGGTAACCAGTTACGCACAAGTCTATGATATACAGTTGACCCTAAAGAAATGTACTACTGACGATTAGTAGTAGGGAGAATCCAATCCAATATATAACCCAAGAAGTAGATAACAATCGATAGTCAGTGCCTGCTTCCTGGATTCTGGGTGTGTCTATACTGAAAGGAAAAGAGAAACGAGGAGCTTGGGAAAAGGGTATATCTTGTTCTTCCTTTCATTTGGCATCTCAATCAGAATTTTACTTTGATCTGAGCTTTGATTTTCAGCTATTTTAAGCCTCTTATTTACTGTCTCCTTTCATGTCAGCATTCTCTGGGACCATGTTCAAAAGGGGACTACAATTTTAAAAGCTTCATTTGGCATCATGAAAACTTTAATCACTTTTCAGTTGTATTTGTGTATAAAACTTAGGCAATCTACTCACTCATAGGACTAAATATAAATCTGAGTATCTGGGAAACTCTAAAATCAAGTTTGAGAAAATTAAAAACCTCATAAAATATAAAATATTTGCCTCTAACCCTACTCTTAAAGATCTAACCTGTAATTTCATACCTGAATTTTCTAAATTGCACAGAATTTCAATAGTGGAAAATTTCTATTGCCATTATTAGATTGAATTGTTATTATGTAAGTTCATAAAGGGCTTCACCTCCAAACAACTGACATTAAAAACAAATCATTTTTTCACCAACCATAATAATACTTTATGGTCTTTCTTCTGAAGAAATGATTATACTCACAAATATCCCCGCATTTGGATAATGGCTGCAAATCCCTGATATATCTGTTTTCCAACTTAGAGAAACTGAGTGCAAGAGTTATATGGAATGACTTGGGTTAGAATTTTTTCCAGTCTTTGGAAACTAGAAGGCCAGTCAAGCCGTCACCAAAACCCTCACACAATTGCACAATTTCTTTATAGTGAAGTAACCCTGATAGGGGGTAGATTTGTAAGAAGGCTATCATCTTCACTTTCATTCTAATTGGCCTCCTTTAAATCTCTCTTCATTCTAATTCATTTTCCACATAGTTGTCAAAGGAATATTCCAGAAGCATGGGTCTTTCCAAATTATTTCCAGTGGCTTCCTAGCATCTCTAGGATAACATATAAACGCATTTGTTTGAAGGAGCTCCAACCTACCTGTCTAGGATTATTACACTTTACTCTCTCTAAAGTCTGCAGCAGAGTCAAATAGTCTGGCTGTTCCTCATATCTGACATCCCATTCCTGTGTCTTTGCACAGGTTATCTGTCCCACATGCCAAGACGAAACTTCTTCCTTTTCTCACATTTTAGATTTACTTAATGGGTAGCTTCTTCCCTCCAGTAGAATGTTAACTCATTGATGGAAGAGACTGTTTCTTTTCTGTCCTTTTTTGGTCTTTGTAATCCCATTAGGTCTTTGATAAATGCTCATATGGCTAACCTCTATGACTTTCTTTCAGTCCCAATTAAAATCACATCTTTTAAAGGAAACCTTCCCCAACCCCTCTTAATTCCAGTGCCTTCCCTCTGTTATTTACCTCCTCTTTATCCTCTACATACCTTGCTTTGTCTATATTTGTTTGCATGCTGTCTCCTCCATTAGATTGTAAGCTTCTTGAGGGCAAGGACATTATTTGTTTGCCTCTTTTTGCACCCCTAGTGCATGGCACAATGCCTGACACATAATAAGTGCTTAGTAAATATTTTATGACTGATTAATATTGATCAACTGAGCTGTTATCTAAAGGAGCCATTCCCTTAGATTTAGCCCCTCACTGGCTCAGTAGTCATTAGATTTGATCTTTGCTCCCAGGCAACTTGTGATGAAGATTTTTCTACCACAATGATCTCAGCTATCTGCTACTGTTAGGTCATATTTTGTCTTATTAATTCTAAGTATGCTTGCTTAGTGACATGCAAATAGTGGAAGAAAATCCAAAGAAAGGCAAACATTGTGGCAATTATCTTAGTTGATGATAACGAAAGGGGTAATGATGATATTAATAAAAATGCATAATGGTCAATGAGTAGATAATGGCTACAAAGAGAAATTAAAAAAGAAAAGTGAAATGCAAAACAGATACCTACCCACATTAATGAATTCCCCCTAAGGCTAAATGAACAATTTCTAGTTGAATGGTGATTAAAAGGCCATGATTTTCCTTTTGCAATGAGTTGACTTTTTCCTTTTATGAAATTATTTTCTAGCTATTTCAAAGTTGCATACCTTTTAAAACAGGTATAGTTATCACATCCAGAATTCCTCTCACAATCGCTTGCAAGATTCAGGGATTATTTTCTATTTTCATTCTTGTACTTCCTACTCTGCACACAGTAGGCAACTCGTATGCACTGTTATTAGATTGTTCTGTAAAACAGAGTCTGTCATTCAGGGCTAGCTGGATTCACTGCATTGCCTTGATGTCATGATTTTCCAATGTGTCTCTCACTCAAAGATTGCTTTAATGTTTGGATTCATGCCAGGAGTTGAGGAGAGTTGCTTCCAGGTTTTCTTCAGTGAACATTCACTTACTACTCCCTAGGGTTGCCGGAGAAAGGCATCTCAATACCTTAGCCCTGTAGTCCCAGCAACTGCTGTCTAAGTTAGATCATCTCCAGTGGTCATTTGGCTAGCATCTCTGCTTTAGATTGGTCCTTTTACCACTACCTTACAAGGGGGGTTGTGTCAAAGGAAATCTCTCAGTAGTTAAGCATTGTGTTATCTACCGTACCTTTTAAAAGTTCTGTGGTCTTTGATGATTGTGTATTTGTGTGTCTATATATATATATATATATATATATATGTATATATATAGACACACATATATATACATATATATATAGACACACAAATATATGTGTACTCTATGAGCATATGTGTAATATCTTTCATATAATTCATATATACTAATATGTATAACAGCATCGTAATTATCAGTATAATATAATATATACACATATTATCATATGTTATACTAATGCATTTCCTGTTTATCTGTGTATATACGTACTCTAATATATACATGTGTGTATATATGTATGTACAATATATACATACACTCATCAAAGGCCATACAATTCTGTAGAATTGTCTCGCATGACCTTTTCCTTCCTGATAAAACTTGTCTAGAGAAGCAGCTAATTGTGGAATAAAAGAAAAACCAATATTCTACCTCGATGGTAAAAGCTGGTTCTCTGCTGGATAACAAACATAGCATCTCCATCTAAGAGACTATAAGAAGCCTATACAAATTGCAGAGAAATCAAACTGACCTCCTAATGACAGTAAAGGCAATATACTATAAATTGCCTTCTTGTGATTAATACCAGGCATTATCCATTTACTTTTATTTTTAAGCCCTTCCAATTCTCATCATAAAATAGAGAAATGTTTCACAAGTATTCAAATGCACACATAAAGGTCAAAAGAATTCCTATCCTTATTTCATAAAGCATCCTGCATGGCAATAACTGATCTTAACTTGAAATGTCTACTACGCATAGGGTTATTGCAATCATTCTTTGTTTTTACTTTCCTCCTTGAAAATGTTAAATTTCCAGGTTAAATTCCCTGCACACCTTTTAAATTCCTTTTACAATAGAAAAGACCCTTTTATGTGTCAAAGGAGGCACAGAATTTATGACTCTCTGCTGCTTAGAATCACACAGAACAATGTAGCACCAAAATGACAGACTTTGCACTTAATTTTCATGCAGAGATATAAATAAGGCTTTGTCAAGAAAAAAATTAATTCTATCTAAAGCATAGTCTTTATCATAAAAGCGAGCGATATCTATGGCTGTTAATTTTTCCAATAAAACTTTTTATTTGGTATTCAAAGAAGCCTCCGCAGTGCTCACTTACATACCAGCATAAGCAATTAGAGCCTCAGGTGGCTGATATTTCTCTATTTATATGCCCCAAATGATCCCTGAGGTATTAACTGAGCTTTGGTCACTCCTTCATCTCTCTGCTGGGCTCCTAAATATCCCTCTAACTGAGAAGAAACTGACACAGATACATGATCATTGTCACATTGATTGAACTCCAAATATTTTTCACCTGATGGAACTAAACAGCCTTCCATTCGAGATGATAGTACTGATCGAGTGAACAACCAAAGGTAGACTATATAACAGCTGCCCAAATCTACATAAGCCTGAAAAGACTGATTTAAAGAATGACTCTGGGAGAGGGAAGAGACAGAGGCTATTCTGTCTGATTCTGACCACATCAAGCAGACCCGGAAACAACAACCCTTTCCCCTCACAAGATCATAAAACCACAAAATCACAGGATATAGAGCTGGAAAGGACCTTAAAAGTCATCTTCTCCAGATCCCTCCTTTTACAGATGGAGAAACTGAGGCTTAGAGAGTTTAAGTGATTTGCCCCAGGTTATATGGGTACTAAGTAGCAGAGCAAGGACTCTCATCCAAGTCCTTGGAGAAGACTGATTAAAGCTTTAGTTTTCTGTTTCCAGCTTGACTGCACTTGGATGTACAGATGCAGACTAAATCAAGGGGGCATTTTAGTATGACATTTTCCTGTCTTTAAAAAAAAGAAAAAGATCTTATAAACAGTCCATATATTTAGAGCTGGAAAGGGCCTTAGAAGTTCTCTTGTCCAATGGTGTCAAACTCATTGCCTGGACTCAAATGAGCAGAGTATAGCCTGAACCAGAGTAAAATATATTCAGGAAATTTTTAACAAGATAAATAAAAATACAAAAAACCATAAAATAATATGTTAACATGTGGTTTTCTAAGTCAATTTTCAGTCCCCAAGAATGATAGTTTAGTGTTTCTATTTGAGTTTGATACCATTGCTTTAGTCTAATGCCATCATTTTAAAAATAAGAGGAGTGCATAGATAGGAAATAAAAGAACCAGGATTTGGACCCAATTTTTCAGTTTCTAAATCCAGCTCTCTTTCCATTCTACCACATTGTCTCTTACTCCTAGTGCTAATAAACAATAAATATAAAAGAAAAAAAACACACACCCTTCTTTTTGCTATTGCATTTTCAGATAGAAATAAAGCAAAGTTTCTTTCAACAAACTCCTACACATAACTCCCGTGGCTACAGTACAGTAGTTGCATATCTACAAAGTGACACGTCTAACCACCATTTTTTAAATTCCCAAAGGAGTTATTTTCACTCCTTATTATGCCATCCTTATTTTTTGCCTCTACACTGATTAAAATGTAGGAGTCATACTTGTCAGCCAAAGGGTCCCTTCCACTTCTTTTCTCAGCCACAAGGAGGTGTAAACACAAACCTGAATGCTGTACAGAAAGATCATGACTCATTATGTGACAGCAAAGCTATTAAGCATAATCAGAGTCTCCGAGTGAACGCTAGTTGCCTTTGAAGGCATTTTAAAGGAATTATTTTTGCTGTTAAAATAACATCAAGTGTCACAATTCTGACATGCTGTTGTAGAAACTTGGTTTAAGACATGAAAATAGTTTTGAGGCTTCACATGGCTGGAAGCTACTTACCCACGGGTAGCAAGAGACACTGCGTTTAATCTACGCCCATGGTCCCCCAAACTGTGATCAATAACTGATCAAAAAGATGATCCTCCAGAGCATTATTATGAAGCACATAATCTGAAATTAGAGGACACTTATTGACAATTACAATTTATAGTCTGTTGAATGGAAGAAAGATGGCTCACACACGTTAACCACAAAATCAATGTTTGTTGTCTCCAACAGAATGCCAGGGTGATGATTTATTCTCAAGAAGTCTTTCAGTTGGACTCTAAGGTAACTTACTCTGCTCTATATTGAGCACTGAAAATCCGGTCCACAGAGTAAGATTTCAGTGCCTTGAGTGAAGGGAACAGATGGGGAGAGAGAAAGGATGCTTGGGTGCAAAAGAGCAGACAGGACAATCTAAATGCATTCAGTAGCCATGTTAACTGATAGGAGCTAATTTATTTTCCATTCAGCTAGCCTAGTACACACATTAGCACTACAAAGTCAACTTTTCACATGCCAACTTGTCTATGAGGGAACGTTATATTTAGAACTGGAAGGGATGTTGGAGGTCATCTTTTTCCAAAACCCTTATTTTACAGATAAGAAAACTGAAGGTCATATGGTTACAGCTTAATTAATTATGTGAATGACTATGTGAGTATTTGAAACTGAAAGTGTTTTCAGTGGTCTTCAAAGATTTATCCTTGGCCCAGTTTCAGAGGGATGTAGATAGTTTCCCAAATCACTCAGCTTTTGTGGGCTCCTTTGTGCAGTGGAGAGGGTGCCAACTCTGGAGTCAAACTATCTGGGTTCAAATTCTGTCTCCGAAGCTTTCTTCCTGTGCAACACTGGGGAAGGCATTTCACTTCTCTGGCGCTCGGTTTCATCATCAGAATGAAGGGACTGGACCAGATCGCATCTGCGGTCTCTTGCTGTATTATATCTATGCTCCTATGTTCCTTCGACTCTGAAGGGAGTCCCCTGCTATAGCACCTGATTTGTAGTAGCTCCCATTTCTATAGTACTTTTCTGTTTACAAAGTAATTTCTTCACAACAATCCCAGGAGGCAGGCATTATTATCTCCATTGTACAGATGAAGAAACTGAAACCCAGAAGTGAAGGAACTTGCTTGTGTTTGTATGAACAGTATAAATTCAAACAAGATCTTCTGACTTCCAAGGCTGGTGCTCTTTTCACTATCCTTCCTTTCCTCTCAAACTTGAACCCTTATTGACTGTTGGTGAGCATAGATCATAGAGATGTTGCCCAAAGGATGCTGGGTCCTGAGACGGAGAGAATTTCAAGGGGTTTCCCAGAAAGCCTTCACTTTCTACTGCTCTTGTTCATACTCCCATTGGGCTCATTTAGATCTGGTAGCTCCTTAGAAGTGGTGCCACTGGGAATTCCCTAAAGTTCTTCTGTTTCCTATCTTTCTGATGGATAATTTGCTGATCTGCTTAGGAAAATCTCCCTTACCAAAATGGGCTCCTCCCTTTGTTCTCACTCTCCATTCCAGGGAGGGGTAGCTAGCTCTTCATAGCCAAAGGAACATCTGTCAATGTAAAGTATAAGTATCTGCCTTTGCTTCCTATTCTAACTTGGTGGACCAGATTTATGGTCATGGAATTTAAATAAGACCTTTAATTTATTTCATATATTAACTCTTGTTGATTTTTAAAACTCTTGTAAATAAAGCAAGCCTCCAATCACTGTTAAACCCCTTACAAGGATTCTCCTCACCTTCCAAGCCCCCAACTTCCTAGTTGGTAGCAATTAGCTTGTAACTAGCTCTTTGACTAGTCCTACTCACTGTACTTCTAAGCTGCTTTGTCCTAGAAAAGGTATCCTGTAACCTGGGTTTCTAGTTATTGATAATAAGGTAAGTCAAGTCATTTGAACCAATGACTTAAGTTTGTGTGTATGTGTATTTATTCTTTTATCTATTTTCATATAATGTCAAATCCTAGAAAAAATTGTGAAGTCACCAACTTCTCCCTCCCTCTTTAGTGCCATTCTTCTAAGTCACAACTTTCCCCAAGTATATTATGTTGCCTACTTGCCCAGGTCCCCATTCTAAGGCTGTCTACAAGGGGCAGTACTTGGGACCTCTAAATTCTTTTTCCTCCTTATAAAATTTGTTCTCAAGAAGTGATTACCGGAGCAAAAGAGCCATGCTAATTCACACTAAGGTATTAATGAGTGATATAAGGTCAATGTGTAACCCAACTCAAGGGTAAGCATAATTAATTGGAAATGATACTTAAAATCAGAAGAATATACTACTACTGGTAATATAGAAGGTTATAGACACTGGCCATTGTGAGTCTGGAGGAAATTTTGGTTGAGAAGGGTGTTGTAGTGTTCCTCAGATCATATGATATATGAGATGATTATTCTACCTATATATGGCTGATACTATTCACAACGATACTAGCCTACATTACCACAAATAATCTGCCAATGTGGGGCTAGTAAAACAAAACAAAAAACCAAAACCATGATTTAATGTACCAATCTATCCAAATTCTTTCATAACTTTCCAGTTATCCAGAAGGTATATTGTAAATTAAATGAATCAAGTTTGTGTAGTATAATAGGAATAAGAGCGAACTGGGAGTCAAGGGATATGAGTTCTAGTTTTGCCACAAAGAGTCATTATTGTAGTTCTGGCACAAATAATTATTTGTTGAATAGCTAACTACTGAAAATTGGAAAATCCCTTTACCTCTCTTGGTCTCAGCTTTCTTCTCCATGAAATGAGGTTGTTGGACTAGACTAGATGACCCGCTAAAGTCTTTTAGCTATAATATTTAGAAAGCACATTTATTTGACTTTTAAAAAACTTGCTTATCATGTTATTATAAATATCCTGATATGGAAATAGACATTAAACTCCCTAGGGTAGAATTCTATGTGTTATTCATCATTGTTATCTATTATAGAAACTAGCACAATGCCTTGTGCGTAGCAGATATACTAAATGAATGAAGTGAAATTATGTGTGTTGAGCCATATTTTCCTGTGGATACACATGTTAAATATAGGAGATGCATTCCAAATATTAAAAACCCTAGGCCTACCTAATTAGCCTAAAATTTGAGGGAGGGGTGCAAAAAATTAAAATTCTTAAAGCTAATTTTAGCACCACAAATAGTGAAGTCACTTCCTGATCCTGTAATATTGACTGGAGTTTTATATAAAAATAGTCATTGTCCTTGGTGGACAGTTTAATGATGCTTTAAAGTATGGAATAAAAATAATATTTGGTCCAATTGTTAACTGAAAGCAGTAGGATACAGTGAAAAGAGTGTTAGATTGGATCTGGAGAGGAATCCTGACAAAGGCAGTTACTACCTGTGTCATCCCGGCCAAATCATTTCAGTTTTCTGGGTCTCAGTTTCCTTGTTTGTAAAATGAAAGGGTTAGACTCAATGGTTTTTAAGTTGCCTCTCAACTACAAATCTATGACCCTCAAATCCAGGGATTCTTAAGTTTTGTGTCATGGACTCCTTTGCAAGGCTAGTGAAGGCTACTGACCTCTTCTTAGAAGAGTGTTTTTAAATGCATAAAGTAAAATGCATGGGATTACCAAAAAAAGCCAACTATATTGAAATAAAGACGTAATTTTCCACCCCTGCTTTCCCTCATCCAAATCTACTCACAGATGCCTGATCAAGATCTTTTACTTTAATCCAAATGTGGTCCTAACAGCAAGATACTCTATAGCAGGGTTGAAATCATCATCAATGGAGGTAACATCCATACCCAAGATATCATGGATCTTTGAAATAGTAAAGAGACAGCAAAATAGTGACTTTGCAGTGACACAGTTGTTAGGGAAGTCAACAGAAGCTGAGAGTGCTCGGTGGTAAAAAGAAAAGTGAAAGAATGAATTTATCTGTAGGAGTTTTTAATTCATGGACTATTTCAGCCTCTTCTGGAAGATAACCAATCTCAGGCAGAAAAAACCCCTTGTTGGCCTTTGGTTGGGGCATGTATACTCTATTATATATTTAAGAAAAAGGCACTAAAGACCTTGGAAGATGACTTCCTGCATCAAATAAATCAATTCATGGTGACTGCAACTGTATTTTATTACATTAACCTTTATATTTCTCTCCTGTATTTTGAAATGAAATAAAGATTTTTTTCCCCATTCATCTTTTAAGATGGGAAGAAGGAAGAGAACTCCTTACCTAAACATTTCTTAGAAGCTCAAGAGTTAAATTACTGTCTTCTGGCTAAATTATCTCCCAAAGGAAATACTTTCCAAACTAAGGTAGAAATTGTTACAAGGCCCAACACAGCAAAGTACTTGGAGAAGACTAGATTCATGAACCTCCATTAGGGAAATAGAACAGATGGGAATCTCATTCCCTGGAAAACCACGGAACTTCAGCTTTTCCCAATCTTTTTCTATTGGTTTAGCTTTATTTTAATTCTTTGGTGGGGTTATTCTGGAATTTTCTGTGAATCCAAATAAATGATTTATTTCCCATAGCCAAAGATCATTTGGTGACACTATTCGTAAAGGTCCTTTGAAAATCTGGTAATCCTTTACCTTTGGCTACACCATACATGGAAAAATTTTTTTTTAAAATGATTTATTACATATATAACTTTAAATAACAAAAACAATTAAGCATATATTTACAACTATTTATGCTTGAAAACACATTTCTGCATACAATATATACATGACAGATTATTAATTTTCTTCCTTCCATCATTTTATACATTTTTCCTTTTATGTAGTCCTAGCCAATGCAAATACTGTTCTGGCTCTGCTTTCTTTGTTCACATGAACAAAGTTTCCAAACTTCTTTATATTCCCCATATTTATCATTGTAACAGCACTGTAGCATTCTATTAGATTCATAAACCCTATTTTATTCAATCAGACACCAATTTGACATTTAACAATTTGCCTCTCCCCTCATTTGCTGATTCCCCATCATGTTCTCCACTTCATTTTCATTGCTTCTTTCCATCTTTACCTGATGGTGTCCAAAGCACAGTGCATATTGTAACGGTAATGAAATTTGGAGATGCCCCTGTATTGGTTTGGTTTTTGGGTCGAGTGTTAAAACCCAGAGCTTGTGAATCCCACTTGTGGGATAGACTTGTTGACATGAAGAGAGAGGGCTGAACTGGGAGGAGCTGTGAATTAGGAGAAAGACCCAAGCCTAGAGAAGGGCAGAAGGACTTTGGGAGAGCAGTATCCAGTATCATGGAGCC
>CM053588.1:245753630-245778693 GCA_028646515.1 Pseudochirops corinnae
CTAAATGAATGTACTGTCTAGGGGTGGAGTAGTACCTGGATTGAATTGAGAATTTACTTGCTAAAGGAACAAGTTACACTGTATTTTGACTTTTTCTGTTCTGTGAATGTTTGCTGAATAAATGGGGTTTACTGTGCTGGTAATCCGAAACTTGGAAGTTGCCTTTGCTTGGCATTACACATATATAGTGATATGATGTCAAATGATACAATATTTGTTAAATGCCTAATTTGGTGCCTGCCACATAGAAAGTATTTAATAGATACTAATTCCCTTCCTCCTTCCTCTGAAATCTAAAAGGGCTGGGATTGGGGTGGGGAGACTCATGAAGAAAAGCTTAAAAAATGACTGAAATAAGGATGATGCATTTGTATTCTACTGGACATGCTCTTCCCCCTCACCTTGGCCTCAAGACTCAGTTCAAATCCCACCTTCGGTAAGAGCCCTTTTCCAGGTTCCCCCTTATCCTTCCAATTATCTTTTCCACTCCCTGGTAGCTCATCTGGTCCAAGATGATTCCCTTCTGCTCTGTGCAGCCTCCGTGTGACTAGTTATGTACCTATTGTCTTCCTTAATAGAATGTGAATGCCTTTTCTTTGAATCTCCAACTCTTAGCACAGTGCTTAATAAATGCTTGTAGATTGATCAGGTAATCTTAATAATGATCTGGTATTCTATGACTAAAAACCTTTCCAGAAAGCTCTTTTCTTACTATCCCTAGAGCAGCTTTTTTTTTGGTCTAGATTTGTGATTTCATCAGTATAGGGAGCTCTCAGTTCAATGCCTCTCTCCATTGATGAAGATTTGACACTCTTCTATAACTTCTCTTTTTGGAGAACTGAACAGGTCGATCAGAGGCTAAGAGACTTGTCCATGGTAACAGAGCTAGAATATATCAAAGGCAGTACTTGAACCCAGATTTTCCTGATTTTGAGGCAGGTTCTCTAGCCATTAAACTTCACCTTTCTGGATATAATAATTATAATATTTATTATAATTTATAAATATATATCATAATTTAGAATTTTATGCATTATATTATAATTTATTATAATGTGCAACTATAATAATGGTTTTTGTTAACTTACAATCATATTAAAGAACTTTTCACATGTTTTACTTCATTTAATTCTCAGAAATTCCCTCTGAGGTAGAGTAAGAACTATCAGCTGGTTATAGCTGATAATAGCAATGCTAAAAAAATAATTGGGGCTAATGTGTACGTAGCACTTTAAGATTTACGAAGTACTTTCCTCCCAACAAAACTGTGAGAAAAATGAGATCTATTACAAATATTGTGATTCACATTTTATAGATTGTAATAGCTAATGTTTACATAGCACTTATTGTGCACTATGCTCTGTGTTAAGTACTTTACAGTTACCTAGGTGGCACAGTAGAGAGAGCACTGGGTCTGAACTCAGGAAGATTCATCTGGCTTCAGACACTTGCTAGCTGTGTTTGCCTCAGTTCCTCATCTGTAAAATGGGCTGGAAAAGGAAACAGCAAACCACTAGTATCTCTGCCAAGAAAACAGCACAGCAGCATTTTACAATTATTATATCATTTGATCCTCATAACAACCCTGGGAGATAAGTGTTACTATTACCCCATTTTTACAGATGAGGAACATGAGACAGACAGAGGTTAAGTGACTTAGCCAGGATCACTCAGCTAAAAAAAATGTCTGAGTGTAGATTTGAATTCAGGTCTTCCTCACTCCAGGATTAGATGCCAAGAGATAAAGTAACTTGGGTAAGATCACAGAGATAGTTAATGGGAGAATGACTCCAGTTCCTTAATACCCAGTCTGATGTTCTTTTCATTAAATTATTCTACTTACTCGTATATTCCTGAAATGTATTTATAATATATCTACAAAGCATAAAAAAGCCATATCAATATGACCGTACTGCTCTTAAAAAACCACTATGCTATGGTCTTATGAAGACATCATTACTGAGTTGCATTGAGAATAAGATACTTAAGATAGAAAAATTACTTGTATAAAAGCTTGGCCTCAATTTCCTCACCACCACTTCTCAATCCTCTCAGTCCTTTTCAACTAACTAATCAAAATGTATTCATCGAAGGCCTGTTAGGTTCCAGGCAACAACATGTACGTGCTGGGATTGCAGTTTTTTTTAAAGTCTTTTCTCTCAAAGATTTTACATTCCATCAAGAAAGGCAACGTGTGCATATATAAGCATATAGAAAATAACAACAGACAGAAATAAAGATATAATAGTCACCAGGTAGTTCTAAAGATAAGGCAGTTAGGGAGGGAGGAAATATGTAGAAGGTGGTATTTGACGCATATCAGAAGGAAAAGATGTGTCCTTTGAGGCAGGGTGTGACAGACAGATGGTTAACATAAAAGAGTGGAGATGGAAGATGCGCTACCACATCTGAATAATGTTGAATGAGGGTATGAAGACAGGTGAAGGCTAGGTTGTGAAGGGCTTTAAAAGCCAAACAGCAGAATTTATATGTGATCCAAGAAGTCACAGGAAATCTCTAGAGTTTATTGAGTAGGGGGGAGAAATACATGGTCAGAGCTGTGCTTAGGAAAATCTCTTTGGTGTCTTGGTAGAAGATGGAATGGATCAGAGCGATACAGAAGGCAGAAAGACCAGTTAGAAGGCCATTGAAACATTCTAGACAAGAGCCTGAACTAGGGTGGTATCTGTGTGAATAGGGAAGAGCTGTAATGTGGGAGAGTCTGGGGAGGAGGAAAGAGCAATACTTGGCTATCAATTATTATTATTGATTATTGTGTGTGGGGGGCATTGAGGGACACTGAGGAATGGAGGATAGCCAGAATAACACCAAGACTATACAAATGCACAATCAGTTTGAGAGAAGGGAAGAATGGAGGCATTCTTGACAGAAAACAGGTGTGAGAATTATATTCAGTCCCTTATCTCTGCTTCTCAGAATCTTAATCTTCCTAAAAGGTTCATCACCTTTTAGGGGTCATCTCCTCTAAAACGCCTTCCTTTATCTCTTAATTGTTAGTGTACCCTCTCCCCTTTCATTTGCCCTGCCCTTCCCCCCCCCCTTCTTCTGTGTACAAATAGTATCCCCCATCAGAATGTAAGCTTCTTGATGGCAGCAAATGCTTTCTTTGCATTTTTTTTACTCTGTGTTTAGGTTAATGCTTCACACACAAAAGGCACTTATTAAATGTTATTGGAATTAAATTGAATTTATGAGATATGCATTCAAATTCTCTCCAAAGAATAATGAAAGACCCAAAGGACCTCATTATAAGTTGATTTCACTGATCAACCAGTCCCAGGGTGCATACCCTAAGGACCACATACAGGTTTTTGTGTACCAATAAGCCAATTAGCTATGAACATTTCATTTATTCATTCTAATAGGCAGCCCACTCCCATGAGTCAGACTTCAAACATTTTCTGTACTTTATAGATGAGAAAACAGAGGTCCTAAGATGCCAGGAAACTTGCTTTAAGATGTTTCATTGCTGAATCAAATTACTTTTAGAAAATGCCTTATTACATTTAAACCCTTCATCATGTAATGTGGCTTTAAAAATGATGCTGGCTCCTGAAGGAAATCGTCTTGGTATAGTTTCAAAGTTTTTCCTTACATAGCCTAGAAGTGACATGGGCATTGGGCTCCCCAATTGTCCAAACCACTTCTAGATAATAGGCTATTAAACCGAAAGTCTTTTCAAGCTCAGCTCATAGGAAAAGAAGGGTGACAGAAGTAGATACAACAGGAAGAGAAAAAGAGTAATTTGTTTGAGGTCTAAAAGCAGCACAAGAAAATTTCCCATGCTTTTCAAGAAAAAAATAAAATCAGATCTTAGTGAAGCAGGGCTATTTTTGAATGCTACTAAATGAGGTCAGAAACAACTGGCTACTTCCCAATTTTTTTCATCAGCCCTCTTCCTCTTCCAAGATATATGCTACTTTTTGACTGAGGTGCCTCCAAGGTCTTAGGGAAAATCTATTAACCTGTTCTCCTAGAAGTTCTAAAAGTTTTTGATCTCTGCCAAAAACATCCTAGATCTCCTTTTCCCTGCCCACATAGGCCATATAAAAAGCCAAAATGTAGGAATTACTACTTTTCAGGAATAAGCTGGGAAAAGCCTACCTAACTGCTTAAAAGCTCTCTGACCAATAGAGATGGGCTTGAGACTCATTATAAATTTCTCATTTTATTTACTCCCACAATGGTTATGGCCCAAAGGCCATAGGAAAGGATGATCGCTTAATGCAATCTAATACCAAAAGAGTTCAGCAAATGCAATTTGGGTTGGAATTTACTGCCACAATATTGAAAAATGGGTGGAAATCTGGCCCTAAGTAAAGGCCTTCAGTTTCTATCTATAAAGGAATGGTCACTAATGATCCTGCCTTAATAGATGAACTCTTCAGACCAAGGGCTCCCAAGGGAAAACCTGACAAAATAAAGTATGTCAGACGATGGCAGATTTCAAGGAGTAATAGGCTTTCTTTTTTGGAGAAGTACAGTTCCAAGTATAATTGTTTCCAGGTTTGGAATAAAGCCGTGATTTTATTTTGACTGGGAAACAGGCAATAGGAGAGTCAAAACAGATAGCTTTGTCCTTCTGGAGTTTCACATAACACTCTGGAAGGAGAGTTAAGCAGCTGATTTTTGAAATCTCTTTGTCTCTGTATCTCTGTCTTTCTCTTGCTAAGCATATTGTTATAATTCTGTCAGTAGAGATTCTGAACTGTTTTGTGTTTTTGTTTGGCAGAAGTCAATGGTATTTTAAATTGAAAGAAAAAAAAAAACACAGACAAAAGGAACCCAGTTGGGTGGTTCCTAATAAGAGCCTGTACTTTTCTATAGGAAAACCTCACTCTGTTGGTAAAAATTCAAGGACAATTTGGGAACAATCAGACCTCACCAATGTTCTTTCGCTGATGTTGTTGAAGGGGTTACTTGACCTGACTTGATTATCTTTTTTTTTTTTTTTACCATTTACTTGCCTGGATGGGGGTGGGGGTGGGCTGATTTTATCAGCTGCTACCTTCAAACAGCTGCTATCCTCCCTTGGACTCAGCAAGAAACTCTCCTTCTCTAGAATGCAGGAATCATGGGCTGGTCCATTCATTCATTCACTCAATCACAAATATTAATTAAACACCTACTCTGTGCAAGACAATGAACCAGGAACTAGGGACATAAAATCAAAGGTGCCATGGATTTGGGAGCTGGAAAAAACCTCTTAGGTCATTCAATCCAGCCTCCTCATTTTACAGATGTGCAAACAGAATCCCAGAATGTTGTAGTGACTTGCCCAAAGTAAACATTAGAAGCGTAGAACCTGAGTGTTTTCACTTTCACCTCCGGATTCTTTCTGCTATACCAGGTTTTCTGTGTGTGTGTGTGTGTGTGTGTGTGTGTGTGTGTGTGTGTGTGTTTGTTATGGACCCATCTGGCTATCTGGTGAAATCTAAGGACTCCTTCTCAGGATAATGTTTGTTACTTACGTTCATAATGAAAGGAAATGCTAAAATTCAGTTAGCAGTTCCTGAAAATAAAGATGTATTTTTTTCATCACCTAACTTCAAGGACCTCCTGATATCTAACCATGGATTCTTATGGGACCCAGGTTAAGAACCTGCATGCCAGACTATATTGCCTCTCATTATGTAATCCTAGTGATGCTTTATAATGGTCCTTTTTCCACCAATGATGAGAATAACAAGCCTCAATTCTGTAAACATTTGTATACTTCTCAAAACACTTATATATACATGTCTAGTCAAAACATATATATATGTATATATATGTACACACACACACATAAAATCTCCTTAGTTCTTCAGTGCATTTCTTTCTAAATTTTGCTGCAATGATATTTTTCCATATAAAGCATGTTATCGTCAGAATAATGTCTTCATTTTTTGAAACACTTGAGTGGGTATTGATAGTAGGGAGCAGGTAGGGAGAGCATCAGACTTGATGTCAGGAATATGATTCTTTCCATGTCAGACAATTATTTGCTTTAGGATCCTAGTGAAATAACTTTACCATTATGAGCCTTAATGTTCTCATCTGAGGATATACAGAGAGTAAGAATAACATTTACCACACAAGGTGATTGTGAGGATCAAATGAGATCAATAAGTATATCAATAAGTATCACTATGAGTTATTAAATTATTCTTACAATAATATATATTATAATATTTATTAAACATAAATGTAATATGTATATACAAATAAAATTATAATAGTCAGCATTTTTACAGCATTTTAAGGTTTGAAAAGTGCTTTGCAAATCTCTCATTTTATTTTTGTGATCACCCGGGGAGGTAGGTGCTATTATTATCATCTCCATTTTATAAATTAGGAAACTGAGGCCTGGTGAGGGTAAGTGACTTGCCCAGGGTCACACAGTAGGTAAGTCTCTGAGGTCAAATTTGAACTCATCTTCCTGATTCCAGGTCTAGCATTCCATCCATTGTTTCATCTGTCTAGGTGTTGGTATTTATTTCCCTTGGTTAGCCTCTCTCTTTGTGTTGCTAGGGGCACTCCAAGTTCTCACAACAGTCACAGAATTTTGGTTTTAAAAATTGCCTTTGCTTCTGGAAGGAGCTTGGAATCATTAAGGGAGCTTTGTAATTTCCTCCTTGGGGATGCATGTTCATGTGTACATAAAGTGAGTGTATATTATATACTGAAGACACATTTGTGTGTGTTCTTAACATATATGCATATGTTAAACTCTCTCTGTCCCTCTCTTTCTCTCTGTCATATAAGTGAATGCATTTTGTCCACTCTCCTTTTAGAGGAGATCCATACGCCAATGAGCCACGACTTGAGTGATGGCAAACGTAGAGTACGGAGGATGTTGTTCCTTTTTGGCTAATACTATTTGGTAGGGCCTATTGAGATATGGAACTTCTCTAAGGGCAAGAGAAAAGTCCAAACAGTCTTCTGGAATTTCAGCTGCTCAAGATAGTGGACTCCAAGGAAATATATAGAAAAAAGCCTGATTTCCAGAATTCATTGACAAGCCCAGAGAAATAAAAGAGCAAAATTTGAAATAACTTGGGCCTTTTGGAAGCATTTTTTTAACCTTTGTTGTAGATTCCCAAGCTGACGTAAGCTACTATGAAGCATGGTTTTTGAAATGTGTAATTTCTTTCTTTCTCAATACAGTAGACAGGCATTCTTCTACTGGCCCAGGTGATTTTTGTATTTAATACTGCTTTCTCTTCCCTGGAGACAGATAGCAGAAACACTGAACCATGGACTCTTATTTTTTTTTTCAAATGTAAAATAATGTGTAAAAGCAGTTAGATGATGTGAAAGAGGGCTGAGGAGAGAAAATGGAGGGTAAAGAAAAAATGGAGAAAGAAAAGAGGAGAAAAGAGGAAGAAAAGAGAAAGCTGAAAGCATGATGAAAATGAAGAGAGGAGAAGGGCAAAA
The DNA here is from genome assembly GCA_028646515.1 of Pseudochirops corinnae. Lineage (NCBI taxonomy): Eukaryota > Metazoa > Chordata > Mammalia > Diprotodontia > Pseudocheiridae > Pseudochirops > Pseudochirops corinnae. Next base: position 245,761,071 of record CM053588.1, read on the forward strand.
GATCAATCATTTGTAAGGTACAGAAAAAGTATCTGGGGATTAAAAACTAGAGAATAACATAAAGAAACAAAAAATATAAAAGCATCTTTCATAGGACAAAAGACAAATGGCAAATCTAACAGGAGATAATCTTGCTGTCTTTCAGAAAGCCATTCTTATTTCCTTTTTCTTTATGTAAGCCAGTTGTGTCAAGCCCAAATAGAAATTCTAGCCACTAAACCATATGTAAGGATTCCTATGGACCACATATTAACTTAGAAAACTATGTATTAACATTAGTTATGTTTTATTGTATTTTTATTTATTTTGTTAAATATATCCCAATTATATTTTAATCTGGTTTGATGCACTGGGTAGTATTTCCGGCAGGGGCCTGTGAATTTGACATCTCAGATGTTATTGATTCAGAAGATCAAGTTCTCCAGGCCTAGGTCTTGAGGGACAGCTTCCCATTGATTTAAAAGAAAATTTAAATAAAAAATGTATATATAATTTTGGTATTGTATGATTATATATATGCACACATGACATATTATATATGGTGTGTTATATATGTGTATGTAAATATACACATACATACACACATATGTATGTGTATGTATCTATATATGCACAATATTATTATTTCATAATTCCCTCCCACTTCTCTGAAGTTCATATTTGGGAACCTTTAGCATTTCTTAGCTGAGCTTTAGAGGGAAGAGCATAGTGTTTTATGGAAGCAACTCAACATCTTTAATTGAAGTGGATTTGGGTTCAGAGATCTAAATGCAAATCAGCATACTGCCGTTTAGTACCTTGTGACTTTGGTCAGATCACTTCTCCCTGGCCTTGAATGCCAGAAATGAGGAAATTGGAAAAACGCCCTCAGGTACCCTTCTAGCTCTCAATATAAGACCCTTTGATTTCAAGGGGAGGTCTAACCTTGTTAGTAGATCAACCTGCCCCCAAATAAGTCTCTTTGATATTTCTGGGTGATTAGTCAGTCTTTAGTCATTAGTCAGTCATTTCAAAGGATGCGTTGGAAACTTGTTTACCATATACATGATTCTACCTATCTGTCTATCTATCTAGCTAGCTAGGCAAGGGGAAAAAAGGTGAAAAAAACCCCAACTATCCCTTCATAGCACTTGCCAAATGACTTGAAAATTATTGTAATCTGATTCTTTGCCTTAGTAGAAAGAGCAGTCAAAAGGAGCTGAAGATTATGAAACTGGCAGAGAGTGAATTGAAAGGCCACTACTATTTCCTCCTTTTGACCTGGGTAGACATTCCCTATACCAACATATGCTTGTTTCCTTACTGAAATGCACGAGATGTCATTACAGAGTGTCCCTAGCACAACATTTCCTGAACTCATGCTCTGGAATCTATTTAGCAGCCAAGTACTTTTTATAGACCCATAAATACAATCTCAGATGTCAATAAACCAATTAGGAAAATTCCTGTTCTGTGCACAAGAGGCATCATGGTTGGATAGATGGCTGGCTGCTTTGGGATTCAGTATCCTGAGATGATCTTTCCCACGTTGCCATTGATTCACTATGTAACCTTGAATTTGGACTGTCTGTGTCTTAGTTCCTTGGTCTTGAAAGCTGGATAGAATTTCTTGGGTGTAAGCAATGAATGGCAAAGTGCCTAATGATCTCATGTCAGCTCAGCTAGGGTAGGGTTCCTATTTGGCTGGATTTAGCTCAGGCTATCTTTGGAATGGCAGGGCATTTCTAAACCCATTAATAGCTCCCAGGATCTTGTCCTTTGTCTTTAAAGATACTTGAGGGCTTTCCCTCTCAGTTAGCACAGGAACCATGGAAGTTTCTAATTGTAAACCCTTGAGTTTTTTCTCCACACTGATCTGACCCAAGCGTTGGAGTCTCAGGTTGATGACTGAAGAATATTACTTTTAAAAACACAGAACTAAATTTGTGCTGTTAAACATATTGTGTAAATGTGGAAAAGGCAAATAAATTGTAGGGAGTCAGGACATAGGTGGTAATTATGGCCCTAGCTGTGTGACTTTAGACGAGTCACTTACCATCTCAGTATGGTGGAAAGAGTCCTGGTTTTGGATCGAGGGCCCCAGTGTGAATCCTACCTTTCATATAACTATATGACTTAGGGCACATCATTTCAGCTCTTTGGCTTGGTTTTATCATCTGCAAAATGGAGGGGATGGACTAAATGATCAAGTTCCCTTCCAGCACTGTCTATGATCCCTCTCTGTACATGTGCTAACAGTCTTACGAGGTGCCTTCAAGGAACAAATAATAAGATGTGGAAAACCTTAAGACCACATACAAAAATTCACCTTATTCTGGCATTTTTGAATGATAGGGAAGATGAATAAGTTTCCCTTTTAGCATTTATTACATTTTAGAAAAATGAACCCAATTGTTATAGTTTCTTATTATAGATCATGGTTGTGTCTGCCCAGCATTAACACAACTGGGTAAAAACATTCACCGATACCTCTTTTTGTTGTTTTTGTTTGTTTGCATCTACTTAAAATTAAATAATCACCATGATTTTGATTTTTTTACCTTTTACTTAATGGACTGACTTCTTGACAGACCCTACTGAAAAGACCACTTGCTCTGGCATTGAGCAGAGATGGTCTTAGCCTTACGATGGCTGTCACATCACATGTCAACAGTGGCTGTCATGCCGCAGTGGCTATGCTGTTTCTCTCTGCCACCACCACTATCAGGTTAAGTATTTCCTGGGGAAATGAAATCTTTGCCAATCACATTACTTGCCACTTTTATCTGTGACACTGTGGAAGTTGAACTTAACAGAAAAGGCCTAGCAGGATGTAATTCTGACCATCTGTTGAAAGTTGAAATGTGATTGTCCAGGTTTAGCTTTGCAATTCTGAAGAGTTTCGATTTCTAATTATATCACTGTTCTTCTGTAACTTTATCTTTTTTTTCATTATAGCAAACCGAACAGAATAGATTTTACTGAAAATATTACCATGATATTTTATAATATCATTAAAACCGTGCCCACATGTCTAGCCTACCTACAATTTCACCCTTTTTAATACATTCTCATTTTTGCTCTATTGTCTGTACAGACTGGGTTTAGAGAGGAATTCACTTCATCAAGTGTCTGCTTCAATTATAGTCATTTTGCATTTGTTTTTGTCATGATCGTATAAGCCTTTTCATTGTGCTTATGATTATTCTTGGTGGCTATTTTGTGTTCACATTGAATAGCACTTCATATTTGGGCATACCTTGCACTTGAAATGAAGTGACAGGTAGATCTATAATGCTATATTGTTAACAGTTGAGAACAGCAAGGCTAACAAAGGAATTTTATCAATTCGTAGTGGTTTGGAAAGCAAAGTAAAGGTTTCTTCATTTCAAGAAAAAATTGGATTATTGATGAGGGGCAGTGGCAGGGTGGGAAGGGAAGGAACTGAACCATGGTGGGGGATGGTAGGGAGTATGAGAGGAGGTGGGGAAAGAGGGATTTAAAATAGTAAAGAGGGATGGGGATGAAAAACTCTACCCAAGTGCACAGAAACACTGCCTGTGCTGACACTGGAAGATTATTGACTATGAAGATAATGTCATCGGGGACAGAAGGCAGACCAAGGAATCCAGGATACACTGAAGAGGAAGAGAATGAGTATTTAGTAAGCAACTACTATGTGCTAAGCACTGTGCTAAATGTTTTACAAATATCTAATTTGATCCCAAGAGAGGAAAGACACTGAGAGGGAAATTGTTTGACATTGAATTTTCTAATCATCTGACTTTCATTCTCTGACCTTTCAGGGAAAAAAAAAAATACTATTTGCCAATTGACAATCTTCTCAAGTCGATTTAAGATATTATAATGAAATACACAAATATAAGGCATCATTTAAAAAATCACTATAGCAAAGGTCTATAAAAGCAAGAAAACAATGCATTGTTAGTGAGATTTGGGAATATTCTAAATTGGAAGGTGTTGCAGACAATGTTAAGAACTGAGAAGAGAGCATTAAATTTGGGATTAACTAAAAAATAATGAAATGAGATCCAACCTGGAAAAATTCAAACTGTTTATATACATAGGGGAAAGTACTTGGAAATTGACTCAGAGAAACCTAGAGAGCAATATTGTTGGTGAGAGGCTCAGTGGTGATAGCAGTCAGGATAACAGGTTTGAGCTTTTACACTATAATGCAGCATCTGAAAAGGCCAGTTCTATTTTGGGCTTCTATAAAGAGACAATGGGCTCTATTCTTCCCTTCAGGGCCAGGAGTATATGAGCCAAGCACCCTTCTGGGTAAAGAGGAGAGGACATAAGCTCAGCATGCTCTTCCTTCCCCTGGTATTCTGTCTGCTAATGAGGCTAATGCCTAGCTGGAGAGAAAAGTTACTGGGAAGGTGTAGCAGCCTCCCACAGCTCAGAGGACCAACAAAGATTGTCAAAGTTTTGCTACAGATAGTTATTCCCCATTCAGCCTTTGTTACTGTCTCTGTCCCAGATGCAGCGGGTTTAGTGTTGGCATAACAGCAGAAGAGGACATAGGAAAAACAGAAACAGGAAAAGAATATTATAGAAATTGTTTCTATAATGGTGAGCCTAATTGAGGAAAACCAAGGAAAGTGCCCGTGGTTGGCAAGGAGACAAATGGGAGAAAGGATAAGTTTTTAAGTGTTTAAGAAAAAACTTTAAAAATGGAAAAATCTTAAAAAGGGAGGGAAAATGTAGTGTGGATTACTTATCCTTTGCAAATGTGTGAGAAAGTGGAACAATAGATGCCGGCTATTTTTTGGCATTGCATTGTCATCCACACTAAAATTTCAGGGTGTGAGCTATTCTTTCCCACCCTGGTACCCCTCCACCATCCTATACTCTTCCACTGCTCTTCCTTAATCCTATATCACTATCCCAGGATGTTATCATCTGTTTTTGTTGTTATTATTTTTAGTCTAGTCCTACCACTTGCAGTAGCAAAGATAAGGAAAATATGCTGAGCTATTGTAATTGATAAGCCCAGATCATGGGCATAATTTTTTAGTAGATGAAACTTGTTTTTCTATGACCTTTTATCATCTTCATCTCTCCCATCAGGTCATTCATTCTTAGCTCCTAGTGTATTCATGCTTCTCATTTATGGTTCAAGAACCTTTAATGAAGTACCCCAGGCTCTACCAGGGTTGGGGAACTTGTGGCCTCAAGGCCACATGTGATCCCTCTAGGTCCTAAAGTTTGGTTCTTTGACTGAATCAAAAATACACAGATCAAATCCTTTTATTAAGGGGATTTGTTCTGTGAAGTCTGTATTCAGTCAAAGGGCCTCATTTGAGGACCTAAAGAGCCACTTGAGGACCTAGAGGGCTACATGTGGCCTCCAGGTCGCAGGTTCCCCACCCCTAGATTTTTTCCTATTCTCTTCCAATCTGTTTCCCATTCCTTCAGACACCTGCTAGGTAACTAGAGCTAATTTCATAGGTTAATCCATGGCTAAGGTGCTAATAACTGCTAATGGATTAATTAAATTACTTATCCTAAAGAATATTTGCAGGATTAACTATCTCCTTCAAAAGAATATGTATTATGGGAATTTTAGGTACCACAGTAAGACCAATAGAAAAGATATTTAGGTATGGGAGCTTTTTTTGTCATTCATCAAATAAAACCATGGAAGTAGGTGGTTCATTTGTCTACACATAGGGCAAATCTTGTTTGATTTTTTTTCTCAAGAAAATCAAATAGGATGGGAGCAGAGTGGTACCTGACCCAGAAGCAGAATCAGGTAGCTTGTATCTTCTCTCAATTATGGTAAAAATGGTCATATAAGAAAGGTTAGGACTGGACATAGCTACTAACAAATATAAAGCTTTGTAGCTGATGTTGTCAACAGGGCTAACAAATGAGCTGGGTCATGAGTTGTGGATCCAGCAGGATGTGAGGACCAGGTTGAAAAACAGGCCTGAGGCAAGAACCTTGGACAGCTCCGAGGGAGGCTTATTATTCTGAAGCCACTGTAGGAAATGATGAAGTTTGTCCCTCCTTTCCTTTCCCCCCTTCTCCACCTCCAGCCAATGAACTAAGCTCCATTCCAAAGACAGGCACTTCTTACTTTCAAAGGGGGCAGGGCCTGTTAGAGTAATACTGATTCCTATTATCAGAAAATGTGTCCTTGTTCATCTGAAAGCCCTCAGTGTCTGTCCATGTCATGTGCTCCAATGGGATTTAGATCAATTCTGGATTGAGATTCTCCCATTGGCTTGATCTGAGCTACTCTCTTGAGGTCCTAGAGTTCTGGAAGTTAAGATGTGGCCTGGAACTTTAATAGATGTTGTCCTTAGACATCTTACTGATCTTCCATTGATCATTCCTAGGACTTACTCAACAAATAATGAAAGTTTATTACAAGGAGAAGTAATGAAATGGAATCACCAACAACAAAAGATTTAGTATAGCTATTAAGAAAACTTCCTCACCATTTTGTTGAAAAAAAACAAAAACCAAATAAATGGTATTGTTAGGTATAATGAATCCTATGAACTGGTCGCATTATCATTTGAATCACATACAGTTAGTTATCCTTTCCACAATGTGACTTTCTCTATCACAGTTTCAATATATCATGGGTCCACATAAGAAATTAAATGGGAATTTTGGGGGAGTTTTGTGGAAGCCACAGATGACATAAGAAGGCCAGTAGATGACACAGAGACTATGACCAAATACTTAACCCAAATTTTACAACAACATACTCTAAACACTCCATAAAAGAAAATGAAATTTAGTTTTCTTCTCTGGTGTGAAGGGGAAGGGATCTTATGAGGGTTTTCCAGATTGTGCAGGTGCTGCACCCTAATCCCCACAATGTGGAAGAGATAACTGTATTTTCATTGGCCTATAGCAACTATCATATTTTATATAATCATAACTCCACATACTGAAAATTCAAATGTAACAAAAAATAACCTTCTTGAGAAAATTTTTGAAGCTTCATAATTTAATTTGCTAAATACAAAAGCAACAACAACAACCACCCACAATTATTAGTAGGGGCTTACTAGAAAGGAATCCTTGCACTATTCAACTTTGTTTGTAAAGCCAAATCAAAGCGGAGAGATACATAACCACAGAACAACTTTATGTGTACTGATTTGGAAAGAAGCATTTAAAGTAAGAGAATCTTTAAGTGAAATTTCAGTTCATTTAAACATACACAATAACTCTAATTCACTGATGCTGAGGTTTCCAATCAGAAGTCCTATTGAGCATACTCTAAAGAATAGATACTTAAAGAACTTACTTTTCCACACCATCTACTTACAAAGATTTATATAATCTATTTTTATATTGTTAATAGACTAGCACTGCCTGAAAAGTATTACTCCAATACTTCATTATAGTTTGGAGGTGACCTCTGGTTCTTGAAGTTTACATCAATGGTAAGTAAACTTTGGCAGGTTTTACCAAGTTAGAAAGGCTATAAGTTTGGATTTCACAACAGACTGTGTGTTTCTGTTGTCTGAAGACCAGTCTAGTCACATATGAAGAGGGTCTTATAAGCACAACCACTAGGTGAGGAATTATTTGACCTATGAAAAAGAGAAAAATTCAAAATGGCTCTTGACTCTATGCAAATACTTAGCATTTCCATGGTGGCAGAGAGAGATGAATAAGGGTAAAAGGTGCTAAGAATACTGTAGTTTTTTTTTTGTCTGTTTCTTTGTTTTGTGTTGGTTTTTTTGGCCCGGCAATTGGTGCTAAGTGACTTGCTCAGGGTCACACAGCTAGTAGGTGTCAAGTGTCTGGTCTAAGGCCAGATTTGAATTTAGGTACCCCAGACTCCAGGGTTGTTGCTCAATCCACTGTGCCACCTAACTATCCCCAGAATACTATAGTTTTAAAATAATCTATAAACATTAATCTATGTTCTTGAAAGTTTTTTTTTCTTTTTATTGCTAATGCATTGATAAACAGTTGGAGGAACTGAATAAGACCAGCACTAGATTTCTTGCTCTTAATGAAAACAGAACACATGAGGAAATTTCAGCTAAAAGAAAGGTCAAAATTTCTCTTTAGAGACCCTGTGACGCCCCAATGGAAGAATATTTAAAAAAACATAAATTTCTAGATTAGCAGAAGAGGAAATAGAATAGCTAAATAGACCCATTTTATAAAAAGAAAGAAACCATAAATGAGCTACCTGAGGAAAAAAGCACCAGTACCATATGAATTTGTAGTATCATTTCATGAAACACTTGGTCATCTTGCTTTGTACTACAATAATGATCACAGGCAAGGCCAATACTATGAAAATAATCTGAGAGTATGTGCCAATATCTATAGTAATACATAAAGAAACAGAGAAATTATATGAAGAACTTATCAAGTTTTACCAAGTCAAATAAAAATATATCTCATTGACCTCATTGGGAATGTGGGTAAATACATTGGGAATACAGAAATAAATTGGGAAGTATACACACACACACACACACACGTATATACATGTATGTGTGTTTTTATACATACATGTTTATATTAAGGTGGCAATTGAATTAGGAAACTATCATTAGGAGTGATAGTAAATAAATATGTTGGAAAATTTGGTTTTGAATTAAGAAATGAAAGAGATCAAAGAATTGCTGACAACTCAGAAGCCTTGCACCTGCATATATGTATATACATATGCACATATATACGTATGTATGTATGTACATCTGAGCACCTATATCTATATCAATATTGATATCTTTGTCTAAATATCTTGAATGTTTCATTTAAAAAGAGAGTCAGAAGATCCTGGACAACAGCATACAAAATGAAATTGATTTTATTTTAACATACAGGAAATGACTAGTTACTTATGTGGGAGTGCAATCAGATAATTGTCTGTGTGCAATCAGATAATTAAGAGAGCAAAGTGCAAACCTAATACCAAATTAGAAGAAAGGAGGGATGTGAGAAAATAGTGAATGCAATTATAATGGGTTCAAATCATTTAAATAAATAGGTAAAAATACTGAAAGTTGGGAAATGGATAAAAATAATGTATTTGATTGTATTTTCATCATTTGTTAGGGAAGATTAACTGATGAAAAAAATGTCCACAATGAGAAGGCCTAAGATTTTTATCAGTCAGCAAACACTTGACAACCTTGTTAAGGAGAAAGACATGGTAATCAAGGGTAACACTTCCTTAGAATACAAGTTAATTTGGAATATAGCTAGAGCCCAACTTGTGTGAAGTAGTTGGATGTATTTTGGTTTGCACTATCTGAATATATAATTATGTAAAATATAGTAATTGCTTCCAGTCCGATGTGCAGGACAAATTCAGACAGTATGACCAGTTCATGGGAATTCACATTAATTGGAACTGAACTATACAGTATAGAAAAGGAGGAAAATAGAAGATTATTAGTAGTGATGACATAAAAAATTCAGAACAACATAAACATGATCAGGAAATTATCATATACTATAAAACTTTACTAAATAATATTGGCCTGTATTAATGAGAATAGTTTCTGGAATGATTTTTTTTTTTAATTCACTGGACAGCTGCCCATTGTCCCCATCCCCCACTGGCTCTCCCCCCTACTTTGGCTCTCTCAAGAGTTATAGTGGTTTATACTTATTTGGCTCTTTACATTTTAGTATGTGCTGTGGGTTTGTGTGTGTATACACACACATATATGTATACATACATGTGTATGTATATACTCATTAAATCATTAAAATCATCCCCTGGAGTATGCAATATATGTATTATTAACTTAATTTAACAAATAAGGAAACAGACTTAGAGAAGTCACACTTTTAATAAATGGCATATATGAGTAAGAGATACTTTTCGGATCATTCCATTGTTTATTTTTAGAATTCAAATTGTGGTGCTTCTTTTAAAAGTCTAATCCCTCCAACTTCCTGTTCATTGTGAGTTCTAAATATCCCTATTAAGAATCATCTAATTGAACAAATACATTTTTAAAAGTGGCAAGATAAAAAAATAATTGGTGTAAATTCACAGAATTCATAGAAACCATCAGCATTTTTATATATTACAAACAAAATCCAAAAGGAAGCTATATAAGAAGAAATTCCATTCAGAATAACTATAGAATATATAACATACTTGGGAGTCTATCTACTGAGACGCACATAGGATCTATATGAATGCAACTATAAAACACTTTTTATAAACATACAGATAGAAATAATCAGAGAAATATTAATTGCTCATTGGTAAGTCATGCCAACACAATGAAAATGACAGTGTTATCTAAATGTACTTATTCAGCACCATAACAATGAAATTAACAAATTACTCTAGAGAGCTAGAAAAAAATAATAAAATTTGTCTGTAGGAACAGATTGTCAAGAATCTCAGGAGAAATAAAGTAAGGGTCTTAAACTATGCTACATAAAAGTAATCATCAAGAATACTCTAGCTTTCATAAGTAGTTGGATTGTGGTTCAATATAATTTAAAGATGCCAACACACATTGGCCATCATTCTATTAGATTTTAAATAATAATTTCATTTTTGATGGTATTAAGAACAAGTCAGTGACTGCATTGAGATATGTAAGAAAGAACTTGAATCTTCATTAATGGAACTATAAATAGCTAATTAAAAGATGTTTGGGGACTTAGGAGCAATTTGGAGTTGTCTCCTTATTCAATACACCTAGGCTATTCAGGTAGGTGGTTAAAGATAGGTCAAAGATGCTGTAACCTTTTTCCTTTGGGGTATTGTAGTTTCTTGAATAAGATTGGATGCTGGAGTCAGTCATTGTTTAAATAACTTATAATATATTCATATAATATCAAGAGAAAGGAAGGAAGGCAGTATTCTATCTATAATGAATTGCAAGGGTCCATTAACTTCAGAGTATCAGTAGGAGGAATTATCCACCATGAATGGAATTTGCACTTACATTACAATATACTAATTACATACCCTACACGAAAGCATATGCTCATTATACAGAAAACCAAAGTAAACAACTAATGGCACAACAATTAACTTTTGAAAAGACTAATTAGGTTTATTCTTTTATCCTCTTTACATAAAGCACTCTTTTCTGCCAAAAGCAATAGACAACGATACAGCAAATGGTAATTTCCTAGAAGAATGTAACTGAAATGAATGGACAGGATGGAATTTATAATATCTTAAGATTCCAGAACACAAAGTACTGTCCTCATGACCACAAAAGTTACCGTTATGCTCATCCTCCAAAAAGTGTCAGCAAGGGTGAAGGAAACAATGTCATAACTATAGAAAATCTGCCTTCCTCACATCTGGAGGACACTTTTAAAATTCTGTTCTCCTCTCATTTGGGACTCAGCACCCATTTATTTCATAGAAAAACAAAATCCTAACTGTTCCTGAATTTCAGTTTCCTGCCCTTTATTTCTATGAAGAGAGAAATTCCTCCTGTCAGAAGTGCAGGTGTAGGATGAATTATGTTCATTCCTAAAGGCTCTGAAATGGTAATTTTTTCTCTATTTTGATCTGTGCCTCCCCGCTTTACCTTTCCTATCTCCAGTCTATTTCCCTCCTTAGTTTTTTGGTGGTAGCTTCCTTTTATCCCAACCACCACTTTGCTATTGTTCTCAGCATTTCTGCATCTATTCAGCAAGGGTGACTCAGGGGCTATGGGCAGACACCCAAACTGCTCTGGGTACATAAAACAAATTGCCTGAAACCATGTATATTTGCTCTGGCACATAAACTAAATTGTCTGTAACACTGAATGTTTGTGACGATGAATACGCCTCAATGGCAAGAGCTGTCTGAGAATAGGATTTGACTCAGAAAGTAAAACTTTAAACAAGAAGAAAAACTTGATGGAACAATAAGGCTGAATCTTATGAATTCATCAGTAGCTTCTGGAAACTAATCATACTCCCTCTGCCTCCTTTTTCCCTTCATTGGGAAAATAAGCATTCTGTAACATATTCCGAGGATGTATTAAGCACAAGTCAGGCAGTTGCCAAATAGAGAAACCTATGTAATCAATTCAGACTGATCTCAGGAAGGAAAACAAAGTTCAGGAATGGTAGCAAGGACTGTAAAAATATGTGGTGGGGTAATCTGTTCTTGGTCAGAAATGTAAAGAATACAGTAATGATTCAAGAATATGACTGAAAACTCAAGTTCATTTCAGCAGCCTGGTCATATCTGTTGAATGAATGAATGAGGGTGTTGTGTATCCTTTCCCTATAAGTCTCCATCAGTTTGGGTGTGGAGTTGCTTAGCATTTCTCTAGCTCAGTTCACCACACCAAGATAGGACAAAGTTGCATGTGTTTTACAAGGTGGTGACAGTGATTGATTACTTGACATGGATGTCTTAGATTGTGTCTGTGCTTGCATCAGGCTTTAACATCTGTATGAAAATAGAAAAGGATTGTATCATTTAGGTGTTGGTATGATATAGAAAAAAAACCATTCAAATGACTGATTTTTTTTGCTTTCATTTAGACTTTAAGAAATATTTATATACACATAGATCAAACCTGCAAAAAACAAACGTGTAAATGAAGTAACATCAGAGTTATAATGTTGGCAATAGTGCAAAGAAATGGTGGTTTATATTCAACATCTTAATAGAAATGAGATTCATACCATGCTTGGCTACAATTCAGAAGGTGGTAGGTACTTCAAGATATTTTGTTTATTACTATACGGTTTCTATCTCGACAAGAGATTAGCATATTGCATCTAAACTAACGAGTCTATTCTGTCATTATGAGTTTAGATCAGAGTGTTCTGGGCTATAACACTGCTATTACTAATAAAATAGTTTCACAATTTGTACAGTTTAACATAAAGTAAACTCCTTAAACAATTAGAAATTCATTATACAGCAATATAAATTCAGATATCATTATTCTTCAATACCTCTCAAAAAAACTTACAACCCAGGACATTTTAATCTCAGCAGTTTTTGAACTAATACTTACACAAGTTATGCCATAATATTGTGATCAGGTCAGTCAGATAAATGAAGGCATTTTATTTATATAAATTTTTTTCCTGCAAGAATTCATTTTGCTTTCATTTTAAACAAAAATGTATTAAGCATAGTTTTTATTTACTTATCTCATTTATCAGGTATTTATTTATTGGTAGACACAGTATTAGACTTAGAGTTGGGAAGACCTGAATTGAATCTTGCCACTGATAATTACTAGATATCTCTGTGACTCTGAGTGAGTCATTTAAAATCTTTTGTAGATTACAGTTCCTCAACTGTAAAATGGGTATAAAGGTAGCACCTACCTCTCAGGATTCTCATGAGGATCAAATGAGATAACATATGTAAAGCACCTTGTAAACCTTAAAGCATTTTTATGTGATGCTAGTTATTACTAAGACTTCTTATTACATGCAAGGTACCATTTTAGATAATGGAGATACAGTTATGACAATGACACAGACCTTAGTCTCCAGGAACTCACTCTAAGGAGGAAAAGACAGACATACAAATAGAGATAAACCTGAAAAAGGAGGCAGAGGAGTGGATAGATTCAATAGAATAAAATTGTAAAGGTCAGGGGTGGTATGAATCTAGAGAGGAGAAGGCATGGAAAAGTAGAGGGTGTTTAGCAATATGAACTGCTTCAGAAAGGTCATAAATATAAAGCACAGGGCAAGAAAAAAGCCATTAGGTTTAGACATAGGGAGATTATTTGTGACTTTGGAAAGAGTTGTTTCATTAATGTGGGGGAGAACAGAAGGCAGATTGTAAGGGACTGAGGAATGGATCGTTATTGAGGAAGTGGTAGCAGCCTGTGTAGACTAAATTTTTTCTATAAGTTTGAGAGTGAATAGGAGAGAAATAGAACAATAGCTTGAGGAAGTAGCAGGGTTGAATAAAGGACTTTAGGGGTTCTTTTTATTATATAATATTTTCCCCCAGTTAGATGTTAAACAGCTTATTTAATATTTATTTTTTTAAGTTTTGAGTTCTAAATTCTTTCCTTCCCTCCACCCTGGTCCCCCTTCCTGCTTGAGACAGTAAGCAATCAGATATAAGTTATACATGTGCAATTATGTAAAACATTTCCACAGTAGCCATTTTGTACAAGAAGACCCAAATAAAAGAAAAGAAAAGAAAGAAAGTGACAAATACCATCCTTCAGTCTGTATTAAAAAAATATCAATTCTTTCTTTGAATGCAGATAGTGTGCTTCATTTTTACTCCTTTGGAATTGTCTTGGATCATTGGATTGCTGAGAATAGTTAAATCATTCACAATTCTTCTAACAATATTGCTGTTTTGTGTACAACATTCTCTGGTTCTGTTCACTTCACTATGCATCAGTTAATATAAGTCTTTCCAGGTTTTTCTGAAATCATCCTGATTGTCATTTCTTATAGCACAATAATATTCCATCATAGTCATATACCATAGCTTGTTTAGCCGGTCCCCAATTAATGGGCACCCCCCTCAATTTTGAAGTATTAATCACCACAAAAAAAACTGCTATAAATATTTTTGTATAAATAGGTCCTTTCCTCCATTGTTTCTATCTTTGGAATATAGACCTAGAAGTAGTATTGCTGGATCAAAGAGTATGCACAGTTTTATAGCCTTCTGGACATAGTTTCAAATTGCTCTCCAGAAAGGTTAGATCAGTTCACTACTCCACCAGTTTTCTGACATCCCCTCCAAAATTGAACAGTTTTTTTTTGTTATATTAGCCTGTCTTATAGATGTGAGGAGTTTTTAAAATTTGCATTTTTCTAATCAATAGTGATTTAGAGTACTTTTTTCATATGACTATACATAGCTTCGATTTCTTTGTCTGAAAATTGCTTGTTCATATCCTTTGACCATTTATCAATTGGGGAATGACTCACATTTTTGTAAACTTGACTCAGTTCTTTATATATTTGAGAAATAAGGTCTTCATCAAAAATATCTGTTGCAAAATTCCTCCCTCCCCAGTTTTCTGCTTTCGTTATAATTTTGGTTGTATTGGTTCTGATTGTGCAAAGATTTTTAAATTTTATATGATCAAAATTATTTATTTTATGTTTTGTAATGCTCTCTGTATCTTTTTTGGTCCTAAATTCTTCCCTTCTTCATAAATCTGACAGCTAAACTATTCCATGTTCTCTTAATTTGCTTAAATTATCATCCTTTATATGTAAATCATGTAACTATTTTGACCTTATCTTTGTATACGTTATGAAATGTTGGTCTATGCCTAGTTTCTGCTATAGAGTTTTCCAGTTTTCCCAGAAGTTTTTATTAAACAATGAGTTTTTGTTCCAAAAGCTTGGATCTTTGGGTTTATCATGTACTAGATTACTATAGCCATTTACTGTAATGTAATTTGTACCTAATCCATTCTACTGATCCATACTCTGTTTCTTAGCTAGTAGCAGATTGTTTTGATAATTACTGCTTTATAATACAGTTTGAGATCTGGTCTGGCTACACCATCTTCTTTTGTATTTTTGTCATTGATTCCCTTGATCTCTTTGAACTTTTGTTCTTCCGGATACATTTTGTTTATTATTTTTTCTAGCTCTATAAAATACTTTTTTATAGTTTGATTGGTATGGCACTGAATAAATAGATTAATTTAGATACAATTGACGTTTTTGTTACATTGGTTTGGGCTATCCATGAGCAATGAATATTTAAATATTTTTCCCCAATTGACATCTGACTTTTTTTGTATGAAAAGTATTTTATAATTGCATTCAAATAGTTCCTAGGTTTGTCTTCACAGGTAGATTCCCAAGCATTTTATATTGTCTACAGTCACTTTAAATGGAATTTCTCTATCTCACTTGCTGTTGGACTTTATTGGTGATACATAGAAATGCTGCTGATTTATTTACCTATTTGTGGATTTTATTTTGTTTATTTATTTTGAAATGCCAATGTTTTTATTCTTTTTTAAAATTAACTTTTATTTTTACTTTACATCATTAACTTCCGCAAGATTTTGAGTTACAAATTTTCTCCTCATCTTTCCCCTACTCACCACCCCAAAACAGTGACCCCACTGTATACCCACTCCCCCAATCTGCTCTCTCCTATATCCTCCCCCATCACCCCTCTGACTTTCTGGTAGAGCAAGATGGATCTCTCTACTCCAGTGCCTGTATATCTTATTTACCAGTTGCATGTAAATAATAATAATAATAATAATAATAATAATAATAACATATTAAACATTTGACTTTAAAACTTTAAATTGTAGATTCTTTCCTTTCCTCCCTCATCGCCCAGCCCCACTAGAAAGACAAGCAATTCAATACAGGCTGTATATGTGTAGTTAGGTAAAACATCTCCACAATGGACATATTGTGAAAGACTGACTATATTTCCCTCCTTCCTCTCCCGCCCCTACACTTGTTCTATTCTATACTTTGTCCCTGTCCCTTTACAAAAGTGTGTGCTTCTAACAACCCTCCCCTCCAACCTGTCCTCCCCTCCATCATGCCCCCTCTTATCCCCTTCCCCCCCACTCTCCTGTAGGGCAAGATACCCAATTTAGAGTGTATGCCATTCCGTCCCTAAGCCAAATTCAATGAGAGTAAGGTTGACCCATTCCCTTTTGCCTTCCTGTTCTTCCCCTCCATTGTAAGAGTTATCCCTTGCCTTTTCTATGAGATAATTAACCCCATTTTGTCTCTCCCTGTCTCCTGTCATTATATTCCTCTCCCACCTCTCAATTTCACCTTTTAAAATATCATCCCTTCCTATTCAATTGATCCTGTGCCCTCTATGTATACCTGTACACATACATACACACACACTCACATATGTATTCATACACATATATACCCTCCAATATAGACATATATGTATAGATATATATATATATATATACACATATACATATATATATTATACATATATATGTTTATATTCCCTTCAACTTTCCTCATACTGAGAAAAGTTTCATAAGGTACAATGATCATTTTTCCATGTAGGCATGTAAATAGTTAAACTTTGATAAGTTCCTTGTAATTTCTTTTCCATGTTTATCTTCTTATGCTTCTTATATCTGAATGTCAAACTTTTTATTCAGTTCTGTTTTTTTCATTAAGAATGTTTGAAAATCCTCCACCTCATTGAATGACCATATTTTCCCCTGAAACATTAAACTCAATTTTTCTGGGTAGGTGATTCTTGGTTTTAATCCTAGCTCCTTTGATCTCCTTAATATCATATTCCAGGCCCTTTGATCCCTTAATGTAGAAGGGCTAGATCCTGTGTTATCCTGATTGTGTTTCCATAGCAGTCAAATTGTTTCTTCTTGGCAGCCTGTAATATTTTCGCCTTGATCTGGGGACTCTGGAACCTGGCTGTAACATTTCTAGGAGTTTTCTTCTGGAAATCTTTTTCAAGAGGTGACCAGTAAATTCTTTCAATTTCTATTTTGCCCTCTGGTTCTAAAATATCAGGGCAATTTTCCTTGAGAATTTCTTGAAGGATGCTTTCTAAGTTCTTTTTTTGATCATGGCTTTCAGGTAGTCCAATAGTTTTTAAATTGTCTCTTTTGGATCTATTTTCCAGGTCAGTGGTTTTTTCAATGAGATATTTCACATTGCTTTCTATTTTTTCATTTGTTTGGATCTATTTAATAGTATCTTGATTTCTCATAAAGTC
>CM053588.1:245779193-245807558 GCA_028646515.1 Pseudochirops corinnae
TTCTGGTATTTAAATGAATGCACTATCTCTATTTCTTATGTAGAGAGCCTGTTCCATTTTGTGATTAATAACTATATCAGCATATTTATAGTTACTGTAGGCATTGTGAATACTGCATTGCTGATACACTGTCCCACTTGAGGTGTGTAACTCTGAAACTTCTGTCTGAAGTAATACCAGTTTGGTTTAAATATTTTTGTTTTTTCTTATTAATGACAATTTTGTATAAAATAAATTTTATATTGATATATAAAATATATACACATTTTATATTTATATATAAAACATGCAATTTTTATATTTATATATGAAATATATTTTTATATTTATAGTTCATCTTTATCTTTATATTTCAAGGATTTTATGAGGTTGTCGAGTACTTGAGTGTCCTTCTCATCATTTTAGAAAAGAACATCATCTGCCTTACCTCTGCCAAGCAGCACTCTTTTTAAAAGTGAAGAGAATGGCTTTTGGGTTCCCTCCAGCCATGAAACAGGAAGGAATTTTTTAGGGTCATTTTTATAGGTTTTTTTCCTTTTGTGCTGTTCCAGTTCCACTTTGTGTTTTCTCTGGGTTTCCTATCGTAATGTCCTATGTTTTCTCTGCACCCGAGTGTTTCTTAATTTCTCTCATTCTAAGGCCATCTGTTCTTATGCCCAGATTTCTTCATTCCTTAGTTCAGTTTCCCATAAGCAGTTCAAGAAAGAAGCAACCTCTGTTTCTGGGCAAACCTACAGGTCCCTGTAGTGTCCCATATTAAAATAGCTTGCAGATGGGTAAGCTGTGAGATCCTGAGATAGTAAGTGCTTTTCCTGGTACCAGTCAATCAAATCCTCTTTTTATAGATTAACATAAACTTCACAATTTTCCCTCAGCCCAAATGTGTAAAGACACATTGTATATAGTCTTGGTCCATTTCTGGGTCACTTCCTTTGGACTCAAGATTTCACAAAGTATAATTCTTGGTAATCTGGGAAGGTGGGACCTAAAACAGGACCATTGATTTAAAGCTGGAACATGCCTTCAAAGTTACCTAGTCCAACATTGTCATATTACAAATGAGGAAATTGAGATAGAGGGAGAGAAGGACAATGCATTTATTAAGCACCTACTCTAAGTCTGGTGCTTTGGTAACAGCTTTAAAATATTATCTTACTTTATTCTCACAACAAACCTGTGAAGTTGGTGCTATTATTGTACCCATTTTGCATTTGAGGAAACTGAGATAAACGGAGGTTAAATGAATTGTCCAAAGTCATAGTTATGAAGTGATTGAGGCCAGGTTTGAGCTCAGGTCTTCCTCCAGGCTCTGGACCTAGAACTTTAACCATTATACCATCTAGTTGGATAGGGTAAGAGCCTTTTTAAAGGTCAAAGCAGCAGAGGGATTTAAGTCCAGAGCCTCTGACTCCAAATTCAGTGTTCTTGATATGCCACCATACTCTCTATTGCTGTTTCTGACAGAGATGGACTAAGGAGCCTTCTTGACATCACTGCTCTGAACTGCAACTGTGAATATAGTAGGTTCTTATTGAATTGAGTTGAATATTACCCAAGTGGAAGAGCTAAGTGCACCCCCAAATGCGTTCTATATTATTATCCTACTTGTTTAGAAGATCAAACTCAAACGGTTTGGAAGTCCTCGTTTGCAGTTAAAGTCTAGTGTGGAATATTTCACATGTATATTTAGGATGTCAGTCATCCAACAAGCATTATGAAGTGCTTGGTGTGTGCCAGATATAAATAGAAAAGGATGCTTAACACATATATGACAGGATATGTATAGGACCCTGCCTGCTTCCAGTGGACCTATGTGCCAGGTAAGTCCTTGGGCACTTTGGGGCTGATGGAACCCTGGGATACCTCTTTCTGACCATTTGTGACTCAATCCTGAAGAACACAGGTACTTAAGGGATGATGAAGTGATTGAATCACCAATCAGGGTGACCCACTAACTCAGTGGATTTTTAAAGGAGGTAACCTGCCCTCAGTTATCTCTTCTCTTCTTAGCTGCAGATCGTATTAGGTCTATCTGAGTCTATACTTGGAAAGGTGGGGCAAATGTCAATTATTCTTCCTACCTCTCTAGAAAAGAGGTACTGTTTCCCTTGGGGCTTCTGACTGCTTTTTCTTCTTGGTGCTTCCTTTCCTAAGTGTTGGTGACTGAACAGAATTCCTAAGATGGGATCCAGTTTTGAGGGTGGCCTCCTGAGTTTGAGAGATTAGAGAGCTTGGGTCTTTTAGTTTGAGCTGCCTAATGGCTAGAGGGAGTTGTTGCATTGGTTGTATACCTCTGAGAAGAGAAGGAGTTTAACCCCTGACTTAGCTGTTAAGAAAACATGGTACTTGAGAAAGAAGGTGCAGGGCTGAGGTGCAAAGTCAGTCTTGCAAACTGCTTCACATTCTGAAGTTTGTCTCATTCTCTGAGAAAATATAATGGTAGTTATTGCATGTTGTCTGCTTAAATTAATTTCAATACTCATTTGTGACAGCCTTTTGCATTCAGCATTTCTTTTGCATGAAAGAAATAAATTATCTAGCCCATACTTGATTTACACTGACTATTGAGTACATATCTATTTCTCCCTTTGGGAATACCCTATATATAAACCAAATCTAAGCCTCAAGTTAATCTTCCCTCGGACACTTGAATGTAGGTATAACAAACCAAAGAATGTGAGAAAAGCACCCTTAGCCTTTTCATTAGATGCTACTGTAGAACCAACATGACATTCACAGCACTGACAGTGACTATGAATATGCTGGTATAGTTCTGAATCGCAAAATATAACAGACTCTCCATATAGAAAACAGAAGCAAAACATTTATTCAGACATCAGAAAGCCAAATCCCAACACCAGAAAACCAAATCACAACTATCCATCATAGCAACAAAGAAGTTAATAGACCTTATCACCACAGGGAGCAATGCTATACCTAGCTGTCTCCTTGTCTGTATCCTCTTTTCCCTCCTTTCTAATTGCTTTGACTCCCAACTTCTTCTGGGCTTTGCTCCACCCATTCAGGAAGTTCCTCCCACCACAGGCTCCATGTGATTACATTCAACCTATTAAGGGTCAGGGAAGATCTTCAAAGCAGGGAAGATCTTCAAATTCCCATTACCATTACAGCTAGGTTTCCCTAGGACTGAACACTGTCTCTTTACCATGTTTATTTGTTAGATATCATAGGCTCATCTTGGGCCTTGTAACAATAAAACATAAAACTGAGCTGAATTGAATACTTCATCTGTGTAATAATTCCTCCTTTTCACAGTTTCCTCAGTCATTAAAGAAAGACTATAGTTATGTTTGTCATATAAACAACTTTCAAAAACAGTGTGAAGCTCTAGAATTAGTTAGCAATAACATTTAAGTATTTTTGTTTTAGAGAAGTTTCTGGTTTTCTAAATATTTTCAAACAGAAATTACATGTCCCTTCTTTGAGTAAGAAATATGTATATGTTATTTGTTTTGTTGATAGTTTCTCTATACTGAATTATATAATCATCACATGAGGTTGCTGAATATTACTTTCATAACATATACAATCCTATGGAAATCAAAACCTAGAAGATTTAATGCCTTTAAATGGGAATTTGCTTATTAAAATGAATGTATAGAATATAAAGCAAACCAATGACAATTTCATCTTTATTGTGCAATATCTTATCCTGTCCTTTAGCACACATGAACATTCATCTTACAGTGCTCTCCCAGGAATAGAAGATGGGAAAAATATTACTTGTTGTAGTAGAGTATTTTCTTAGAAAACAATACAGCAAACAAGTGATGAGAGGCAATGCAGTCTAGTAGCTCCAGAAACAGCCTCCAAGCCAGGCAAACCCAAGTCCTAATATTATCTCTAAGTCTAACATGTACTTTCTATGTGTTGTTACTAAGTTATGTAACCTGTCAATGTTCTAAGCAATTCTCTACGACTACCATTTATGGAGAAGTTTCCTCATCAGGAAGTTTTTTCTCTCTCTGGCTCTGTCTAGCTTTTATTTATTTTATAAGCATTTCCCCCTTCTTACTTCCTTCCAGTTCTCCCCTACAACCTCAATTATAAACAGTAAAAAAAAAAAATAGCAAACATGCATTTCTGGATAAACAAATTCTTACACTGGCCATATCTAAAAAACACTTATTTCATTCTGCATTTTAAGTGTGTCACCTCTCTGGTGGGAGGCAGGTAGATTGATTCATCTTCTGTCCTCCCAGGGAGTTCACTACACTAGGGAAATCACACACCCAGCCCCGATCACTATTCAAAGACTATGGAAGCAGAGACACCATATTTGGAATCACGTATACAACAATGTCTGATTACTAGCCCTATTCAGCTTCCTCCATAGGCTGGCAATGACAATATTTTTCAGGTCTTTTAAAATTTTGGTTGGGTGGTAATACGTTAGATGGTGATTTCAGGAGAGTCCTCTGAGGAGACTGGGCAGATGGGTGCCTGAGAGAGCAGAGTGGCATAAAATAAAGGCACTTGTGAACTCGTGCTTGTCGGTTTTGTACAAAATCCCAACATGTCATGGATGTTCACTGCTTACAATGAATGGGTATTGAAACAACTGCTTCAAAACTCAAATCTTAGCACAAGCTGGCAGCTGATGTGCCCAATTTTAGTGGGCGTAATTGGAAATGGATAAGAAATTAAAACAGGTGTTAACAGATCCATGACTGATGCAGTAGCAAAATGCCAAGGAAAGCAACTTTGCCGATTGTATTGATTCTTGCCAAGTAACATCTTTCTTAAAAATTCCTGACAAGAAAACTTTCTGCCAAATTTGGAAGCTTACCTGAATTTGAAGCTGGGGCAGAGGGACGGAAGGGTGTGTGTGTGTGTGTGAGGGAATTAGCATCCCAGCATACTGCATGGATTTGCAATTATCAGAACCATAGAACAGATTTAGATTGTATACTAATTAATTTTTGATCAAGGACATCTGCTTGAGTGAAAATAAAGGAATGTGAAGAAGATGTAAGATCTTTAAGAAAAACAACAACAACAGTTTTTTCCAGTAAAGTCAACAGCTCTTAGGAACAAAATAAGGTTCTTCACATGAGTTATTTTTATCAACAAGAAAACAGGCATTAGCTACTCGGCAGATGTGTTTACAAAGAAACCTTTATGTCCACCACTGATATCTTTCCAGGAATCAGCTAATTCTCTTAAAGTTGATAAATAGCTGCCACAAACAAGTGTTTCATCAATCATTTTTCTCTTCTCCAATTATAGGAGATGATATCCTTTGGACCAATCCAAATTCAAAAGTCTCATCCTATGAATATTAAAATGGAAATCTCAGAAACAGCACCATTTTCAGATTTTCTGCTCTCCAGTATTGGTGTGGTAACACCCAAATATCTCTCTAGCAAGATTTACAGATTCTTTTCTTTGTTAGTAGTGGTCAGTTCTTTGACCCTCTCTGATCCCCATTGAGTAGGAGCCCCAGGTTATTTAAATAACCCTACCCAAATGCCTAGGAGAATGGAGGGGGCAATTCAGAGAGAGGTTGGTAGTTTTTTCCAACATCCACTCCATCTCTTAGACTCAGTAGAAAATGCGAAGATGAGTGGGACACAAATATGGCTCCGATGTTGGGGTAGGGGTCACAAACTACAATAAGCTGTCATGACCTTACTGAGGAGAGAGACCAGTTGGAAGTGGCTTTTGTAGTGCCTAAAGAAGACTTCTTATGTGTGAGACCTGAGACCTCAGGTGCAGGGGTACAAAAGAAGAAACAAAGGCACTGTTTTGTAGTAACATTCTAAAACTTTACATTATCCAGAGTGTCTTTCTACTAAGGAACCAGTTATTAAAGGGAGGTGGTTTGTCGAATTGCAGAATGACAGAGGACAAAGAGAGAGGGGCAGTATGACAAATGGCTATCTGTAGGCAGCTGAGGGAAGATGCAGGACATGGGCACAGAGAACAGTGACGTGCTACAATGAGTGTGCTGAAAGGGGCTAGAAAGAATCAGTGCTGCATGGATGAGGGGCTGTGGAGAGGAACAACAATATGGAGGAGCAAATGCCAACTGGTCCCTTGCTGAGGCAGTAATCTAAATCACTGAGACCAGAAGTACTCACTGTGGGCTTAGTTGCAACTCCCATCTGTTTCATTAACTTCTAAATAATACTATTCGTATTTTGACCTTTGCATGCTTATAACAGGAAGTTGATGACCACCTGTGGGGGTGTCATATTGAAGTTTCCAGATCATCTGAGTGGGGGCAATAAGACAGAGAAGTTAAAAGTTCTCTGGGGCACCCTAAGGAAATGCTTGGTAGGAGGGAGACTCTGACCCAAAGATTGCATCTTTTTCATCTGAGACAACTAAGAAATACACTTCTGGTTTACTTCCATTGTAGAAAGAGCCTAAATACAGATCTCCTATCTCAAAACAGAAATTTCAAGTTTAGACCTGTGTCTTGGATGTGGGGAAGTAGATGTGGAAAGTGTTGAGTATTTGGAACACACAAGGTAATAGGAGGCTTTATGAGGGCATATAAGTAAATATAAAAAGCATTTATTAAGCATTTATTATATACCAGACACTGTGCTAAGTTCTGGGAATACAACTACAAATAAAGAGAAAGACAGTCTCTCCCACAAGGAGCTTACACTCTAATGTGAAAAGCTGAAACATAAAAAGGAACTGAAAAGCTGTTGTGTGTGGGTCAGGGTGGAGGGGGATAGTGAAGGTTTGCTTGTGGGACAAGGTGGAAGAACAGCACATAGAGTGAGAGGGATGAGCTGTCTTTAAAGTGAGCATGGTTGTCATGAATGCTTCTTCAGAGGATGGCCAATCAGAGAAGAAGGCTCTAGTGGGTGGAAAAGTAGCCCAGTGAGTCATAGGCTGAGTGGAGAGGTGTAAAATCAAGAAAGGTGCTTAAGAAATAGAATTCCTTTATTCCACACAATGTATAATAGAATAAAATCTCTCACAGTGGCTCAGGAAACAAGACATTTGGGTAAACTGAATTTTCTGGATTTAAGCAAAAATATTTTTTTTTTGCCTCAAAACTATATAAAAATCTTTCTAAAATATATTAACTCACATTCCTGCCTTACTAAGTTCAGTATACTAAGCATCTATCTCTCTTTAATGAATCCAGCTCTCCTAGTATCTAACGTTATTATTCTGCAGATGCATCCCATCGTTCAGCAATCCAGAAGCAGTTGTAGGTGCAGATGTGGCACACGTAGGAGCTTTAGCTGACTCTTCCTAATGCCAGATTAAGCTCCAGGAGTTATTTGAAAAAATATGCTCTGGATAGCAAGTTGTTTTTGTTTTTCATTTGCTTCTTTCACTTAAAAACAAACGAGAAAAATTCCAGGGAATTGAGTGTTCCAGCAAATTGAATGTTTAATTCAATTTGACACATTCTTATTAAGTGCCTACTACATAAAAGGTACTGTTAAAGATTTATTGTATATTGTTGTGTATGATAAAGAACAAAAGAGCAAAAGATACAGTGAGTTATCAGTTGGACAGAAATTCCACCAAGGCTTTGTCATGCATATGGATGTGCACACATCTATTTCTATCCAGGTGTGCTGCAGATGTGTTCTTGAAAAATTGTGGTAAATCAATTCTTTGTAAAAACAGATCTTTAATGCAGAGGAGAAACACTGCAGTGCAGCTTTCTGCAAAGAAAAGAAACCTCATGTAATATGAATATGAATAATAGGTCCCTCACATTTTTGTTTCGGAGGTTCAGACTGTTGAATATAACATTTTCTTAGAGTAGAAAGCATCTAGATAATTTTGTCAGTATTCTGTATCTTTATATTGAAGCAGCTAGTGTGGCAAATAGAAAATTAGATCAGAATGACCTGGGTTCAAATCCAGCCAATAACTCTTAGTGCTTTGTGACTCTGAAGAAGTCACTGAACCTTTATGACTTCCTAGGGCTTATCTACTAAACCACAGATAAGTTGAAATTTGCATTGGTGAAGGGAGTTTCCATTGTGAGAGTCCCTCCAGGCTGATGAAATCATAGATATCCTATATATTTGTGTATGATTTTCTTTGTTTTTCATATACTATGAAAAAAAATAATCCCAGTCCCATTCTTTTGTCTCTCTTCCGTAAGGGAGGGAGATAGCATGGTGTGGCATGAGAGAAGGAACATAACGGATGAGAGGTCCGAAAACCTGATTTCTTGTTCTGGGACTGTTACAAACTAACTGTGTGAAGTTGGGCATGTCATGTCTTTTCTCTGGACTTCAAATGAAATGGTTGGACAAATTGGCCTCTAATTCTAATAGAATCTTCCAGCCTTAAAGTTCCACAATTCCTTCTACTTCCCAAGTTCATTTCACAGGTTGATAGAATAGGGGATGGTAGAATCAGTATTTGTGGATGAATGAGCAGGAATTCAAGTTTAAAAAACAACTTGTTTTTAGAGATTTCTCAGTCTGTAAGTTTTGCTTTACCAGTCTTAAATGGAACTGAAACCGAAAGGTGCAAGCTTGTTTATAAACAAAGAGACCACGATGAATGAGAAACAGTAACTCATTGACAAAATTACATTAGTGAAGCAAAGGAAATAACTCCCTATAAAATTATCCTTAGACCTTCTAAAATTGGACCTTTTTAATATTGCAGAAGTACCAAGAAACTGGAAAAAAAAACAAACCAAGAGAATGTGACATGACCAATACTCTTAGCTTTTTGAAGACTAAAAGAGAATAATCATAATAATGGGCAAATGTATATTTCATTCATTTTTCCTTTGATCAAAAGTAGGAATCTGAATGTATATGACTTAACTGGGTTTCACTAGGGGCAGAGATGTTAAAAAGTGAAACGTAGAACTGAACAAACTATAAGCCTTATTAATGACCAAATCACTCAGAGAATCTCAGTGAGTGGGAACCTCCGAGTAGACTCAGTCCATTCCAGATGATAACAGTAACTGCCTCTACGACAACTCTGACAAACAGTCATCTAGACTGACTGAAGACTTTTAGTGATGAAGAATTCACTGTCTTCTGAGGCTGCTCATTTCACATTTGGTTAGCTCTAATCATTTGGATATATTTTACGTTATCACTTTTTGCAGAGAGATAGAACCTCTCTACATGCTCCCTTTTCAAATGACATTCATTGAAATACTTGAAGAACATAGTCATCTCCCTCTCATTCTCTCTCTCAAAATACAAACAAAAAATCCCCCCCAAACAGCTTTTCTTTTCCCGACTGAACATCCCCAGTTCCTTAAATGAATTTTCTTGTGGTCATCTAGATACATTTGACCATGATGGTCACCTACATACATTTTGTTTCAATATTGGCCTTGACTGAACTGACCCAATAAGCAAATCTGACATTGAGAAAAGGTTGTTTGAGACACAGAACCTGATCTGCTGGAATTTTCTCTTCTCAGTGACTGTGCACATTCCTGAACTGACTCACCTAGAAGTTGACAGACTAGTCCCTATGGGAAACAGTTTCTAAGAACTCACAGTTGCCCAGGCATGACTGTGATCACTAGGGAAACCTTCAGGTTTTGGCAGCTTATTTAGCCTTTTCGAGAAGGGAAGACAAAATGGAGGGAAGGTGGCAAATTTGGTTAGGGCTATGTTGTGTTTTTGGTGAACTGAAAAATATCTAAGTAGATTTGCCTATTAGTAGCTATATATGCAGGGTTAGAGTTCTTGTGAGAATGTACTGAACTACATATATATATGTATATATATCTTCACCTACACTCATATATAATATATGTATATATATATATAATATATAAATATACACACACATACATACACATACATATGGGACATACACATATATGGGACATATATATGTATGTATGTGTGTGTGCGTGTGTGTGTGTATGGGACAAATCAACAAAGAAGTAACAATATTTGAAGCCATAGGGATGAATGACCTCTCTGAGGGAAAGGGGATACAGAAAGAAAGATAATCTATGACTGAAACTTGGGAACACTCAAGCTTTTGAGGCAGAAGGAACCAGGGCCAGTAACAGAAACAAAGAAAGAATGATGGAGAGATAAAAGGAGGACCACAGGTCAGTATAAGTCAAAGACCAAGGGAAAAGGAGGTGCGCACCCATGTTAAACGTGGTAGGGGCATCAAGTAGCATTTAAAATGTACGGGAAAAAATCCAAAATTACCATTGGTGTATCCCATCAGTTTGCCATAGGGTACACATGCTATTTCTTGATCAAATTAGATCTCACAGTGAGGGTTCCCTTTTCCCCTACTTAGGTTTATGGCTTTTAAAAGATTCATGGTAGATTTAGTGTCCCAAACCAGATGGAAGTTTTTCTTCATGTGTGACTCTTCATGTGGTTGGGTAAAGCGCAAAGTTCTTTTGATTTCCCTTTCTATACAAAACTGTTCAAGCTCAGCTACAGTCTTTCATCAGGGGGCTTAAATGAGCAGAGGAGGCTGAGTCCCTTAAAATGTCAGGCTCTGTGCTTTCTACTCTCTTAGAGAGACAGCCACAGTTATTAGCATTGCTGAAACATCCAGTGAAGGTTTTCCTTTCCTTATTTCTCCTGCTGCCTTTTTAGTCATTCAATTGTAGTTCTGTTTTTTTAAATAATGTCTCTTGATATTATGAAAATTACATAGCCATTTACCCATAAACTCTATGGAGTTTTTCTCCAAGACCCCCTGCATTGCAAAGTTTTAAACTCATATTTGGTTTACCAACATCTCAATTTCCCCATTGAGACTCCCAGAGGATTCAATCTTGTCTTCAGCCAAACTCTTCTACTCCTGTGACTTCCCTAAGGGTTATAATTTTACTTCTCATGCTGTCAGTTTGTACTTTCACAAACTCTTTCTTTTCTTGGCTCATCAAACTTATTGGAGATTGGATTGAATTGAATCTCTAGGGAACTTGCAGGAAGAGTCCATCTCATCATTTTTTTCAAGGAATATGCTCAGAAAAAAAGACCATGAAGTCTTTTTACTATATAAAAAAAGCAGTGCCTTACTTATCTGATACTGAAACCTCTACTATGAAGGTTGGTAAGGGAAGGTTGTTATTGTTCTGGAATTGTTTTGCTGAAGCCCTGTCAATGATCCCTTACAGATCTTTCCAGTCTTCATGTTTTATGTTAAAATAAATATCTTTGAAACCATTGTATCCTTTATGCTTTATTAATCCCAAAGCTTTACAACATTGAAGACTTGTGATTTTATCATTGAGGGGCCTCCTGGACTGGGAAATCTCTCCATCAAGCCAGATAGCAACTAATTTTTGTCTGTGTAGCCCTAGAGTATAGCATAGGATCTGCCATATAATAATCAAACAAGTTTTGAACTGAATTTCACCAAAAAATGGCATTGCTGTTAGTAGACTTTTAAAATTTGTCTCATTTTCTTTTTTAATTTTAACTTAATAATTAACAAACACAAATATTTCAACATATCAAGAATAATCCTTTCAAGTTGTATTGCTTTTGAACAAAGTATATTTTGATTTTTCCTGTAATAAAAAGAGTTAAAGTAAATGAAACTTACTGTAGAATGTGGCTACAAGAGAGAGATGGTTGTTTGCCATCATTGCATCTCCTAAATTTTGTTCGAGAAGAAATATTTTTTTAGAAAGTTTTTACATTGAAAAATAGTTGGGGCAGCTAAGTGGCACAGTGAATAAAGCACCAGCCCTGGAGTCAGGAGGACCTGAGTTCAGATCCAGCCTCAGACAGTTGACACTTATGAGCTGTGTGACCTTGGGGAAGAACTTCCTTCCCCCCCTCCATGACTGTATAATTGTACACACACACACAGACACAAAGATATAGATACACACATATATATATATATATACACACATAATCTATGTACACATATCTATCTATCTATCTATCTATCTATCTATCTATCTATCTATCTATCTATCTGTCTTATTGAGGAGATTCTATAGCATTCCAGGGGTTCATACAAACATCACATTTTCATCCTGAAAGAAAAGTGTTTGAAAGACTTCATCTATGGGGTAATGAACTATGCCTTGGAGAACCTTAATCACACAAAAGAGTTTGGCTTATCCACTCAGGAAAAAACACGTAGATGAAGAAGACATATTGTTCAAACTGTAACATGCAGTTGGATGGGCAGTCTATAGAGTTTGTTTGATCTTGGATATATTGCAGATGGACAATGGACTGGGCACAAAATTGAATAGGATGAAAAGTGTAGGCTGGCTTAAATTCGAGAAATTGTACAGTGCTTTTCATGACCCTAAATTTCTATTTGAAACAAAAGTCAATATTTTTTTAATCACCCATAAATAATTCTTAGAATAATGCTAAATAGAATACTATTATAGGAATAAAAATTGAGGGTCATTGAAAGGGTAGTGGAGATACACATAAGGCTTTGTACCCTGCCCCCCTGCCTCCGTTATCACCTCTCTAGCTTAATGTCTTGGACCTATCAGTGCTTAATTATTTATTGAGTTGAATTTCTGGAAAGTGTGTTTAAAGGTTTCATATTATTATTAATATGCATACATAAAATATAAAAATCTCAATATTTAGATGTATGACCAGAAAAAAGGTGACCCAGTTTTAAAGTGGGAATGAAGAATAATTCTTGTGTGTAGCATTGGTACCAATATAACACCAAGAAATCAAGAGGAAGATCCCTAATATGTTGAGTGGACCCTTGTGGAGAATTTATGGGAGGACACTGTTAAGAACTGCATGGAATAAGAAGGTATAAAAGGGTTATGGGCTGTGCCATTGCAGGGAACACACACAACAAAACCACAGATTCATTGATGTATAGAAGAAAGTTCCAGATATGCTTCTTAGAAGGATGAATCCTATCAGAGTACATCAACCAGTTCAGTTCCAGGGATCCCTACATGTGTCTGAGTTAATATTCAGAGAAACCATTGCCACACAATTTTACTCTGGCAAAGTTTTCCCCCATCCTAATGTCTCTTGAGTGTCCTATCATACCTTTGTATTTTCTCACCTAACTACATTTTCATAACTGGAAGAATTATGGGATAAGAGAATCAAATGAGAGGGTTTTTACTGTTTAATATCTGTTAATTATGGAGAATACTGAACACTTTATCATGTAAATCCAGGTTTCAGAGGATATTTGATTTTTCAATGCTCATAATTTAATATGATATTGAACAGCAGGTACATTATTAATTTATACCCCCTGGAACCAATTAGTACATAAGCTCCATAATAAAGACTAGAAATTTAATGTGGGACTAACTGCAAACACAATCGATATCATGTTGTGGTTGCAGTAAGCTCATTTAAAAGTGTTCTTTTTGTGATTCTATTTCACGTATCACTAGTAACAAACTAGTTGCCATAAAAGCAATTTATTTAAAAGTTTCAATCATATTACTCTTTGGTCTCACATTATTGCCACTGATTATAACTTGCAGGAAATAAAATCAAGACTTCCTGGTAAGGACCTTAATTTGCTTTCCGTGTATCTATCTTCTCTCATTCTGTACTTCCAATGTCAACAGGTTTTTGGTTAGTTTTGGGTAACATCCTGACTTGCATTCATTTTTCTGATCTTGCATTTCCTTCATTTTTCAAAACATTTAAAACGCATTCACAGACACATTTTCTCTTACCCTCGCTGTCCCTCTAGCTCTCTTCTACACTTGGTACTTAAAGGGAAACCCGAAGGAAAGGAACCATAGAATATTTGTTCTAATATCCTAGCATGCCATGAGTGTCTTCTCAGCATTGTGTTGCCATGGCTACCAAATCCTTCAGCACAGCCTCATTTAAATATTTCCAGTGCTCATTAAAAATAGGGCTTAAGCAAATTGGAATAATATATAACTTTTCAAAATGGGTTGCATGATTCCCCCAAGTTCTCAGTGACTACTTTAAGATCACCAGGTCTCTGTTATAAATAACTTCTACCCTACTTTGTAGCTCCTCCAAAGTCAGGATGAAATGAATCACAAGACTTTTCCAAGAGACTACTTTTCTTAGACCACATTCGCCAGTGTAGTACTTTGGAATTCACAGGCAAGTGACCATTTGCCAGTCAACCTGGGTAGGAAACTTACAAGTATTCCAAAATACATAGAGAAATTTTTAAAAAATGTAATCCAAGAAAAATAGTAAGTTAAAAAACCTAGTCTTGTCTTTAAAAGATACCTACTACCAAAACACTATTAAAGGATACAACTACAACAGAAGTCCCCTTTGTAGTTCAAGTAGAAAAAAAAAAACTGACATGTAAAAAAAAAATGCTTTCCATTGTCTGAAGATGTGATTGCAGGGCATTGTGGACAAGGGAGGGTGTGAGAGCAACATTAGGCCAACTGGTAATAATTGCAGTCAGGTTCTATGCAAACAGAGAGCTTTAGCAGTGGATTGGTAGATATGTCTACTTGGATATCCATTTCTCATGAATATCACAGGATGAAGAGCAAATAGGATGTTTGTAGTTGTCTAAAGAGGAGCAATCATGCTTGGATGATGGTCCCCACTTTATTTCAATATAATTTAAAAAATGCTTTGTTTAGGAGGAAAGTTATTTTTTTTGAGGCAATTGGGGTTAAGGGATTTGCCCAGGGTGATAGAACTAGTAAGTATCTGAGGTCATATTGGAACTTAGTTTATCCTGACTCTACGGCTAGTGCTTTATCCACTGTACCACCTAGCTGCCCCAGTTAAAGCTAAATCTTAAAACAAACACGCAATTTTCCTTTAAAAATGCAAAACCAACAGAGAAATAAAAAATGTATAGAGGAAAGTCTTATTTGCTCCAGTGATTGTGTGTTGATTTGGAGATCAGTAGGGAAAGTGAAAGGGGGGCAAGGTGGTACAGTGGATAGAGCACCAATTCTTGAGTAAGAAAGACTCATCTTCCTGGCTTCAAATCTGGCCTCAGACACTTACTATCTCTATGACTTTGGGCAAGTCACTTTACCTGTTTGTCTCAGTGTCCTCAGCTATAAAATGAGCTGGAGAAGGAAATGGCAAAACACTCCAGTGTCTTTGCCAAGAAAATCCCAAATAGGGTCATGAAGAGCCAGATGGGACTCAACAAAAACAAGGAAAGACAATTTGTTTGAACCTATGTTTGACTTTTATTAACATTTTTCTTTTTGAATTTTATAGATGTTTCTATCGCAAAGTAACATTACTAGATTCATCTAATATCTAACGAGACATGAAGAGGAAGTGAATTCATTAGCTCCACTCAATTGCTAACATTGTGGATTTAAGTCCCAGAGCATTTAAAAAAAAATTTAATTTGAGTCAATGAGACTTTTGCTTAGGAAAAAGCCACAAGATCATGTCACAAATAACTATAAAATTGTATGGTCCACAAATAATCCTAGACAAATGTATTGAAATATTAGAATGGAATATCATGCATGTTTTTATTAAAGAAACTAATTTTGCACAAAGTAAAGCATTAGAGGAACTTTATTAGAAGTCAGTGTTCATAAATCCTAATGGGCTGTCTAATCTTCCTACTTTGAGTTATCCTCAAAAAGGAACATTAAAAATAATGAAAAAGTTGATGGTGTTGAAGTCCAATAACCCTTCACTTCTGTTTTCCAAGCTTAGTGTCTCACAGCCATGGCTTGTTGCAAATGACTCACATTCCCGTTTGGCTCTTTTTTTTTTTTTTTATCAAGGCAAACTAAAAATAAATAAATTAGAAATGACCTTTTCCTTTAGGTGAAGCAGGTGAAGCATGGACTAAAATATTTAGTAGGATCAAGGAAGCAAACAGGCAGGAAACATGTATTCTTAATGGAATTTAGTGCTGTTTGGGAATGGCTTCCAATTTTTTAGCTCCTGGGTAGAGGGGTTACAAAGGTAGATACTATTCAAGGATAGTATTTGGAAAACTTCAGCATTTAGTCAATTAAATGTTTTCTAGCTTAAAATGAACTCTTAAAGGAGGCAGCAGCCATACTAGCCACTTTTAATTACTCATCATTACTAGATCTATCATTCTGGGCATCCTCATGATTAGTTGAGCTTTGAAAAATAGGAAAAAGGTATAGAAAAAATGGTGGAATTTTGACACCTGTTATATCTGACTCAGAGAGTCAGTGAGATCAGTCTATGCAATACACAGGGCATTTTCTGTTTGTTGACTGAATTCCCTTAAGATTCTGCCACTCCTGTTCATCTATCAGGAATTTCCTCTAATCCTTAACTCTTTACTTATCCACTGACCTGCATAAAGTTATTTTGCTTTTTTTTTTTTTTGGAGGGGCAAATGGGGTTAAATGACATGCCCGAGGTCATGTGGCTAGTAAGTGTGAAGTGTCTGAGGTCAGATTTGAACTCAGGTCCTCCTGACTCCAGGGCCAGTGCTCTATTCACTGTGCCACCTAGCCATCCCAGAGTAACAAGTTATTACTCCCATTAGACTGATGCGAGATCACACTTTTATTTCAGCAGGCTGGATTTGTTTATGGGAAAAGAAAAAAAAAATCTCTTGGTTGGCTTAGGTCATACAGATATATTCTACTTAATATGCCTAATGAGAAATAGCTGATGGCTCATTGCCTTGAGAACGGGGCCTGGAGTCAGGAAGACCGGAGTTCAAATCTGGCCTCAGATATTTTCTAGTTATGTGACCCTTGGAAAGTCATTTAACCTTTGTTGGCTGTTTCCTCATCTATAACAATAATTTAATACCCACTTCTCCAGGTTCTTGTGAGGATCGAATGAGATAATGTTTGTAAACGATCACTTAGCACAGTGCTTGCCACATAGCAGATTCTCTATATAAATGGTTATTGCTGCCACTGTCCCCATGTTTTTAGTTCATGCCACAAAAATTTCATTGTAAATGAAATATTACAAGATACAGTTAGTTCCACAGTAATAAGGTGATGAGAGAGATTCCCGAGTAGCCATAACGTAGACTATTCTAATTTAAAAGTTAGTTTCAATAGATCCTTGATACTATAATAAGGAATTGTGAGTAGTGTTTTGTATGACTACTTAGGCCCACAACAGATTAAATGAATGGAGGTCTGCAGTTCCAAGTTAACTGAGTAACCCCTGAAGTTTGTGGCTGATGAACAATCATCAAAAAGGAAGGAACTTTATTTGGATGGCACGCTGCAGGACCAACTAAGAGACCAAACAATTGGTGAGCATAAGGAGAATCAGTCAGTGGACAATAGATGACTCAACAAAGAAGAAGTGAATGGGGCAACCTGGTTGGACAGGGATAGTGGGGAAGTATTTATAGATAGTGAACAGAGAAGTTAATACATATGGTTAAATCTAAGAAGTGCAATGAAAAGAAAGAATGTCTTCTTTTTTTCTCAGTAATCCCTAAACTTTTAGTACAAGATGATGGTACCATGTCTAAAAAAATTATTATAAAACACTATCACTCCTCGCTGGAAAAGGTACAACTCATCTCTCACAAAAGAACAGAACAAAACAAAAGATGTGAGCTATAGCAAAGCACGTAAAAAGGATTTTTTTTTTTTAAATAGGAAAGAGTTTATACAAAAGAGCTTTGCCCAGGGAATCAGAATTCTTAGTTTGGAGTCCTGGATCTATGAACATATAATCTTGGTCAAGGTATTTGACCTCTTTAGGCTTCAGTTTCCCCATCTGAGAAATGGGGATAATTATGCCTGTAGTCTATACCTTACTGAGTTGCTGTTATTGTAAAAAAAAAGATAATGTCAAGTGCTTTAGCATACTTAAAACCATATATAAATGTCAGTCATTATTGTTCACCTCTCTGGGTTTCATCTTCCTTTTTTCCTTAGGTTTATTGCTATAAGTCTGGATCTTATGGCTCAGGTCATCTTACCTTTAAATATGTGTCTGAGTTTCAGTAACTACTATTCTCAAAATGGAGTTTATTGGATCATTACAACTGGATGTCTTTCCCTTCAATCTATCTTTTTGTCAAACTTCCTTATTTCTGTTGCAGATCCCATCAGCATGGGAGAGTTCAAGATCTGAATTATCCAAATAAGTGCCTCACCTGTTCACTTCACTTTGCCTTTGTTAACGCATTCTGAAAATTCACTATTTCTTGTAGTCTTAGAGAAAGTGTAGGGGACAGAGTTTCAGAACAGAGGTAAGTCACTACTGTGCTAATGTTAATCCCTCTTTCCCAACACTCACTTATGTAATTCTTTTGGTGAGCTCCCTTGCCGTGCAATTTAAAGTAAAGGAATTCAGAAGATACTTTGCCTGCCAATGCTAATAAACTGTCAAAGACGGGCAATATAATTTCATTCTGGCTGTAACTGCATAGGCATTTAAGGAATTTATGTCTCTGTAAATTAACAACCCTGAAAAATTCTCAGCTGTGAATTAAAAAGAAGCAAATTGTTTTTTTGTAAGATCTACACATTTATAAGTCACCTATACAACAATCATATCAGAGTCTCATAATGGTGATTTATTCTAAATAATCCCAGAAGAAGCAGTGGATAATGGAAAGGATGATTGAATACCAGCAACTTTCAATTTGATCTCAGACCATATGACACATCTTTGGGTGCTTTCAAGAGTTTCAAACTTATTAAGTAGGCAATGGAGTGAATTGGAAAAAAACTGGGTTGGGAGCCAGGAAAGCAGTCCTGGTCCTGCATTTGCTACTAATTAGCTATGTGACCTTGGGCAAAACATTTAAGCACTCTGGTCTTCCCTTTGCTTATCAGCCAAATGAAGAGATTAACCTAGATGATTTATTTCTAAGGCCCCTTCTTGTTCTAGAATTCTCTGACTTCACAAAATTGTTACAATTGTTTTTGACAACGCTGGTCAAGTAAAGCTCTGTATGTTATAGAGAAATTCAAGACAGACAAAAAAAGAGTGCAGACTTGGATAATCCATCACTATCTCAAGTGTCAGCCCATTGATGGAGGGATTATATGTATTGCCATTGGCATATATGAAAGCCATAGCACTTGGTAAATACTATTTCAAGATTATGTTGATTTTGGCTGAAGCAGAGAGCAGAACAATTAGCATTTCATGGATGAATATAACCTCTTAAAGTTCATCTAGTGCACATCTCTGATTCAAACATGGGGGCAGCCCTCCCCTCCTATATCAACCTAGGAGATCAGCTGCCTAAGGAAGGATGTATCATATTCTCTATGGGTAATTTGGTCCACTGATTGGGCTAATTGGGAAATCCAAAGAAATAGGTTAAATGTGAAATTATGTAAGATATTGTGTCCAGTATTGGAGAGCCTTCTAGGCATGAGAGTCTACTGAATTAACTGTAACAGCTGTTTCCCCAGATGTTTTTCCTATTTAACCATAGCTGTCAGTTTGGCTATGGAAACTTGACCTAGGGCTATCCACAGTATTTGGGGGGAAGTGCTTCAGAAATCTATGGAGAGATACAAGTTCTGCTCCTGATGAAAGTGACAATTGTGACCATTGTCTGATACCTTTTAAAGGAATGGAATTTTCAAAGTGTGCTTTGTAATCTTTAAATCAGCACAACATGGCCACCATTTCTTTAATTTGTGAAGATCACGGATGTGAGATCTGGAAGAGATCTGAGAGATCCCCTAATTCTAAGCCCCTCCCTCCTGCCCCTTATTTCTGAAAGGAGGAAACTGAGTCTCCAGGACAGTCAACTATTTGCTCAGCTGGTGACAGGCACCCCTAAAGCCCAGGATTTCGTTGCTATTCTGACACTGCTATGATTCTTCCATGAAATAAAGACTGTAGTTTTCCCCTTTTACATTTGGATACGGGATAATGTTTGATTGTGCAGCTAATGATAACTATATAACATTACAAAAATTCTATATGTGAATAATGAATAAAAATGGAATTATAGAGTGGGAAGGGATCTTAGAAATCCCAACTACCCCACAAGATGGCTCAGTCAGGAAATGGGGCAACTACAAATTATCTAGTCTTAACTCTTTTTACAAATGTAAAAAAATGAAAAATCAGTTAGCTTTCAAGACTATTGTGATGCGGCAATTTTTACTATTATTTTTAAGCCCCTCGTTATAAGCTGATTGTAGGTTTTAGAAACCTGTGGCCTTGAGGCCACACGTGGCCCTCTAGGTCCTCAAGTGCAGCCCTTTGACTGAATCCAAACTTCACAAAACAAATTCTCTTAATGAAAGGATTTGTTCTGTAAAATTTGGACTCAGTGGAAAGGTTGCATTCAAGTACCTAGAAGGTCACATATGGCCTTGAGGCTGCAGCTTCCCCACCCCTGGTTTAAGAGAACAAAGAATAGAAACTTGCACTGTTTTTCACAAGAAACTGGGTGACAAAGGATCCTAGCCAGGAGAAGTTGGCCTAGCAGCAAAATCAAAAACAAAAACCCAACAACAAAAAACAAAAACAAAACAAGGAGCTTGTCATCCACTTCTCAATTGCTTAATGATTAAGGAAGAGATAGTTAGGCTTAGGGTACAGTTGACCTGGAGCAAGAGTGGGGAGCCTATAGCCTGGAGGTCATATATATGGCTCTCTAGGTCCTCAAGTGTGCCCTTTGACTGAATCCAGACTTCACAGAATCTTGCACTCAGTCAAAGGGCTGCACTTGAGGACCTAGAGGGCTATACATGGCCTCAAGGCCACAGGTTCCTCACCCCCAGCCTGTGGTCTCACTAAGATTTAGTCTAACCATCCATTCCTCTAATCAAAACATTTCCCTTATGCCCTTCTAGCCAAAAATCTGCTTCTTTACATCGTTCTAAAGTTTA
Organism: Pseudochirops corinnae; assembly: GCA_028646515.1. Lineage (NCBI taxonomy): Eukaryota > Metazoa > Chordata > Mammalia > Diprotodontia > Pseudocheiridae > Pseudochirops > Pseudochirops corinnae. Next base: position 245,799,895 of record CM053588.1, read on the forward strand.
TCCCTCTAGACCCTAGCAGAAAAGTTTAACCCTCTCTTCCGAATGAGGGGCAAAATAGCTCTCCTTGAGGTTAAATATCCATATTTCCTTCAATTGATTCTCAAATGAGTAGTAATTCAATCCAACAAAATGAACACAATTTTATTAAAGTCCTGCTATGTGACAGGTACTGGGGCCATAAAACCAAATAGAACACAGTCCTTGACCTCATGGAATTTACATTCTATTGGAGGGTTACCACATATAAACAGATAAACATATACATGTAAACTTAAAAACCAGAATCTTTAATTAACAACTGAAGAGATTAGGAAAGGCTTCCTGGAAGAGATAATTACATAAAGCCAAATCTTGAAGGAAGCTAGGAATTCTAAGAAGTGGAGGTGAGGAAAGAGTGAATTTTAATAGTGTAGTTGGCCTATGCAAAGGCACAGAAATATGGGAAAGTGACAAATTTGGCAAGGAACAAGGCAATAATATATTTAGAAAGGTTGACAAAAGCCAAGAGACTGTGAAAGGCTTTAATTGTTAAGCTAAGAAGTATATGTTTTCATCGGGAGGCAATAGGAAGCCACTGAGAGTTCTCGGATAGAGTGGTATGGTTAGACTAGTGCTCTAGCTAAACTATTTTGACAGCTATGTGGAAGAGAGACTAGAGACTGGAGAAACTGGAAGCTGAGAATACAATTTGGAATGAGATGGTGAGAGTCTGGAGTAGCATGATAACTATGTGAGAAAAGATAAATGGAAGGATATGAGAAATGCTAAGTAAGTAGAAGTGATAGGATTTGGGAAATGATTAAATATTGGAGAGTGGGAGAGAGGAGAACTGAGAATGATTCTGAGTTTATAAATGTGGGTGACTGAAAGGCTGGTAGTTTTCTTAATAGAAATAGAAAAGTTTGATGAAAGAATAGGTTGGGGTATGGGGAGATATCCAAAAGGAGCTACCCAGTAGACAGTTGAAGACTGGTGCTCAGGAGAGAAACTGAGACTAGATTTATAAATCTCGGAGTCCTCTGAATGGAAGTGATAATTTATTAGTCTCAGCTTATTATTCCTGCGAGTCAAGATCTTTTTGGATCCTGATTCCACACTTTGTGGAATTTGTAAATTTGATGAGCAAACCCTGAATACCTTCATGCAAGTCACCGATAATAATTCTGAACAAAACAGAGAACAGATTTTGAAATCCTCCATTACAGAACTCCCTTCAGGTTGGCATTAATACATTAATAACTATTATTTGTAGTAATGAGTATAGATGTCTTACTCTCCCTCACTTCACTTATACAATCAGTCCCCAAGTCTTGTCAGTTCTGCCTTCACAACAATCTATGTCCATGCACATAAATTTACAACCCGAGTTCAGCTTCTTATCATCGCTTATCTGGACTATGTTTCTAGTTGGCTCGTCTCTTTCAAATCTATTTCCTCTCCAATCTAGCCCTTGCATAGCTTCCAAGTGATATCCTTAAAGCAGTTCTCTGAGCAGTAAGCTCCAGTGTCTTCTTATTGCCTCTAGATTCACATAAAGTCTCTTTTGTTGGGCATTTGAAGCCCTTCACAACACAACATGGCTCCAGCCAGTATAATCATATGTGTGTATGTTGTTTTTCCACATAGCATATAACAAACAAGCTTCTCTGGGAGTAGAAGGACTGTTTTCATTTTTGTCTTTGCATGTTCGTCACCTAGTGTAGTGTCTAATACAAAATAGGCACTTAATAAATGTTTGTTTTTGGATTGACCGACTTGAGAATAATATTTCTTTTCAATTCAAAACTGTACCATCTACTGGACCCCATCATTTAATCATGTCGACAGGGATACCACAAGAGCCATTTTCAAAAGCTTTGCTGAAATTCAGGGGTACGGTGTCTACGGGAACTTTACCAAGCTAATTATCTCATCAAAAAAGGATGTGAGATTAATCACTGGATCTTAATTGGCTCATGCTAACTTAGTGATCACCATTTCTATTTTTTAATAATAATATGTTCTAGAATTTTGTTTAGAATATGTCAACTAACTAGCATACAGTTTGTAGATTCTACTCTCTCCCTCTTTTTTGAAAAACACAATATGTTACCCATCCCCAATCCTAGGGCACCTATTCTGCTCTTCCACAGTGTTTCAAGGACAACCACCAATCAAATCTCATCTTGAACCAGAATCACTTTATGAGCAGTTCTTATATGCAATTTGTTCTTGCACGTCTTCAGAATAGGTGAAACCTGCATCTTCTCTTGGAGCAAGAATATGAGAAATAGCTTAAGTCCCCATTACAGAATTGCAACTGACATCTGTGGCCTTGGTCAAATATATCACTTAACCTCTTGAGACTTCCATTTCCTTAGAGAAAAAATGAATTAAAATGACCTACTTCCCTGGGCAGCTCTGAGGGTTAATTGGTAGACACCAGAAAAAACATTTTGAATTCATTAAACACTTAAGTTAGATGCTAGGTAGAAGGATATTTTCATTGTTGTTACTTTAAAAAACTCTCAATGTATAAGGTTTTGATGAAGTAGCCTTTACAATTATTTAAAGAAAATTTCCAATCTTTTTTGTTCAAAATATGTTTAGATGTAATGTGTATTTGTGAATGCATACAAAGCAATAGCCCCCCAAACAAATATATCCACAACACTTTATCTCTGGATTTGGATACAAAGCACATCCCTCATGTAAGCCATTTTCAATAACTTTTTGCTTATGAGTTCCTGAATTGTATATTACAGGAATCCAGGTCCTGTTGTGGCCCAGGAGAAATAAGGCCAGACTAAATCACTGACATATAGCTGTAAAGTTGTTCCCTGAATCTTAAGCAGAAGTTGTACATTCTACTGATATTTCATTCGCAAAATATTTATGTAGAACTAATCCTCCATCAAAAAACAGTATGCTTGGAGTGAATTACCAGAGTGACAAAAAGAAAGCAATTAGCTTTTAAAAATGTCAAACTGTAAGGTTTAACCTAAGAGCAGGGCAACCATAACATGAGTGATTTAGAAATTGTTAAGGTTTGCTAAGTAAGAAGGACTTGTATGTTTACGTGAGTAATTATAAAGCCTAATACTTAGCAATACATCCTATCAATTAAAGGTGTAATCAAACAAAGACAGTTATCTGCCTAGGATAAATGGAAAAGAAAACCTCTCCCTGCTTCTCATGATAGAGGGAAAATGCTGCCATAGAGAGGAAGCCAGAGTTCCAAATAGAAATAAGAATCCCCTAAAAAATTTTAAACTTTTTCACACACAGCTCCTTCTATATTCTCTGCCCCTCCCATACCTTCCCCTCCTCCCTTATCCACCCTCATGAAACTAGAAAAAAAATAAAATCCTTGGAGGGATGGTTTTTCCTTACCTTTCCATAAGGCAGGAAGATTTATTGGGAAAAAAGATTATATGTTCTATAATTCTTTGTGGACTTCAAATGAGAATTTAAAAAATCTATAATGTATGAAGTCATATGGAGTAAAGAGAGAATTTTTCACCTTTTTTTAAAATTAAAAATGCTGATTTTTTTTAAGAAATGGAAATCTGTATACTATTTAATAGATCTCTAAATATCTAGAATCACTTTGCTAGGTAAGAAGATAAAATCAATTATGCATAGGAATATTAAGTAATGGATTTCATATTAGGGTAGTTAACATATTGAATGTCAGTCACAATTCAAAAAGATTTTGAGAAAAAGAAGCACAAAAATTCAGTTAAGAAAAATAAAACCTCTTAAAAAGCAGAATTGACCAAATGGAAAAGGAGGTCCAAAAGCTACTAAAATAAATAATTCTTTTAAAATTAGAACGGAGCAAGTAATGACTTTATGAGAAATCAGAAACAACAAAACAAAACCAAAAGAATGAAAAAAAAATAGGACACAATGTGAAATATCTCATTGGAAAAACAACTGATGTGGAAAATAGATCTAGGACAGATAATTTGAAAATTATTAGACCACTTGAAATCCATGACAAAAAAAGAGCCTACATATCATCCTTCAAGAAATTACTAAGGAAAACTGCTTTTATATATTTTATATAGATATTTTAGAACCAGGTGGTAAAATAGAAATTGAAAGAACCCACTGATTATTTCCTGAAAGAGGTCCCCAAATGAAAACTCCTAGGAATATTATACCCAAATTCCAGAAATCCCAGGTGAAGGAGAAAATATTGCAAGCAGCCAGGAAGAAATAATTCAAGTATCATGGATAACACAAGATTTAGTAGCTTCTACATTAAAGATCAGAGGCCTTGGAATATGATATTCCAGAGGGCAAAAGAACTAGGATTACAACTAAGACTCACCTACCCTGCAAAACCAAGTATAGTCCTTCAGGGGAAAAACGGATATTCAATGAAATAGAGGATTTTCCAGTATTCTTGATGAAAAGACCAGAGATGAATAGAAAATTTGACTTTCAAATACAAGACTCAAGAGAAGCATAAAAAGGTTAGCAAGAAAGGGAGATCATAAGGGACTAAATAAGGTTAAATTGTTTACATTCCTACATGGGATGATGATACTTGCAACTCCTAAGAACTTTCTCATTATTACAATAGTTAGAGGAAGTATATATTGACAGAGGGCATAGGTGTGAGTTGAATCTGAAGGGATGTACTGGAATGTACTGGAAGAAAGGGAAAGGGGAAGGTAGAATGGGGGCAAATTATCTCACATATAAGAGAAAAGAAAAAGCTTTTACAGTGGCAAGGAAGGGGATGAAGAAGATGGGAAATGAGTGAACCTTAACCTCATCAGAATTGGCTCAAAGAGGGAATAACTTACATACTCACTTGGGTATAGAAATCTATCTTACCCTACAGGAAACTAGGATTGGAAGGGGATAAGAGAAAGGGGAAATGATAGAAGGAAGGGCAGACTGGGGGATGGAGGTAGTGAGAAACAAAACACTTTTGAGGAAGGACCGGGTGAGAGGAGAAAGAGAATAGAATAAAAACATTGGGGGAAGAGGATGGCAGGAAATACAGTTAGTAATAATAACTGAAAAAAGTTTCTCTGATAAAAGTTTCATTTCTCAGACATATAGAGAACCAAGTCAAAATTTATAAAATTTATAATTATAAATATATATAAATTATAAAATTTATAAACATAAGAGCCATTCACCAATCGATAATGATCAAAAGACAGAAACAGTTTTCAGATGAAGTAATCAAGGCTATCTATAGCCATATAAAAATACTCTAACCCACTATTGATTGGAGAAATGCAAATTAAATTAAAATAATTCTGAGGTACCACCTCATCCCTATTAGATTGGCTAACACAACAGGAAAGGAAAATACAAATGTTGGAGGGGATGTGGGAAAAATGAGGTATTAGTGCACTGCTGGGGGACTGTGAACTGATTTAACCATTCTGAGAGCAACTGGGAGCTATGCCCAATCTAGCAATACCACTACTAGTTCTGTATCTCAAAAGAGATAAAAAACAAAAAAGAAAAAGACCTATATGTAGAAAAATATGTATAGCGAATAGTGGCAAAGAACTGCAAGTTGAGGGAAAGCCAATCAATTGGAGAATGGTTGAACAAATTGTGATATGTGATTATGATAGAATAATACTGTGCTATAAGAAATGATGAGCAGGACGCTTTCAGAAAAACCCAGAAAGACTTACATGAGCTGATACAAAGTGACATTTACTGTTTACAAAGTAATAGTAATATTGTAGGATGAGCAGCTGTGAATGACTTGGCTATTCTCAGCAACATAATAATCTAAGACAACTTTGAAGAACTTCTGACGAAAAATGCTATTCATCCCCAGAGAAAGAATTAATGTGGTCTGAAAACAGATTGAAGGATTCTTTAAAAAATTTATTTTTCTCAAGGTTTTTTTGTCTTCTGTTTTCTTTTTACAACATGACTAATATGGAAACGTTTTGCATGACTACACACATATAACCAATATTGAATTGCTTGCTTTCTCAATGGGAGGTGGGGTGGAGAAAGAGGAAGGGAGAGAATTTAGAATTCAAAGTTTCAAAAACAAATGTTAAAATTGTTTTTTGCATGTAACTGAGGAAAAAAATAAATTTTAAAAAAGGTTTTGACAGGCTGAATCAAATAAGATTACATTTAATAAGGATCAATGTAAAGTTTTACACATGGGTTCAAAAAACCAACTTCACAAATACAAACTTGAGGGAGGCATTGTAAAAAAACCCCAATTTTTGTGAAAAAAAAATCTGGAGTTTTAGTGAGCTACAGCATTAGCATGAATCAACAGTGTGACCAAGCAAGCAACAGAACTGATATAATCTTGGGGGTAAATTTAAGAAAAGGTATTTCCCAGGAATTAAGAGGTAAGAATTCTATTGCACTCTGACCTAGTTAGAGCATAGCTGAAGTATTACATTCAGTTCTGGACACCATATTTTAGGAAGGACATTGAAAAGGTGAATAATTTCCAAAGGAAGGCAGTCAGAAAAGTGAAGGGCCTTAAGGACATGCCATCTAAGGATCAAAGGAAGGAACTGAGAATGGAGAAAAGGAACAAAGGAGAAAAGAAGGAGGAAAGAAGACAGGGTGGAAAGTGGAAATATGGTAGTTAACTTCAAGCATTTTTGAAAGGTTGGGCATCTAGGTGGCACAGTGGATGGTGCATTGAGTCTAGAGTCAGGAGGGCCTGAGTTCAGATCCAGCCCCAGACACTTACCAGCTGTGCAAACATGGACAAGTCACTTAACCCTATTTGCCTCAGTTGCTCATCTGTAAAATGATATGGAGGAGGAAATGGCAAGCCACTCCATTATCTTTGCCAAAAAAGCCCAAATGTTGTCACGAAGAGTTGGATATGACTGAAACAACAACATTTGAAGGACTGTCAAACGGAAGACTTGATTTGCTTGGTGACAAAGGAAAGTACTAGGAACAAAGCAGTGAAGTTGAATAAATGAAGAATTCCTGTGGCTATCAGTGCTCAAGCATCCTAATATCAGAGTTATCCAAAAGTGGAATGGGCAGTCTCCAGCGGTAGCTTGTTCCCCTCTTCGGCAATCTTCAAGAAAAGTCTTGGAGGAGAACTTAACTTGTTTCATATGTCATAGTGGGAATTCTTTTTCATATATAATTTGGACTGTGTCCCTTATAGAACTGAAGGTTTGTGACTCTAGAACTTAGTTAATTCTTAAAATGATTATATGCTATATGTTACATTTGAAAGTATAGTTGATCCAGAAAATAAATTAACATTCACTAATGTAATTTGCTTTAATTTGTCTTAAAAATGGAACCATACATTTCAGATCTTTAGGGAATCTAGATTCCCCTAGCCTTAACTAGCTTATAAAAAGCAGCAAAATTTTTGAAAATGTTCTGAAAGCCTCAACATTATAGAGAGATGGAGAAAGTTAAGATGTTCTGGACAGAGTATCTGAAGAAAATTGCTTCTCAGACAAGAAACCAAGAAAAAAAACAGGAGGAAAAAACCCTCTAAAATTCATTGCATATAACTTTTTACCACAGGGACCTTTATCTCAACACATTCATTTTTTTGAGCTGTCTGTGCCAACATTTAGTTACTTCTGAGGTTTCATTTTTTAATATGTTCAGGACCATCTGAAAACTAAAATTTTGTCCATATTGAGACAAGTCTTGCTATTCTGACACAAATTCACTTATTTCTT
>CM053588.1:245808058-245834989 GCA_028646515.1 Pseudochirops corinnae
AGTATGAGGATAGGTGAAGGGAATACAAATGTATATATCTATATCTATCTATATCTATCTATCTATATCTATCTATCTATCTATCTATATACATACTCATATGTCTATATAGGAGGGTTTATATATGTGTATGAACACATATCTGAGTATGTGTATATATGTGTACCTAGAGGGTACAGGATCAATTAAATAGGAAGGGATGATACTTTAAAAGGTAAAATTCTGAGGTGGGAGAGGATTAGAATGAGAGGAGACAGGGAGAGACAGAATGGGGTTAATCATCTCATATAGAAGAGGCAAGGGATAATTGTTACAATGCAGGGGAAGAACAGGAAGGCAAAAGGGAAAGGGTCAACCTTACTCTCATTGAATTTGGCTTAGGGAAGGAATGACATAAACTCTAAACTGAGTATATTGACACACAGGAGAGTAGGGGGGATGGGGATGAGAGGTGGGATGATGGAGGGGAAGGCACAGTGGTGGGGGGGAGCGTTGCTGGAAGCACACACAGGGACAGGGTAGAGAATAGAACAAGGGAGGGGAGGGATAGGAAGGAAGGACATATAATCAGTCTCCTCACAATATGTCCACTGTGGAGATGTTCTGCGTAATTATACATGTACGGCTTGTATTGAATTGCATGTCCTTCCAGTGGGCATGGGTGATGAGGGAGGAAGGGAAAGAATCTAAAATTTAAAGTTCTATAATCAAATGTTAAAAATATATATGTACATATATATTATTATTATTATTAGCTACATGCAACTGGGAATTAAGATATACAGGCACTGGAGTAGGGAGATCCAACCAGCCATACTGGAAAGTCAGAGGGGTGATGGGGGAGGACATAGGAGAGAGCAAATTGGGGGAGGGGTTATACAGTGGGATGGCTGTTTTGAGGTGGTGGGTAGGGGAAAGATGGGGAGAAAATTTGTAACTCAAAATCTCATGGAAATGAGTGATGTGAACAAGAAAATAAATTAATTTATTAAAAAAAAAGAAATTTTTGTCTAACTACTAGGCAACTTAAAATAATAAACTTTAGAGTTGGAAGGTGCTATAGAGTTTGTTTAGTATACTCTCCTACCACTGTGAAAAGACAATATCAGTGCCTTTGTCTGTCTGTCTGCCTCTTCTCTCTCCAGTCCAGTCTCTCCTCCATTCAGGCACTAAAATGATTTTCCTAAAACACAGGTAGGATCATGGAAGCCCCTCTCCTCCCCCTACCCCCAACTCAATAATCTCCAATGGCATTTTATTGCCTCCAGGAACAAATATAAAATATTTTCTTTGACATTCAAAGATGTTTGTTACTTAGCCCCCTCCTACATTTCTGGTCTTCTTAGACCTTATTTCAGATACATAATTTTTGATACAGTGACACTGGCCTCCTGTGTGTTCCATGAAAAAGACATTATATTTCTCAGTTCTGGGCATTTTCTCTGATGTCCCTGGTTTCCTTTAAGATCCAATTAAAATCCCACCTTCCACAGAAAGGCTTCCCCAGCTCCTTTTAATCCCAGTGCCTTTCTTCTGTTAAATATTTCCTATTTTTCTTCTATATAGTTTTCTTATACTGTATATATTTGTACATGTTGTTTCCCCCATTTAATTGTAAGTTCCCTAAGGACAAGGACCATCTTTTGCCTCTTTTTGTATCCCTTGGTATTTTGCACATGGTAGATGCTTCATCTTTATTGAATGAATGAATTGAATAAAGACTTCTTGTTATGGGGAGCTCATTGAAGTTAGCCTATTCCATAGTTGGACAGCTGTAGTTGTTGGACTTGTTTTATGTTAAGAAAAAAAAATCTACCTTCAGAGTACTTAGATTGGTGCTGCTTCTACCATCCAGAGAAGGCAATTCCCTCTCTCAGGGTGAGAAACCTCAAGAAGGCCAGGTTATCTCTTCAGTAACCCTTCTCAGCCAGAAGCCTGGGGACCTAGAGGACCAGGACAAGAGCCCCTGCTCCCTGCATTCACAAGTAAAATCTTTGGAGTGGCATACTTCCAAAGACAAAGATTCTAAATTCTATTTCTAAATCTGGGGAGAATCAACCCTGCACACCCTCTATTAGTCTAGTTCTGCTGAGGAAGCATGGCACAGAAAATCATCTCTTTGCTTTCCAGAATCACAGCATTTCAGAGTTGGAAGGGACCCAAGAAAGCATCTAGTCTCATCTATATTTGACAAGAATCCCCTCTATAATAGCACTGGAAAATGACTATCCTTCATCTACCCAAAAAGTTCCAGTGGTAGGGAACCTACTTTTGGACAGCTCTAATCGTTTGGAAATTTTTCTTCACATCAAACTCAAGTTTGCCTCTCCTTAATTTCTACCCATAACTCCTAGTTCTATTTTATGGGGACCAAGCAGAACAAGATTAATCCTTCTCTCATAATATAGCCTCTAAACACTTGAATATCATCCCTTTCCCCCTTCCCCACTCCCTTCCTCAATGTTCCTTTCTCCAGGGTAACTGTCTCTAATCCTTTCTCTCTTCTGGATATATCTTAGTATGTATGCCAATGCCCTTTCTAAATTTTGGGACTCCAAATTGAACACAGAACTCCAGATATGGCCTGATTAGGCCAGAGGGCAGCAAAATTCTCAAATTCCTGATTCTCAATACTATACTTTTCAACATAATGGCATGATGATTGATTGATTCATTAAAAGGAGACGTGTAGAGACAAAAAAGGAGAGTGCCAACCACAGACCTTTTGAAAAGATCTGCATAGATGTTGTATCACCTTATTATAAATTCCTGGAATGCATGGACTTGCTCATTTCTAGTATTTTTATCCTCAGTACTTAGCACAGTGCCTGGGACATAGTAGGTGCTTATTGAATTTTCATTCACTCATTTATTGAAGTGTAGAATTGTATATTTATGCTTATTACATTTCATCTTATTGAGATCAGTACATGACTTTAGCCTGCTGAGAGCTTTTGAAATCATGGTTCAAAATCCATTTTATTAGCTCTCTTTCCAACCTCCTGTCATCTGCAAATTTGCCAAATTGTCTCTTCACTTCTATTTGAATATTACTATTAAAAAAAAATGTTGAACAGCAGGACCAAGGACAGATCCCTGGGGATACTCCACTCACTCTGTCTGAGGTTCTTAATCTGTTATCTGTGAAGCCCTTTCCTGGAACAAATCAGTGAACAAAAGTGTAGCAGCATTGAGAATCGGTCCTAGTATATGCCCTTATCATCCCACTGATCTGGACATAGTTCTTTCAGTAGACTTAGAATTGAATAGCATTTGAGGACTGTTTGGGCTTTCCGTACTCTTACCTGCTTCTGGGTAAAGTAGCCTGGGCTTCCAGGGAGGGCTGAAATAATTAGATTGTTTCTTTCTTTCTCTTGCTTATTCTAGGACTTTGTTGCAGTAGTTGCCACCTCTCTTTCTCTCTCTCAAGCATCCTCAGTCTCTCCATAACTATTCACTTCTGCAGGTTTGTCTATGAATATTCCTAGATCTCCTCTTTCTTAAAAAGAATTCCTTTGATCTTTTTAGTACATTTAACTAATGAGCCATCTCTTTTCTCCCTTGTACTGCTATACTTCTTGAAATCATTGCCTATATCCAATGCCTTCATTCTCAGCACCAACCCTCTCCTCTGTGTCTTTCAATATAACTTCCACACCTATCATTTTTACCAAAACTGGTCTGTAAATTCAACTATGACAAATGGCAAATTTCCCTCCCTAAACTAAGTGGAAAATTCAATGGCCCTTTGAGTTGTTATCTTCATCCTCATCCCTATAGTTTCTAACATTTTTCACCACCTCCACATACAGAGTGCAATCTTTGTCCTTGACTTTAAAGGCACTAAGACTTAGTTTCCCTTCTGTTCCTCTAATCACTTCTACTTTATTTCCTCCATACTATCATCATGTAGATCTTTCCAAAGGTCTGTGCTTGGCACTCATCTTTTCTTATCTTTTCACTGTCTCCTCTTCAATCAATGAATCAATCAACAAGCATTTATTAAATATTTATATGTTTCACTAGGTACTGTGCAAATATCTAAAAACAAAGAAAAAGGAAAAAGAAATCCCTGTTCTAGGTAATTTAATGTTTGTGTATATAAATGCCCAAACACAGAAATGTTAATAGTACATGAAAATGGTGAGATTAATTCACCCTTAAGTTTTATAAACAGACCAACTGCCTATTAACTTCTTTTGTCCAACATGTCATTACATCAAATGGTAGGGGAGAGATTCATAATGTTGTTGAGACAGAATTAGTAATTTTTTACTTGACTCTTTCAATAGCAGACAGGTTAATAAACATACTTATGTATTCACCTGAAATACACAAAAATGCCATTCAATCCACTAACCAATGGAAGTAATTCTTTAGAATAAGTTCTTTGCTATTCCACTTTTCTATAAGTTTATTAAATTTTCTGCATTAATTGTAGTGGACATTAAATAGCAAACATCTTTATCATTAATGAGTTTGAAAGGCAATTATAAATGTTACTAATCTGAAATTTGAAGTGGAATAGTTAAATATTTTTATCACTAATTTGATAATGTCTTGAGTGTTCAACAAAAACATAAAACAAAAGGTCTCTATTATTCTCTAGAAAATATATCTCATCGTTTATAAAGCTACTAAAACAGCTAAAATGTGAATACTAACTAATGTCCATGGTGATAAGGTCAACAAGCATTTATTAAGTACTTATATTCCAGACACTGTCCTAGGCACTCAGGACACAAATAAATGCAACAACAAAAAAATAATCTCTGCCAAAGCAAGCTTTGTATTGGGGAAGACAACATGAAAATACTAGGGACAGCTAGGAGAGGTACAGGGGATAGAGCTGAGCCTGAAGTCAGGAAGTCTCATCTTCCTGAGTTCAAATCTGGCCACGTGCCCTTACTAGTTGTATGACTTTTGACAAGTCACTTAACCTTGTTTGCCTCAATTTCCTCATCGGTAAAATGAGCTGGAGAAGGAAATGACAAATCACACCAGTATCTTTGCCAAGAAAACCTCAAATGGGGTCACAAAGATTTGGACAAGGCTGAAATGATTGAACAAAAAGAACAACATATAAGATAAGGATAATATTAAGGAAAACCAGTTTAAAATTCATTAATGATTTTCATGATTCTTTTTTTTTTTTATTCTCAGTACTAATTTTTGTCTTATATAAGACTCTATATTTTGATTTTAACCCTTGATAAATGAATGTTTTTGAACATAATAAATATGGCTAAATTATATGAGTTTTTCATTTCATAATAGAGAAGTAAGTAAGTTCAGCTAAAATGCTGTAATATACTAACAGCTCTAGCCAAGACAAGGAGGCCTTTTTCAAACAAATCGGCTATCCCACAGAAGGCTTTGTGGAAACACAATTCATGGTCCATGGCTCTTCCCTTCCTGTATACTTTAGGAGTTATTTATTTTTTAGTTATTTACTACTAATGGTCAAATACTGATAGAAATTCACCTTTCTCCAAAGTATAAATACCGGGAAGTATAAAGAGGCACCAAAATTGAGTGCAAAGGGACCCTACTCAAGTATGCTGTAGACTACCTATTCTAGCCTTACAATTTCTGTTTCTCTTTCTACAATGGAACAATCCTTCAGTTATCCAGTGTAAGTCATCACTTAAAAAAAAAAGCCAACTCAATGCCTGAATGCCTTATCTTTCTTCTCTTTTCTGATGGTTTTCTTCTTTCCAATTACATGCTTGAGGCAGAGTGCACAAAAGCACATTCTTCTCTTCCTATCATAATGCTTTAGCTTCAGATGCCCTAGAATTTTGAGAAAAATACATGTACAGGAGAATTGAAAAAAGTTTTCCAATACTGGGAGAAAAATTGTCCAAATACATTTGTAAGATTAAAGGAACTATGGGTGTGGGCCACAAGAATACTTAAGTGTTTCCTATTGGGCCACTCAAGAAGGAAATAAGGACTGTGCTACTAATTCATTTTATTCAGCAGTGAATTCTTCTCTCTCTTAGGGTTTCTTTTTTTGGTTTAGTCTCAGAGGCTGCTTGCATTTCCAGTTAGGAGTCAGGTTTTATTCAGATTGGGTTAGCATTCAAGTCCCTAGATTCTGGCCTCATGTTTACCTCAATCCTTTTTTAGCTGGGACACTCCTCTAATGTTCAACTGAGAGTCAGTTTCTAGGTCTAGAAACTATCCTCATTTGGCTGCCTTAAAAAGGGTTGGCATTTAGATTTCTCATAACTGGATTGACCTCAAGTCCTGACCCATGGAATAGAATAGCCAAGAATGTGGTAGACTCAAGCTCATTGTGTATTCTACTCCCAGCCCCCTCCTGCTCCAACACCTATGCCACCACATTCTGCTGGAACCCAGGGCGAGGGGTGGAGATCGTTGTGAGCAGGGAGAAGGCCATGAGAAGAGTGGGGAGAATGAGGGGCAATGGAGGAATGGAGGTAGAAGAAAGTAGAAGCAGTATCTTGCCCAGAATGCCAGTTGGGTTGAGTGAGAAACTTATTATAGAGACATTTTACCAGGAGCTGCAGTTAACCAAGGTACTTATAGGGAGCATTCAGAGGGAAGGGACTTGGTATATCAGTGAACAAGTCATCCAATCATGATGTCAAGTCGAGTTTGCAGAATTAATGGAGGAAGATAGGTACATGCTAACCTTTGGGCTGAGAGGACTTATGCGGATACATCTATAGCATCTACCTTTGTGTCTTAATTATGTCCAGTAGCTGGGGTTCCTTGTTGTCTCTTTCAGTATTGGTTCATATTCTTGTGCTGTTTCCCACCCCAGACAAAGTGTATCCACTAAGAGAAAGACCTGAGTAATAATCTAGAGAATGTAAGCTCCTTGAAGGAAGAGGCCATTTTGTTGATGTTTTTGCATGCATAACACCTTAGTGTCTTGCCTGTAGTATGCACTTAATAACTGCTGGTTGAATTGAAGTGAAATGAATGGGGCTGTGTTCCAGATCAAGTCTCCAGCTGACTTTCTGATTATACTGTCCAAGTTTTTTGCCTTCCTCCTCCTTCTCTCACACTCATACCAAGTGAAGATTGTCTATTTCAGTGATTCTTAATCTTTTTGTACCATAAATTCCTTTTGGAGTCTGGTGAACTCTATGGACCTTGTTCTCAGAATAATGTTCTTAAACATTAAAGAAAATGCAAAATTTCATTTAGTGGTTATTGAAAATAAGGATATAATTTTGTCCTCATCTAAGTTCATAGATTCCTTGAAATCTATCCATAGATCCTTTTGAAATTCCAGGTTAAAAACTCCTGGCCCAGGGTGAGCTTAATACCTGACAGGTGCATCAATTTATAAGGAAATTAGATCCCCTTTCCCTGACATCCAGGCACATTGATGAAGATAATGGAAAGCTTGGGGGCAGGGGAGGCAATTAGCATGATTACACATGGTAACCTTGAGAACCTTAGTGTGGGGGGGAATATCTTATGCAATTTCCATTTGTAGCCATCCCCATATCTTCCATAAACATATGTGCTTCCCCCAGAACCCCTTTTGGCAGGACAGTTGCAGGACAGGATAGCATCAAAGGTTTTTTGAACTCAGTAGACACCACTCTTTGAGGAGTCCATGGTTCATTCTGGCTGGGTTTAGTGGTGGTTATTGGGTCATTGGGCAGTTAGGTGGCATTGTTGCTAGAGCTCTGTGGCTAAAGTCAGGAAGACTCATCTTAGTGAGGTCAAATCTGCCCTCAGACACTTACTAGCTGTGTGACCCTGGACAAGTCTCTCAACCTGATTGTCTCAGTTTCCTCATTTGTAAAATGAGTTGGAGAAGGAAACCACTCCAGTATCTTTGCCAAGAAAAGCCCAAATGGGATCACACAGAGTCGGGCATAACTGAACAACTTTTGCGTCATTGCTTACTTTGATGGCTTCTCAGGGGGTCAGAGAGGGTCTTTAGTGATTGCATGCAACCCAAACCAGCATGTAGGTAATTTTGACTCTGTATCCAATGCTCTGATCAAGAAGACTAAGGCAGGGTTGGTATGAGAATAGATGAAGCATGGGATTGGTAAGTATGGCCTTTACTTTTAAAAAAAATTTTGGTGAGGATTACTTTGATAGAATTTCTTCATATTATTTTCTTTTAATTATAGTCCTTTAACTTCATTTGGTCTATTTCTTATTTTTTTTAAAAAAATATAGAAGTTACTTTGTCCACACCTTTCACTTTGGGGAATAGGTAGCTGACACGTTATTGCTCCTTGTTTAGTATCAGGAAGTCTTTCAGATTTAGCCCACACATTTTTGACAGATTAGTCATGGGTGGTATTCATCGTGAGGAAAAATAAAGTCATAAAATCTTGGTTTGGAAAGGAATTTTAGAGCTTATACACGATGTCCCTACATTCTTGGTGCAATTTTAAATTTTAATAGATCTAGTCTACAACTATCTGATTACATCCCTTCCCATTTCCCTCAAACTCGTTCCAAGGGAGGATCATCTTGTTCAGTGATTCTTAACCTTTTTTGTGTGTGTCGTGGATCTCGTTAGGAATCTGGTGAAGCCTATAGACCCTGTTCTCAGAATGTTTTTAAATAATAGAAGAAAATGCTAAATTTAATTTTAGATTAGTCAAAATAAAGATTCAGTTTTTTTTTCTGCATTCAAGTTCATAGATTTCCTGAAATCATTAACAGCTTAAAACTGCACTAAGACTTTTGGGACACCTCGTACAGTTCAGCCTTGGTCTCTATTACCTTAGCATCAAATACAAATGCCTCTGGCATTTAAGGCTCTTCACAATCTAGATTTAACTTGCCTTTTTAGCATTATTTCAAGATTGTTTCTTTTTATATACATTGTGGTCTAGTCAACCTGGTCTATATGCTGCTCCCAACACATAACATTCCATTTCCAATCTCCACGACTACACAGAGTGTCCTCCATTATTCACTATTCACTCTTATTTTCCCCTGGTTTTCCTCTGAGCTCAGCTCAAACAACATTTCTTGTACGGGGGTCTTTTTCAGAGTCTCATTTTCCACATACTAGTATCTCCCCCTCAAAAAAAATGACTTCATATTTATTTTGAACACATTTGTATGTATACATGGTGTCTCCTCTGATAGAATAGGTTCTTTGAGGAAAGGGTCCTTTTATTTCTATCATAATTCCAGTTTCTAGCACAGTGTCTGGAACACAATAGGTAATTAAGAAAAATGTGCTGATTGATTGATTGATTATACTGAACAGGTACATCACCTTCAACATGTGGTCATCTAATCTATGCTTGAAGACCTTCAGTGAGAGGGAAACCTGCAATCTGCCAAGCCAGCCTATCATATGCCCTCCAGCATTCTCTTCTCTGACTTTGACTTCTTTTTTCCTCCTCAACTGATTTTCACAGTGCATGGTTTTGAGTGTCTCCTCTACAACATTACTTCTCATGTAAACAGGACAAGAAAATAGTACCAGAGGATTTCCAAGACCGTCTATCATTCTCAGATGAGTAGTACAGAAAATAAGGGGTATAAGCTCCATGGAAGAGGTAGGATTAGGTTTGAGCCTTAGAAATGGAGTTTTGATTGTAGAAGCAGTAGAAAGAGGGCATTCCAAGTAAGTTTTAAGATAAGAGCTAGGAAAAAAAAAAACAAGGTGTGTTCCAAGAATAAGGAGGAGACTAGATTGGCTTTAGTAAGTTTTGGAATACTGAGTAGCAGGAGACAATTCTGTGAAAGCACAGTATACTAGGGCCTCCTCTCCAATGGCCTTGAATTGTCAGAGTAAGGAGTATGAGCTTCATCTTCTCTATAAGGTTTTTAGAAGGGGGTATGATGTGGTGACTATTGGTCATCCATTACATCTTGGGTCATTGCCAGTTGTCTTGACTTTTGCTTTGCCACTGGCTTTGATGACTCTAGAAGAGAAAGTGAGGCTAATGACTTAGTACAATTCTCATTTGTATTTAAATCAAATACATTTTTGTATTTAAAATTTACATTTTATGTAAATAAAAATTTAAATTTTTATTTAAATTTTAAATTTAAATAAATTTAAATCATTTAAATCAAATTCAAGCACAAGTCAAGACATCACCCGTGATGTTATTGGACCTCTTTGAAAACAAAAGATGAACAACAACTATCACAGTATATGTATGACAAAAGAGACTGGAAACAAAGAATTCGTGTTTATTTCTAGGTGACATTTAATACATTTTATAACTATTATCAAGACAATTTAGGGTAGCTAGTAGCTAGGTGGTACAGGGGAAAGAGTGCCAGGTCTAGAGTCAGGAACACTCATATTTTTGAATTCAAATTTGGCCTCTGACACTTACTAGCCATGTGACCCTAAGCAAGTCACTTAACCTGTATGCCTCAGTTTTTCATCTGTAAAATGAGGTAGAGAAGGAAATGACAAATTACTCCATTATCTTTGCCAAGAAAACCAGAAATGGGGTCATGAAGAGTTGGATAGGACTGAAGTGACTGAATCACAACATCAAGACAATTTGCTTTTTCACTACCATCAATGAATTGTGTCCCTTTGTGAATGTATTGTGGATCTGCTAGACACAGAGCACATATAGTAAGGAGAGAGGAGGGAGCACCAGAAATAACAGCCAAATTCTCAGTTTTTTGGAGATCAGTAGTTCATATCGTGTTGGGCCAAAGAGAATATGGGTAATAACAATTTTTTGGGGGGGAGTTGTTTGTTTTTTGGAGGGGGAAGGCAGGGCAATTGGGGTTAAGTGACTTGCCCAAGGTCACATGGCTAGTAAGTGTTATGTGACTGAGGCCAGATTTGAACTCAGGTTCTCCTGACTCCAGGGCCTGTGCTCTTTTCACTGAACCACCTAGCCAACCCTTATAACAAAAATTTTTAAAAAGGCTGTTTTTAGATGGAGCTGCATGTTTAACAATAGACTAAAATAAATCAAACAAATGCTCAGAATAAATGAATTGGAATGATCAAAACTCACTTCTGTTTCCTTCAATTCAATTAAACACAGTTATTAAGTGCCCATTACATACAAGGGCCTGAGAATGCAAAGAAAAAAAAACTGTTGCTGAAAGAGTATTCACAGAGAAGTAAGTTTTAAAAGGTCATTTGGGCAGGAGAAGGCACTAGTAGCTGGGAGGTGGCAATGGGCATTAGGAAAGGCTTCCTAGAGGAGGCAGTATTTCAATTGTGTCTTGAAGGATAAAGACTCTGCAAGGTAGAAAAATGGAGAGGTGGAGAGAATAACTTCCAAACATGAGGAATGGCTTGCACAAATATATGGAGATGAGTTGGAATGGGAAGTTCAGGGAACAGCTCGAATGTACAATTTGATTGGAAGGTAGAATATGTGAAGAGGATTAATGTAAAATAAGGCTGGATGTAGCAGGTTGGTCGGGTGTTAAATTGCAGACTGCTTAGGTTTGTGAATGACACCCTGTTCACCCTGTTTTTGCCTCCCTTTTCTCCCCAACCTTCTCTAAGTACTGGGCATTTCTGTTACTCTCATTGTAGCTTTAATAGCAGTAGTTGTAATTAATCAGATTATGAGACAAACAGGAATCTTAAAGGGATAAAGGAGGAGAAGATGTGTGTCTTGTCCATTAACCTTGATAGAAAGTTTTTTTTTTAATTGTACACATCATAATGACCATAAGTTTTCAAAATCTAGAATACATTCCTTAGTGATGATAACATAAATTGGCTCTGAAATCCCAAACCATCGATCTGAAAGTACTTACTGAAAACGCCTCCTGAATGTCAATAGATGCTCAAAAAGCAAGAGAAGAACAAGAGATGAGTGAGGCTCAGATTTCTGTAAGGATTGTAATGCAAAAATGAAAAATGAAGATTGTGGTTAAATTCTTATAAATCCAAGTATCTTTTTTCTTCTCTAATATTATTTGTCCCAATCAAAATTAGGTACAATCAATGACATTGTAGCTGTGCTCTACTTTAAAGAAACAGTACAGAGGGAGAACAGTGAGATTTCTTTTAGCTGAAAGCTAATATAAAAGTCATTAGCTTTTAATAATAAAATCAAGAATATGAACCAAGGATAGCTGTTCACAGCTCTTTCTAGTTGATTTACTTACCCTTTTGTTTTTGTACCTACCTACTTTTGCATGACAGTCAAGGACGTTAGAAGAAAGAAGAAACTAATAGCATCATTTCTCACAAAAATTCAGTGGCCTTTTTAGAGACTAGATAATGACTCAAAGAAAAGGATTTAATAGGAATTAAGAGATATTTCTAGTCCTAAATCAGAGTTGTGTAGAGAAAAGGGCATCAAGTATACACCAGGAAAAAGGTGGCCAAAATAACAGACTTAACCTTAGCCTGAGGCATTCTCTTCACTATCTTGATTTCCTAACTAGGTATAGCCCATGGCTTTTCATGAAAAGAGTTGCCATTCTCCTTACTTGGGAGAAGGTGTCTAGTTATTGCACCCTAGCAGGTGGTAGCAGAGAGCAGCAGATGGCCCTGAAGAAGCCAAAGGACCCTGAAAAGATACCAAAAAAACCCCCCAAAACTAAGTAGCTGAAATCTAGTAAATAGCAGTAGAAAACAGCCCAGCAACTAGAAGGTGAAACACTTCAGCAAAGAGCAGTGGGAAGAAGCAGGTATTAGCACAGAGACATCACCAGAAAACCCTAGCAGTTATATAGCATCAAAGGCATGATTTGCTTAGGCCTCCTGTGTGTCCAGACCATTTCTGCTCCCTGTACATATGTCCCCCATAATGTTTCAGGTCACATATATTTTTTGTACATGTCCATCTCTGGAAAAAAGTATCCTATTCATGGAAGTATCCATGGAAATCTCTTTTCTTTTCACTTTGTTAGGCTATTTGATTAAATATCCTTGATTATGAACCAATGATCTTTGGTTGACTGATGAAAGTAAAAGCATCCAGTAGGGACTAGTAAGCCATGGTTTTGAGCAGTTGTTGACCCATAGAATGCTTTGGACCTGAAATAGTTTTCTGAGGGGTCTGTTTGTGAGGGAGGTCTTTACTGTTATACATATAAATGAAAATCTACATTTATAAAATCAAATTAGGGGCTAATTATTCATTCTACAAAAGGATTCACCATAAGAATCCTTCATCTTGCATATTGCCTTAATGCATTTTAAATGCTTTTGTGAAAGAAGTTTTCAGGAACAGATTTAATGCACAAATGTGGATAAATACTTTACAAAACCATGCACACAAATTCAGTATCAGTCATAATTAATTTTAATGAAAATTTGTACTTATCTATTGATTTATTTTTAGATGAAGCCCCATTTTCCAGACCTTAAGTACAACTCTGAAAGATCATTTTATATAACTTAACTGACGTAAATCATTAAGAAACTTTGAAGAAAATCATGAAAAACTTTTTCTTCCCAGGAGACAAGTGAACAAGATATGAAGCAGGTAAAGAATATATTTGTATTTTATGGGCAAAGCTCTTATTTTTTTAGTTTAGGTTTGACTTGCTTTCTTATACAATTACAGTATATATTCTGAAAGTTTCTAAATATCAGTGCAATGATCAATTATCATTCCAGATGACTCATGATGAAATGCTATCTACTTCTTGATAGATGGACTGGTACACATCATGTAACACACATTTTGCAAAATGGACAGTATGTGAATTTGTTTTGCTTGACTATTTACAATGTTTTTTTTTTCTTTTTTTCCAAGTGGTGGGGGTGTGGAAGGAAAGAAAAAAAATCAATGCTTGATAAATGAAAAAATAAGATTTCTAACTCATTACATTAAAAACAGCCTTTCTGAAATTCACCAATCCTAGATGGTGTAGAAAATGCATAGTTCTCTGTTATGGTCACAGCAAGCCAAATATTTGCTGAATTGTTGAGGTCTTTGCTATACTGAGTAAAGACCTGGCATTTATCTACTTACTGATTACTTATTGAATCTACTTACTGGATTCAAACAAAATACTATTCTGAATTTTAGTTGTACATATTTGCATTCTCTTTGTCCACAATCAGTTTCTGCAAGAGAATTAAACAAAAATCCAAATTATTTGGACTTTATAAGGATAGGGACTAAAGCTCTTATTTCATTGGTAAAGGGAACTCTCAGGTAAGGAAATTTCCTCTCCCAATGAAGGTCAAGGGTTAAATGAGGTGCTTGAGGACGGTTTGGTAAGATGTTCCTCTTTTCTGAATTTGACTAGTTAAGTGGACAGGTTTGTCCAGCCTGGAAGATCAAAAGAAGGTTTAAGCTCATGTCTGAGAGTAGTAGGGATGCTTATAGACAGACAAAATAGGCTTTAGTTCCTGCAGTTGGGAATCATCTTGAAATTACAGGGTCCTCAGAGTTGGTCACACTAGACAGGGTGACATCTTTGTTTTGGGTATGCCATCTTGATTATCTGACCTTGAATCTGTGCTACTTTTCTATCCCAAGGGATAGACAACACTTCAATGGGAGATCAGGACAATACCATTCACCTTGAATGAGATTAAAGAGGTAGATATCTCTCCATGACTCTATCCTAGCAGGAGAAGTTCTTGGGGAGAATGCTTGGGGAGAATGCTTGGGGAGAAGAAGGAAAAAGTTCTAGAGACTCTGGTAGTATGACAGAGCTGATTGGCATCTTTCCCTCCTTAGGAAGAGCTGCTATTTAAGGTGCCTTTCACATGGAGGTGAGCCAAACTTTTCAATTCATGTCTCTACTCAGTTCAAATAGTTGACAATTTGTCTGTCTTGACACAACGCAGTCTAAAGAACTCAGAGCAGAAAGGAAAGGTTTTCATAATAATAGCATAACAATTATAACAATAAAAATAACAACTCAAATTTATATGACACACAAAAGTTTACAAATTTGAATAAGGTGCAGAGTATTAAAGAGAAAACACGAATCCTTAGGGCAGGATAAAACTCCTTGCCATCATCACTCTATCTCTCTGGTTTTTGGAGCGACTAACTATAGAAACCAATGCCTTCACCATCTCATTAATACCATGTTGAAGCAATCAAAGGATCTTCGAGGAAGATGGGTCCAATCAAATGATTCTTCACTCACCCTACGAATAGTAGATCATCCCCCTCCCCCGTTGTCTTTATCCTTATGATTCCGGGACCATGTGTTGAAGTAAAATTTATCTCTCTTTCTGTTACCTGTCACCATAATCTCATCACTTTTCCTTTTCTTTTTTACTTTTTGGACGGGGGAAGGCAGGGCAATTGGGATTCAGTGACTTGCCCAAGGTCACACAGCTAGTGTTAAGCGTCTGAGGTTGGATTTTAACTCAGGTCCTCCTGACTCCAGGGCTGGTGATCTATTCACTTCGCCCCCTAGCCACTCTATTCCTTTTCCTTTTCACAGTCCATATCCTCTTCTGTCCCAATATTAGTCTGTGCCCTTTAGAACTTTTATTCTATTATTAACAAACTTCTCTTTATTCTATGTTTCTTGATTTCATATTTCGCCCTCCCTAATTTTCCTTGCTTAAAAGAATTTGGCTCCCTCTGGAAAACAAAAAAATACATCCCTGATCACTCTTTCCACTACTGAGTCTCATTCTTTTATATTCCCCAACATTCTGGGACAGGAAGAAGAGTAGGCACCTACTTTTCCAGTTTATTTTACATTATTACCTCCAACTTAGTTGCCACTTCCTGCCTTTCCTGACCCCTCTAATTATTAATTTTTTTGTATTTACATACACACTGCATCTGTGTATCTCTTTTATCACATAAGTACCATATGAGCTCTTTGAGGCCAGGGGCTGTTTTTTTTATTTTTTTTTGCTTTGCATCCCAGGTACCTTACACAAATTAGGCTTTTAACAAATGCTTATCATTTTAACTTGAACTGATAACTGCCAAATGAAACAATGTGAGTGAAATGCTTTGTAAACTTAAAAGCCTTTAGAAACACAAGATATTGTCAGGGAAGAAGGCAGTAGACCAGCACCAGGCCAGAGTGGCAGCTGTCTGCCTGTTTCTCCCCATTAAGGGACATGCATTGGTATGGGGACAAGGATAGGTAGGAGAGAGAGGCTGGCATTACTGTCAGCCTAATGGTGAGAATGAAGTTCTGTGAGAAACAAGTGCAGAAGAATATATTGGTTGGTTGTACTGTGTACTACATGCTGAAATCTAGGAAGCTTTGGATAAAGGGAACTGTTGCCAACAACTGGGTTGAGTTGGGGCCTGTTAGCATTAGTCACAGTGATAATGGAATCAGACTATTGATCAAATTAGACTACGTCTGCTGGTCAGCAGGGAGTGTGTGATGAGCATTAGTGAACAGGCCAGGCAAATATGAGAGAGAAGCAGGGCAGGAGAGGGTGGATAGTGTTGAGGCTCTCGTTTTCCCTCTACTGAATGTAAGGCTATACGGAGCTGCTTATTAGTTGGGTGATCATAATTTAGCTACTGCTGATCTAAATATGCAGGCAAGTAAGTAGGTCTGAACACAAACACATAATCTAGTTTTCTATTTCTGTCTATTTTGCTGAGATTTGTGTAGAGTCTTTTGTTAAAATGATGAAATCATAGATGGACAAGTTAAATCTTCACAAATGATAGATAATATCCAATCAATCCTGAGGCACTTCACAAAGCAAATAGGGCAAAATTCACATAATTTTCGAAGGCTAATTCATACCTACATATGCTCAAGAAATGAGTCTGAAAGATGTTTGCCTATCCATCTGTATCATACAGCTAAATAGAAATGAATACGATGATTTACCAACTGTCAATAAAAATAATTCAAATTTATTCCTATTTTCCTTTCCCAAAATAAAACATTCGGCTCCCAAAATATCCTTTCTGAATTTGCTGTGCTTGGGGGTAGTATTTTCTTTCCTTCTATTTCCTAGTTTCTATATCAGGGTGTCACAATGTGTTGCTTTGCAAGCTTTAAATTATTATTAAAGATTGGGCCCTTTCCACCAGCTTGTAAGCAAGGAACTAATGACCTGACATGGGTAATGCCAAATGCATTGCATTTTTCCACTACTTTATCTGTCGACTTTATTCTTAAATTGTCATATCCTTGGGCTGAGTATATTATACTTGCTGTTTTGAATTTAATTTAATTTTTTTTCATATGTACCAATCTCCTTTAGAATCTCAAACTAATCAGCACTTGTGGCCCAAGTGACACATTTAAAGCTGGGCTGTCAGAGGTGAATAGCTGGGGTGTTAATCCCTGCTGCCTGACCTAATGTCAATTTCAAAAGCTTGTATGTTTAATAACTTTTGCCAACTGCTTGAAAGGGATTTACCATATCTCATTAGGCACATTATTGGAGATATGAGACCACAAATAGACTTGAAAAAAAATCTCTTTGTAACTTGCTAGGCAAGAGTGTAAGTCCAGGTATAAAACTCTCCACTAGCTTTATTTCTCGCACTTTTAAGGGAGCACACAGAATGTGGGTGTCCAACACTTAGCCAGGTCTAACTGAGCAGATGGACAAAATGTTGCCATCCTTAGATTATGTCGTTGCTGGTGATACTGTTTTTCCTTCTGTGTAACTGCTAGTAGTTCAGATGGATTTGGGATGTTTGTGGAGTGAATGTGTTTACTAAAGTATAGTTAGTGATACCTTTATCACAGTGTAGGATTGAGGTTCACTGAGAAAACTCAGAGGCTTCTCAGGGTTTCAGACTCTCGTATAGAGAAGTAGACAAAAGACAAAACTAAGGAGGGAACATGGCGAAATTACATGGGAAAATATGAAGGACGGTGAAAGGGCAAGGCACTTAAAATTGGATAATTGTATACTCTCTTTATCCTCATCTCTTTGGCCATGCATTAAAATACATAAATTAAATTATTGAATTTTTATCTGCGAAACATTATGTGGAGGACAAGAAGTCATGCCACACCGCAAAAGCTTTATTAATATTGGAGCTCAATTTACTGAAAAAAAAAAATTCTTTTAAAACCATTATTTTTTTTTCTGTTTTTTTTTTTTCTTCTCCTTGGAAAGAGAAAGGTCTCCCTCTCAGCCCCCACAAAGAACTTTTACTGTTAACGTCCTCCACCCCAAGTCAGGGAGAAGCTTAATGCACAATAGCAGGAAGAAGGGACTATCTATGAGAGGCACACCTGGCTTTAGGGTGCCAGGTGTTGGGAGGAGAGAGAATGGGAACAGGGATGAGGAGACGGGCTAAGAGCCACAGCATGGCACTTTGGGTTTTTCTCTCCTCCTTGACTGAATGGACACGGGACTCTTCATTTTTTTCTCTTCTTCTTGAGTGAATGGCATGGGACTCTGGGCTGGCTATAAGAAGTTGCAGATAAATCACAGTGATTATAGCTAAATCACTTGGCTGAGATGGAAAATGAAGCAGGGGAGGGAGATGGGGACAAGAGCAGGAGAAAGTAGGACAAAGCAAAAGGAAGAGTTGGGAGGTGGGGAATTCAGCCTTTCCATTATTATATTGTCTCTCCCACTTTAGACTCACACACTGTTATAGAGAATGATGAGCTATAAACATAGCTGGCACTTTAAAAAAGCTGCTATTGTCACAGGGCTTTCTGGGTTGGGATGAAATTGACTATTGTCAGTTTCAAAGCCCAGTTGAAAAAGAACACCTTTCTGATGACTACAAGACAAATCATAACTGACTAGATATTTGCTTCTAGTGAAATGTCCTCCCTTTGAGATTATCTTCAATTTACCTTGTAGATGCCATGTATGTACATAGCTGTTTATTCTTTGAGGTCAGGGAACGTGTCTTCATTTTTATTTGTGTCCCCAGCACATTTCAGTCATTTTTTTTTCAGTTGTTTCTGACTCTTTGCCACACCATTTGGGGTTTTCTTGGTAAAGATACTGGAGTGGTTTGCCATTCCTTCTCCAGCTCCTTTTATAGATGAGGAAACTGACTTGTCCAGGGTCACACAGCTAGTAAGTGTCTGTGACCATATTTCAACTCAGGAAGTGAGTCTTCCTGACTCTAGTCCTGGAGCTCTATCCATTGCGTTACCTAGCTGCCCTCCTCCCACACAGTAAAATCTTTAAAAATATTTGATGATTTATTTAGTTGATGGATTGACTGACTTATTAAAGAGAATAAGTAAGCCCTAGACTTAGAGACAGGAGGACTTGTGTTCAAATTCTGCCTTGAATGCTGGCTGTATGATACTGGGCAAATCACTTAACCTGTCCGCCTCAGTTTCTTCTTCTGTAAAAATGGGAATAATAATAACATCTACCTCGTGAAGTTATTGTGAGGATTAAATGAGATAGCATATGTAAATTGCTTTGTACACTTTGAAGCCATATATAAAAACTAGCTATCATCATCTTTGCCACCATCATCAAAGTGTGAGTATCTCGGACCATATGGCTCATCTTTATCTAGCACTTTATGGTTACAAAGCACTCCCATGCATTCCTTTATTGAGTCTCACTCTAATCTTGGGTGATAGGTGGTGCCTCATTATCTCCATTTACAGATTAGGAAACATGTTCATAGAAGTTTTACTGTACTAAATGTCCTTCTTTAAAAAGACACAGCCTAGTGAGTGGGACTTGGACCCAAGAATTTGCACCAATGTTCTTTCACAGCATATTGACTGTGGTTGTGGGGACAGAGGAGAAGAGCGAGATTACCAGTCCAGTTAATTCCAACCCTTAGGACTTGTCCCTTAGCCTTGTTCTATCAATCAATCAACCAATAAACCCTTCTGGAATAACTACCATGAACTCAGGACCTCATGGGGATTAGAATATTTTTTAAAAAACAGTTCACAGTTTCATAGAATGCTAGGGCTGGAAGGAACCTTAGGGGTCATTTTAGTCAAATGCTCTCATTTTACTGATAAGGAAACTGATACACAGAGAAGAACATTTAAAGTGCTTGAAGAGACAATACACAAAAATACAAAATAAAGAACAATGAAATGCTAAGCTTCTGTTATTGCCTATAAGAAAACGTATTTATATAGAAATAATTATTTAGAGACATGAGTGATCTCAAATAGAGGCACACTGACAACCCATGAGAGAACTAAGGAAGCAAATGTTTCCCATACTTATTCTGAGTCAAGCAATTAGCAGCAGAAATTCAACAGCCAAGGTGATCAAAGAGAGGTAACCAGCAGGACTTGTGAATTTTAGTAAAAAAATACTTTTAGAACAAAGAATATTAAACCAAGAATAATGAAATGCTAAGACTATGTTATTGACTATAAGAAAATATACTTATAAAGAAAATGATATATTTATATTAACATATAAATATTTACATATTTACTTCTGTTGCTATAAGTAAAATAGGAATTCAGAGAGGGGAATGAGCAGTGTAGATTGGAGTAAGAAGGAACTGCTGGTAACTTCATGGAAAAGATTGTCCTCAAGGTTGGCATTGAGGTTATAGAAAAATTTTACAAGATTGTGAGCAAGGGAGCAACAGCATGCACAAAGGGTGAGAATGACCTAGGTGTGGGCAATGGGGAACCATTGAAGGTTTGAAGTCGTTAAGCATCTGAGTGATGAGTCACCACTGTGTCATTCTGGGAGATTAATTAGGTGGTGATGCATAGGGTGGATTGGAGCTAGGAGAGGTTGCCAGCAGGGAGATGGGGATTTTTAGCAGCTCAGACATGAGCTAATACGTTCCCTGGGCTGAGAACAGTGAAGAAGGTACAAATCCCTTCTACTTACCAAGAAAATGTAACTTCTTAGCAGTATCTTTTAATGTGACATATTCCAAAAGTATTTTCTTACTAAAATTTCCAGGTCTACCGGTTACCTCTCTTTGATCACCTTGCTGATTGGATTTCTGCTGCCGATTGCTTGACTCAGAAGCAGGATGGGGAGCATTTGCTTCCTGTTAGCTCTCTCAACAGCTGTCAGGGTGCCTCTATTTGACATCACCCATATCTCAATGTGAGCACTGGAAGAGGCAGATGCTGGATAAAGGGCAAGAGGTCGAGATACAGGGCCATGGTCTAGGGAACTAAGGGACCAGAGAAAGCAGGGGAAGGAGGAACAATAGAAAGAAGGAAATGGGAAAGCTGAGGGAGTGCTTACTCACGTTTATATAACATTTTATGGCTTACAAGGTACTTCTCTCACAACACAGGGAAGTAGGCAGTGCCAGTATTATTGTCAGCCTTTTACATATAAAGAAACTGAAATGTTGAGTGCTTAAGTAAGTCTTCCAGGATCACATGCCAAGCAAGTGTTTTAGCCCACAACCAAATACAGGTTTCCTGACTAAAGACAGTACATAAAGGATTTCAGAATGGGACAGAGAAGTCAGGAAATAAAGGGTAAGGGAGGAAAATTTAAAAAAAATACGTGACTACTATCATGTAATCAAACCTGTTTTTTTTCAGTTTCCATCTTAAAAACAAAACAAAAGGTTCCATACCCTCTAAAACAGGCTAACTAAAAGGCATGGAGGATAGAGTGTGTGGTCTGGAGTCAGGAAGACCTAAGTTTAAATCCAGTCTCTAACATGACCTGGCTGTGTGACCCTGGGCAAGTCACTTAACTCTGTTTGCCTCAGTTTCCTCATCTGTAAAATAAGCTGGAGAAGGAAAAGGCAAATCACTCTAGTATTTTTGCCAAGAAAACCCCAAATGGGGTCACGAAGACACAGCTAAAATGACTGAACAACAATAGCAAAACCCTGTAAAATGGTAGAGATGGAGCAATGAGAGGCATACAGCAGTCGATTTAATACGCTAATTTAACTACTTTTCCACAAATGACATCAGATCTGTGTCTGAGCTGGGCTTCTTCACTCCTTCCTTCTATCTCACTATGTTTCTGCATAACAAGGATGTTTGGTTTGTCTTCTTTTCTTCTTCCTTACCTCTAACTTCCTAGAATTCAATTCAACATGTAGTTGTTAAATGCTAAAAAACAAGGATTATCAAAGAAGACACAATTCCTTTACCCAAATCTGTTTGCATTTAAAGAGGCCTTACTTTCTTTTCTCTTCACATCCCTTGGGCCATGTGGGATGAGAGAGAATGTGACTGAGTGGATAGGGTGAAGGACCTAGCATCAGTAAGACCTGAATTCAAATGTGACCTCTGATACTTAGCTACTTGTGAGCCAGGGGCAAGTCACAACCATTCTGAACCAAAAACCATAGTTTCTTGATGTATCCAGAGGCAGAGGGGGAAGTTTTTTTCTTTGGCAACATATTATTTGGAAAAACCAAACCAAAACATTTTTTTAATGATAGAAAAAGAAGGCACTGTGGTACCCTCTAATTAGGCTCTTTAATTCCAGAAAAAATATTCAGCTATTGAGAAGACCTGACAGAAATTGCAAGTCCTTCCTATAGACAAAAAGAGAAGAGAGAAAAAGAGGCAGGTTATATTCAGCTTTTCAGACCGGCTGTTGAATTCCTTTAGAACTGCGTCCTAATTTGTAGGATGCCTGTTCTTATTTGGGCCTTGAGCATGAAGAGAACCCTGCTCATTATCTTCGTGGATGCTGGAGACTAACCTCTCAGCTGAGCTGTAACTAAAATCAAACAACTAGGATTTTGTTATAGAATGCCACTGTGGGAGTGATGAGGTGCAGGCTGTGGGAGCCCCCTTGAGCTCTCCTTGAATCTTCCCACATAAGACATTTGTCTGAAGTCATAGGCCTTTCATTGTGGCTCTGCCCAAGTCTTTAGCTAGGCCTCTTGTCCAGCAATTTCCCACCCTTGATCCTCCTATCCCACTCTTGAACTGGCCTAGCCTACCATTGTCTGTGGTCTCCAGGTAACCTCCAGCAAATTCCCACCCTTAATCTCTCATTACTGGAGTCTGACCTCCTCTGACAATTGAAGACCCTCCCCAAACTCATTATTGGAGTCTGATCTCATCTGACTCCTCCTGAAGACCCTCCCCCAACTCCTCCTCTAGACCACAACCTAGATTCCTCCCACAACCTTTCTGTATATAGGATCCCATCTTCCCTCCATGTGGTGTGAGAGCACCATAGAATGACCTAGCAAAGACTTACTCTGTTCTGCTTGCCCAATGCAAGCATCACAGGTACCTAGGCTCCTTAAAAGTCTACCCCATATGGTGAACTTTCAATAAACTTTGCTTGTCTTTGGCTGAGAGAAGACTTGAGTTGAATTCATTTAGCAGGACCCAGCATGTCTTGGTATTTTGGGGTCTCCAGAGCACCCCTAACCCTAACCCTCTTTATGGCTAACCACATCAGGAGAGGGTGAGAGAAATGATTATTTCTCTCTTGTATTAATAACTAATTATTGAATCAAAGCCAAGGTTTTTCCCCTTTTCTACTTCCTCATCCAAAAATCAACCAATGTGGGAAATCATTCTCAAAGATTTACCCAGCCAAGATGGCTAACATCTAATCAAAGACAGAAATTCTAAGTTTAGGTGAATGGGTGGATTCCTGCTCATTGTGTTTACTTTGCCAGATCAGGGAAAAGGTGGATCTCCCTTTTGTATGGAAATTTGGTGTGGAAATTGTTAAATTTATTTGACTAAGATTTGGATCTTCAGTGTCGTGGTACCTCATGACTCTCATTGGACTATAACCCACTTCTAATCATAATATTCATTCTCTCATTAATTGTTAACCAATCAGAGTTGATCACCACCCTCAGCAGCACCCACCACCATGAGAGGTCTTTGGCATTCAAGAATGTCACTGACTATTTTATTAATAAAATGCTAGCATTAATTAAATGACTAATTGCCCAGAAACTATATATGTCTCTTGAACTTTTGAAAGGTCACAAAGGGCATTCTTCTTAAGACCACCATCACTGTGAGGAGCATTCCAGTCATCTCCCAGCCTACACTACCATGCTGTTCAACTAACCCCTAGCTACTCCACCAAGAGCCTCTTGTGGCATGCCTCTTTTAGGCCCTATCTTCTTTCACCAGCCCTCACCCACCATCTACAAGAATCAAATCATTTTTTCTTGTAATGTGACCTAATTTGCCACCATACTTCCTTAGTTGTCTGTGACTGACACAAGAGTATTGCTAGTTAGTTCCCTGTGCCTCAAAATGGATATCCAGAGAATCTAGCACTACAGAAGTTGCTAAGAAATCAAAAGAAATAAAGGTACAAGGGGAAGATAAGCAGGTGATATCTACTTACAAAGTTTACTTATAAATCCTGCCTACATTTTTCTCAAAGGCAAGGAGACTCATGATTTGGGGACCACTTTCTTAACATCATAAATATACAACCACTAATCCACTCTAGGGGGAAAAAAAAACTATTAAAAATGACCCAAATTATAAATGCTTTTTTTCTTTTCTTTTTCTTGGAGGAGGGGAAGGCAAGGCAATTGGGCTTAAGTGACTTGCCCAAAGTCACACAGCTAGTAAGTGTGACAAGGGTCTAAGACTGGATTTAAACTCAGGTCCTCCTGACTTCAGGGCCAGCGCTCTATTCACTGAGCCACCTAGCTGCCCCTAAATGCTTTTTTCAATGGCCTGAGGCCATACAGATGTCAAATGAAAATATTTGCAAAACCACAATCTGTTTAGAGATTGGCAAGAAATGTACTTTTTAATAATTTACCACAGTTTACCACTTTCCAGTACAGAGTTTACCATTTAATCCAGTGTAGCACATTGAATTTTGCTCTCCACCATCTTGAATCTCAAGCGCTACTCAATGGGTCATAGGAGATTTTTTTTTTTTTGCTTTTTTGGAGGGCAATTGGGGTTAAGTGACTTTTCCAAAGTCACATGGCTAGTAAGTGTGTCAAGTGTCAGAGGCCAGATTTGAACTCATGTCCTCCTGACTCCAGGACCAGTGCTCTATTCACTGCGCCACCTAGCTGCCCCCAAGATTCTTTTAAAAATGAGTTCATGCAAAACATGCCAAGTATTTTAACAATTCTGTCCTGTTTCAGTTATTCATCCTTTAGTATTTCTATAAAAGCTCTTACAGCCTGGCTTTTTGAAAATATTAGGATTGTGAGCACATGTTGGTCAATTCTGATGCCAGCTTTTATTGATAACATACAGAAGAGACAGTAGTAGTTAATGGATTCCCAATTCAAAAGTCAAATACTGGAGGCTTTCCTTCCTCAACAAGCAGTCCTGTTTATAGATAACAAGGGGAATGGACTTTAGAAGATAAGGAAAGCTCTTGGCCTGGTAACATCTGTATTTACTTGGAATAAAGGGGAAATATATGAAAAAATATTCCAAAAGGAAAATTCCAGGCTTTGTAAAGGAAACATAGACATGCAATTAAGTACTTGGAGTGAATATAGTTTTGAGTTTGAATGGGGTGAAAAGCTTTAGATACCAGAATCAAATGGCTAAAATTTGAAAAGGTGGTCTCTATTTAGAAGGGCAATTGAAAATCTATTAAGAATGTAGAAATTACCCTGAAACCTGGTAGGAAACCTCCTAAATCAGCCCAATAGCTGAACTAGAAAGATGTTCTTCTTGTTGCTGTGTATATGAACATCTGTCAGATTCTTTAGTTGAAGACAATGATAAATGCCTAATCAATGTTGGGAACACCTTTCAAATAGTACCCATCTCATCAGTAATAAGACATTGAGGTTTTAGAGGTGAAGCTTATTTAGAAACCAGTAAAAGAAGTTTGTTCTCATTCTCTCCTCCCATGTCTGTCTATCTGTTTCTCTCTTTTTCCCTCTCTCTCTCCCTCCCTCCTTCTCTTCCTCTTTCCCTCTCTCCTTTTCTCTCTCTTTTTCTTCTCTCCTTTCTTCCTTCCTCTTTTCCCTCCCTCCCTCCCTGCCTCCTCCTTCTTTCATTCAGGACATCTGAGTTAAACTATTAAACACAGCTCACACAATTTCTCTTTCCTCCAATAAGTCTTTACAAGTCTCGTTGTTCTTTGTCTCCCCTGTGCCATCCCTCCTATTCAATCACCTCTTTTCCCTCACCTAGCGTTAGGTTGCCAAGCCACTTTACTCCCTTAGCTATACTACTTACCTCCAAGGTTAATGACTGGTCCCCTTCACCAAAGGTTTATTTTCCCAATTCCTGGGGTCAAGAGACTATTGCTATACTTTCCTCCATTCATCCTCTCTCTACTTGTTCCTCTCCCCTTCTCCCTCCTCCCTGTGGTAAGAAGAGTCCAGACTGGGCCATGGGAGCAGTGACTACACTTGATTAGGGGACCAAGGGACCATTCAGAGGGTAATTGCTCTTGCTTTGACCTGCTTGGATCTGGGTCAATGTCTTGGGTGGGGGTCCTGGGGTGAGGAATGCCAGTGTGCCAGAGCTTGTGGTGGCTGTAGAAAGGGCACCCTCCTCAAACCTCTGACAACATTTGCGAAAATCCCAGCGATTTGGGACACAATTCTCTCCACTCTGGAAGCAGAGTTCTACCATGGCAAAAAGCTCAAAAGTCAAGTAATTGTCTGGCAACATGAGCAAGCACAGGAAGTGCAATCAGACCATACAGTCGTTTTTTGGGGATATAATGGATCAAAACATGGAACCAGAAGACAACAAAGTCAAAACTCCTGCATCAAAAGCTTTCAAGAAAAACATGAATTGGTCACAGGCCATGGAGGAGCTCAAGAAGGATTTTCAAAATCAAGTAAGAGAAGTGGAAGAAAAATTGGGAAGAAAAATGAGAATGATATAAGAAAATCAAAAAAAGGTGAATCAACAGCCTGCTAAAGCAGACCTCAAAAATACTGAAGAAAATTATACCTTAAAAAATAGACTAACTCAAATGGCAAAAGAGGCCCAAAAAGCCAATGAGGAGAAGAATGCCTTAAAAAGCCAAATTGACCAGATGGAAAAGGAATGTCAAAAACTCACTGAAGAGAATAATTCCTTCAAAATTAGATTGGAGCAAATGGAAGCTAATGATTTTATGGGAAATCACGATACTATAAAACAGATCCAAATAAATGAAAAAAAAAATAGAAGGCAATGTGAAATATCTCATTGGAAAAACCACTGACAGTGGAAATAGATCCAAAACTGATATCATCTTGTGAATCAATACTGGAT
>CM053588.1:245835489-245852813 GCA_028646515.1 Pseudochirops corinnae
CTGAAGAGAATAATTCCTTCAAAATTAGATTGGAGCAAATGGAAGCTAATGATTTTATGGGAAATCACGATACTATAAAACAGATCCAAATAAATGAAAAAAAAAATAGAAGGCAATGTGAAATATCTCATTGGAAAAACCACTGACCTGGGAAATAGATCCAAAACTGATCTCATCTTGTGAATCAATACTGGATCTACATCACTTCCCTTTCTATTCAACTATGGATCTAGTTCAATTTCTGTCTTGTGAGAAAACTTTATTCAATTATGGGAATTAAATTATTGCATTGTTTGAACCTAGCCCTGTGTGGCTGGGAAGCTGGATCACCTCTACTTGTTGCTTAGAGACCCTGAATTAAGGACATAGGTTATACTGATCAGAAATCTGGTCAGATCTGAAGATTGAGACAAGGATTTTTCTCCTCCTTCCATGTACTCTGTGATCCAGTGACACTGGTCTCCTTGCTCTTCCTCCAACAAGATACTCCATCTCCTAAATCCAGGCACTTTCACTGGCTGTTCCCCATTCCCTTCAAGCCCCAACTAAAACTCTACCTTCTACAGGACTTTTCCAGTCTTTCTTTAATTCTAGTGACTTCCCTCTGTTAATTTTCTCCAATTCACCCTGTATATAATAGCTTGTTTATACCTAGTTAATTGTGTATTGTTTCTCCCATTAAACCATGATCTCCTTGAGAGCAGGGACTGACTGTCTTTTACTGTTCTGTGTATAACGAGATTTTATAGCACATCATAGTCACTTGACCAATATTTATTGCCTGACTGATTCTTAGAGGAATGAGATAGGGCATGGGGAACTGCTGGAAAACTTACAAGATTTTGTGGGGTGTATAGATTTGGCAATCAGTGGAAGAGGGGAAATCATGGGCTTAAATATCTTGTCTAGTGCCTGCCACTGGACACATTCACAGGGTTGAAAGGTTGAGCTCAGATAGCAGATTCAACTTTGCAGCTGTTGGCCTGAATCTGTGACTCAGTTCAGCCTTGCATACATAATTCTGTTTTCTATTATGTGCTCAGCATCCAGGTTCTGGAACAGCATAGGCAAATAACTCAGTACATAAGGTTCTGGCCCCTCCCTGACCCCTTCCCTTCTGTGGTATACATATGCCAAAGATACATTGCCTCACTGGGGTTTAGGCTAGGCTGCTGTTACTTCTCTAAGGGAAGGCACCATAGTATGGTGGAATTTAGTTTTGCACCTTCTGACTTTGATTGAGAATACATGGATTCAAGTCCTGGGTCTATCATTTTATTACGAGTGTCATGCTAGACAAGTCATTTAATTTTTCTAGGCTGCAATTTCTTATCTATAAAATGAGAGAGTTGAAAGATGATTTTCAAAGCTGCTACAGTTCTGACAATCTAGGAGTTCTTTTTTTCCTACCTTCCCTAATCTTTTCTCTTATTTTCCCACCTGGGTACCACTATAATAGGGAAACTGGATTAGGGCAGAGTCAGTGAGCCTTCAAGGTGGCACCAGTGAGTACCAATCCCAATCCCAATATCTAAAAATCACCTTTGCAAAGCAGTCAGTGTTAAATTGCAAATGAACTGAAAAAATATTTTTTTTTACTGAAGTTCAGTATTTATCACAATGGAAGGGAGGAAGGAAACCAGTATTTATTAAGTGCCTACTGTGTGACAAGCACTTTGCTTATGCTCTTAACAAATTATCATTTGATTCTTATAACAACCTTGGAAGGTAGGTGCTAGTATTAGATCCCCATTGTACAGTCGTACAGTGGATAGAGCACTGGACTTGGAATCAGGAAGATTCATCTTTACAAATTCAAATCTGGCATCAGACATTTACTGGCTGTGTGACTCTGGGCAAGTCATATAAACTTGTTTGCCTCAGTTCCTCATCTGTAAAATGAGCTAGAGAAGGAAATGGAAAACCAGTCCAGTATTCTAGCCAAGAAAACCCAAAATAGGGACATAGAGAGTTGGAGATGACAGAAATGACTGAACAACAACAATTTTACAGTTCAAGAAACTGATTTATACAGATCAGAAAGTGATTTGTCTAGTGTTACACAGTGAGTAAGTAACTAAGGCTGAATTTGAACTCAGGTGTT
Organism: Pseudochirops corinnae; assembly: GCA_028646515.1. Lineage (NCBI taxonomy): Eukaryota > Metazoa > Chordata > Mammalia > Diprotodontia > Pseudocheiridae > Pseudochirops > Pseudochirops corinnae. The sequence goes on from CM053588.1 coordinate 245,837,594, forward strand.
CCTAACTGCAGGTCCTACACTTTTATGCACTAATTTACTCTATGCCTTATGTATAGTAAACAATGCCTTGTACATAGTAGACATTTAATGAATATCTTATGGATGAAAATTTGATGAATAGGTCAGAAAAAGAAATGACTTTTAACTGCAATGATTTGGAAAGGCTTCACAGAAGAGATAGGATTTGATATGGGCCTTGAAGGATAGGAAGAATGTGGACAGATAGTGTAATACTTCTTCAGTAGCCAAGATGACTTTAGACCTCTACTTTTAAAATGCATGAATATGTGCACAAACTGTTTTCATATGGTAGAAAGAGAATTCAACTAAGAATCAGAAAACCTGGGTCTTAGGCCTAACCCCACCATTTATCAGCTATGCAAGCTTGTACATTTTACAATGTTGAGCCTTAGTTTCTTCATCTGTAAAATGAATATAATTAATATGTGCCTTAACTATGCAGGTGATTGTGGTGAGGATAACATGAGACAATCTCTGTAAAAGTCCTGAGAAAAATTGAAAAACACCATATGAATTACTACTATTATTATTATAATTCTCTAACTACTTGGTTAGGTTAATCTGATTTTTAAAATGTTTCTTGATGACAAGTAGCAGAGTTATGAGATTGTGGCTTTTTCTAGATGACAGTGCTCTCTTGAATAACTCAAGGATAATACCCCTCCCCAACTCCTTCCCAAACCCAACAATAACAGAGTCAAGTTGGCTGCTTGTTGTCACGTAGCTGAGATAACTGGTTGAGTGAGTGAAATTTTTTGATTGCCAGCTTGTTGAGATGCTGTCACAAAGTCTCCCAAATGCTCTGGAGGGCAAGATCTCAAGATGAAAATTTGGGAATGCAAACAATTCAAACAAAGATGTTGGTACAACTTGAGAAAAAATCCTGCCTTTCCCTTTCCTTTCCACTTCTGTAATTAAAGCTATCCACAAAAGAGGGAAATCCAGAGTGAACCCTCAAAGCTGTTGGGAAGGAGGTTTGCACAGAGCACCTCTCGGCATATCTCCCCTGAAATGTCAGTCCCATTGAGGTTGACCTTTAGGCTGTCTCCTTAGAGAAATGGGACAGAGGAAATGGGACTTTTAGTTCACTTTTTCTGAGAGAAAAGGTTTCATTTGTCATCCAATATATGTTTACTTAATTTTTTGTTTATCTCAGAGAACTGCACCTCTCCCAAAAAGATATTTCTCTACCCTCTGGAATGCAATTCAGAAAATGCCAATATATGGAACCATCATTAATGTTTATAAAATGCTGACTACACGTATTGTTCTGATCCATCATTTAGTCTTATTGATGTTTTGTTCAGCTTTTCCAGTCCCAAGGTCCCTGGTTAAACACGAGAGCTTCTTTCACTTCCCTTTTATAAGTCATATCATGTTTCTTGGCAGGGTCCATAGGGTTTATAATCATGGAGTATTGAAGAGTGTCAACCACATGCAGGCACCAGGGTCCCTGAAGGGAACTGTAAAGATTTTGATTCTATCGAATTCATATTTATGATCAACAGTGGGAGGAGTGACATTGTATTGTCTGGAATTATAGAATAAAACTTTATTTGCATTTGGATAGATCAAAATCATTTGTGTCTTTTTGACCTTTCATTCTCAACATGGATATATATTTTTAAGAGCAGGCTGATATTATATGTTTTATATTTGAAAATCACTGATTTTGAATATTTCTCTGGTTTTTCCATAAGCATAGGTGAGTAGGGAAAAGGCTTGGGAACAGTATCTGCAGAAAGGCAGTGGGGAAAAGTCATCACAAATTTTATGTGAATCACACAATCACAAAATTCAGAGATGGCCTCAGTAATCATCTAGTCTAAATCGGAAACAGATTAGGAATCTCCCTACATGTCTAATGAGTGACCAGCTCAAATCTGCTTGAAAACCTACAATGATGAGCAGTTCACTAACCTTCCAAAGCAAGGTTTTCATTAATTAGCCCAAAAGTTGGGAATTTTTTCCTTCAGGCCTAAATCTATCTCTGCAGCATTCACCCATTGCTCCTAATTTGACATTGTGGGGCCAAACAGAATGAGTTTACAATCCATTGTCTATAAGACAGACATTCAAACATCAAGCCAACTCTCATTTCCCCTTGCCCTCCCCTAACCTCTTATTCAGGATAAATATCCCCAATTCTTTCAACCTTTAAACAATTCCTTCCATATTAGGCCTGTATATTATATTCTCCTTTCTTCTTGTCTGTATCTTTCCTAAAATATGATGACCAGATGTGGCTTGAGCAGGGCAGACTATAATGGAATTATTATATTTCCTGTGGGGCAGCTAGGTGGTATAACAGGATAGAGTGCTGGACTTGGATTTAGGAAGGCCTGAATTCCAATGCAGCCTCAGACACTAGCTGTATGACCCTGGGCAAGTCTCTTAATCCTCTTTGCCTCAGTTTCCTCATGTGTGAAATGAGCTGGAGAAGGAAATGGCAAACCACTTTAGTATCTTCATCAAGAAACCTCCCCAAAGGGGTCACAGAGTAGTACCTGACTGAAAAACAACTAAACAACAACAACAAATTATATTTCCTACATATAATATGCACACACACAAACATATATACATATACAATGCAGCTTAGCATTTGTTTTTTTGGCTGCTGTGACAAATTTTAACTCATATTGTCCTTGCCCATTAAAACCCCTAGATCTTTTGCATTACTGTTGTCTAGCTACATCTCCCTAATCTTGTATTGTGAAGTTGATTATTTAAACTAAAAGTGTTAGCCCTTGATATTTGTCCCTGTTAAATTTCATATTATCATCATTCTGGTCTGTCAACTTATTTTTAGATTCACATAATGTAATTTAATTTAGGATGCCGAGTTGATAGCAGATAGAGTACAGGACCTGGAATCAGGAAACCTGGAGTTGAAATTCTACCTTAGACACGAACTAGTTAGGTGATCCTGCTCAGATCATGAAACTTTTCTCTTACTCAGTTTCCTTGTCTGTAAAATGGAAATAAACTTACGGAGTTGTAAGAATCAAATGAAATACTTTATCTAGAGTGCTTTACAAACCTTAAAGTTCTATATAAGTATTGATTATTATTATAATGATTATTAATTATCCCTCCAAGCTTTATGCCACGTGCAAATTTGACAAGGCAGTGATGACTTTATTGACGAAATATCAACCATTCATTTACTCAGTTAACAAAATTGAATTAATCACATACTTGATATTACATGCAATGAATGCCCATTAAGCTCCGAAAGACATTTAAAGGTTAATAAGAGATAGTTGCTGGGGCGGCTAGGTGGCACAGTGGATAGAGCACTGGCCCTGGAGTCTGGAGGACCTGAGTTCAAATCTAACCTCAGACACTTACTAGCTGTGTGATCCTGAGCTAGTCAACCCCAAATGCCTCAAAAAAAGACAGTCGCTGTTAGGGCAGAATTCACAATTTATTAGGGAGAGATTATATATACAGAGATAAATATAATACAACTTATAAGTACATGAAAGTATATAGGGTGCTATGAGAGCAATGTCAAGTGGTTGATAAAAAAGTGGGTCTTTCTTTGGGGGCATTTTTTTTCCTGACTGACAGTAGTTGACTTCAAGAACTGATATTGGAAAAGAAACATCTGAGTTATGACTCAGAGTTAAAATTAAAATTATGCAACCTGACTGATTAAAAATAGATTAATTTCCAGAATGAAGGCAAATATGGAAATTATATGAAAACTATACACAGGAAGAGGCTTGATTATTACTGCAAGTCATTTCATTATTATATGTAATGATGGTAGCTCCATTGCATACTTGAATTAATGTCTTTGTGATTTTTCTTTTACACTGAAGTGATAGAAACTTACAATAAAGAACTTCCTATCTTGGTATAGCCTTTATACATTTTTTTTTATCCCTATCGGGAACATGTAAAATCCTTGAAGGCTAGACTTTGAATTTTGTCTTATATCTTCAATACCAAGTGCAAGGTCTTACAAATAGTAGGTACTTAATGTACGTTGAATTGAATGGAGTCCATATCTCTCCAGAGAATTTGTATGTATGTATAAACATGTATACACGTACATGTTACATATGACATGATAAGATCAACTGGGGAAAAGTGGAAGAGAAGAACAACTTATTAATTAGTGAATTCATAGTCTGATGTCCAGCTTACACTGGGAATTCCAGTAATTTATTAAGTTGAGGCAAGATTATATGCCTTGATTACATGTCAAATACATAAACATATTGTTTGAGTCCAGGTTTTTACTTTTCTTTCTTTCTTTTTTTTTTAGATTTTTCTTTTTGCTTTTTGGAGGAGGAAAGGTAGGGCAATTGGGGTTAAGTGACTTGCCCAAGGTCAAAAGGCTTGTTTTGTGTTAGGTGTCTGAGGCCAAATTTGAACTCAGGTCCTCCTGACTCCAGGGCTGGTGCTCTATTCACTGTGCCTCGTAGCTGCAGTTATTACTTTTCAAAGAACACTGACTGTATGACTTTAGTAAAATTACTCAGATTCTCTGAACCCCAGTTTCTTTATTTGTAAAACAAAAGCATTGACCTAGATGACTTTTAAGGTCCCCCCTCCCCAAATCTAAAATGCTATGTCTTGTGAAATTTGAAAATCATTTAAAAATCACAGTATAGAGCCTGGACTTTTGATTTCACTGATATAAAGACCTTACAGGTGAGGAAACTTCCTCTATCAATGCAGTTCAGTATCTTCTCTGTGACTTGCAATCTCATAGAACTGTCCAGAGCACTGAGGAATGAAGAGACCTGCCCAGGCTCACATTGGCAGTCTATGTCAAGAGGCTGAATTTGAATCCAGGTCTGCCTGGCTTTGAAGTCAGTTTTCCATTCACTTTACCATATTGTTCCCAAAACATATTGTAATGGAAAATGGCAGATGAGGAGGTTAATTAAAATAAATTAGAAGAATTGAAATGTGGTGCCAATAGGACTCATTAATGAATTTTCAAATTATTGTTGCCTTCTGTGGACATTAAATCAAATTTCATTTTCAGCTATGATACATCTATATTTTCAATTTAATTATGAAAATATAATTGAACTTCATAATTTTAATTTTTTTCCCCATGATTACTACTGTAACCATCACCATTGTTTCTACTTTCATTGTCTCTTGCCAAGGAATGATTTGATCTCCAATAAGCCTACTAGGATTTTGGTCACCAGAAGTCAAAATGGAAATTGGAACTCTGGGTAATATGGAGGCAATAGCGGTGGTGATGGTAATCAAGAAATGGATGAACAAAAAAAATTAAGAGATGCATTGTCAGTAGTATGCTGGTAAATGTTTAACAACTGGCTGACTCCTTGGGGAAAAAAATGTTACATTTAATTTGCATAATTAACATTTTCTCCGTAATTTTTAAAAGTCTAGACAGTCAGCCAAATATAGTGTTTGCATTGGTGATTTTTAAAATGCTCACACTGAAAATTTAACAATTAGCTCTAGTGAACAAGGTAGAGCTAGCACATCTCAGTATATAATCCATTGAAAAGGAATAGCCCATGTCTCCTCACTTCAAGTACCACACAAACAACAAATCAGTTCTTGATAGAAATAATGGAAATCCTTCTTTGTGTACAAAAGTTCAAAAACAGGACAGACTTTGCCCCTAAATTTGACTTGAATAGGAAACAAGTGTATCCTATAATTGTGTTTTTAGTGCTACAGATATATCTGAAATGTTACGAGTCACCTACTTCAGGGTCAGCAAAGCTTTAGCTATTGTAGTGTTTTCCATAATGCTGGGTCTGCAATTTTTGTGACTCTTTGTTATATGTATACAGTTACAGTTTTACGTAGATTTTTGTAACTGCATTTGTTATCCTTCTTTACTCTGAAGAATCTAAATGAATCAATATTATTTGTTATGGAATATAAACATACTTACACATAGTGATACAGAGCTATAATTAATGCCTGTACTCTGTGGTTAGCAACTTTGTATAGTGAAAGCATATTCCCCTGTCTTCAAGTTAGCATTTCATGTGCCATCCCCAAGGAAGAGGAAAGCTGATCAGCATCTCTATGAGGTCTTTGATTCCTCACTTGAGAGAATAATCTAAGGTTATCCTCCGGGCACTTGCCAAATAATTGGCATGTATCCTGAATTTTAACCGTCCTTTCCTTTTTGCTTTTACCCCTCAAATAGGCTGAGTTCTCTTCTCCTTTTCCTAATAACCTCATAGATAAGATGTCCATCTGGTCCCAGGTGACTCTGTGTCATCTGATACCATACATAGTATCCATCATGTCCTTCTTTTTAGCAAACTTTAAGTAAAGGAGGTAAAATTCCGGTCCTATATCCTTATCCTCATCAACCGATTGATGCTCTCAAATGCTAAAGGGAGATCTAGCATCTGGAAGAGGAGGTATCAGATAATATTTTGATCCTCACCGAACACCATCCTGGAACCCCTTAAAAGGAGAGAGCATTGAACATATGTCAGAGGAGGGACCTTTCTTATATAAAAAGGGAAAGCTGGGAAGCTAGCTTTGGGACTGACACATCATCTCAGCTTGGAGAGCTACCATAGAATAGTCCCAATCTGAATGCCATTTTGGAGACCTATAGTATCCTATTCCCATCTTCAGTCATCTGCAAATAAAATCTTTTTAATAAATATCCCTTGGAGTATAAGTCTTGTGTGCGGATTTCCTTTTTCATTCCCTACTGTGGACACTAATGGGGCAGCTAGCTGACACAGTGGATAGAGTGCCAGGCCCAGAGTCAGGAAGACTCATATTCATGAGTTCAATTCTGGCCTCAGACACTTACTAGCTGTGTGACCCTGGGCAAGGCATTTAACTCTTTTTGCCTCAGTTTCCTCATTAGTAAAACGATCTGGAAAAGGAAATGACAAACCACTCCAGTATCTTTGCCACAAAAACCCCAAATGGGGTCATGAAGAGTCAGACACAACTGAATAATGACCTAACAAAAACTGTGGACACAGAGTTATCATATAATCACTTATCTGGAGAGGCATTGGTCACCAAATGAAGGAATTGAACTGGATAGGAGAAACTGATCAGGTCTTCTCCTTAGTTTTAAATTCCTCAAATTCAGGAAGCCCTTAGTCCAACTGCTGCAATGAGAAACCCTAATCAATAGCCTCCAAGGAATTGCTGGCATTAGTGGTATCTGATTGTGAAGCCACTGGAAGACCTCATGCCAGACCTTCTGCTATAGGTGTTACCAGGTAAGAGAGGCAGGTTCCTCTCTTTTGTCCATTCCAGTGAGAGGTAACTATTGAAGTAGACAGAATGCTAGACATGGAATCAGGAAGATCTAGGATCAAATACCTCTAATGTTTACTACCTGTGTGACCACGGACAATTAACTTCACCTCCCCCAACTTCAAGAACCACATCTAGAAAATGAAGATGACAATGATACTCTTGCTGGACTGTTGTGAGATTCAGATGACATAATATATATATATAATAGGGTATAGCTAAGCCAGAGCAACTGGGGCCTCCTGAAATACTTTGCAAACTTTATAGCCCTATATAAATGTCAGTTGTTATCCCTCCCTTCACTTAGAAATAGGGATTTCACTGCAAAAGCCACTAAAATAACCTTTCCACTCACCTTTATGTCCTCAAGATTGGAGGAGAACCTTAAGGAAATAGGAAGGAACCACCAAGGTTTCAGCTTTCCAAAGTGCTTGCTCTTTCTTCTGTGGCTAGGGCTCAGTTTTAAATTTTCAGATAGGTTATACGAATACAGGACTAGAGTTGGAAGGGACCTCCCTCGGAGTCCTTCTAGTTAAACCTGCTTATTTTACAGATAAAGAAACAGAGGCCCCGGGGGGGTAAGGTTGTTCACAGTCACATAGGTTGGGTCAGAGGGGTAATTTCAACCCAGGTCCTCTGACTCTGAAAAGACTCGATAATTTTTCTGCAAAACAATGGTGCTTCCTACCCAATGCTGTTGTTCACAGCTGCCAGGCAGCTTAGTGGAGTCCGGATGGAAAAATAGGTACCAAAAGGGAGCAGAGTGTGGATCTCATGGAACAATGAGGTTTCCAAGGTTTGTAACTAAGAGGTAGGATACTCCTTGGTGAAATGAGAAAAGGGTGGGGTGAAGAAGTGAGGACAAAGGAAGATAAAATCTCCCCACTTCCTTATATTCTCCCATATACACCTTTGGGATGGAGTACGATGTAGAAAAGGAAAGAGGACTAGGGCTGGAGATCACTGGAGACATGAATTTCAGCCTCCTCTTCAGTCAGGAAAATCCTACTGAAATTCTGGGCTCTGAGTACTCTCTCTGTTTGCCTCTCCAAAACAGAATGGGGAACATTATTTTTCACTGTATATCTGTACATTTTTTTTCTTTCAAAGATACATGATTTTAGGAAAGTAACCTTTATTCAGCCAGATATGATAGTGTAGCTGTCTGATTATTCTAGGTTAGCCACCAACACAATACCATATTTTCATTCCTTTTATCCCTGGCATACCGTAGTCCTAGTAGAGAGAGGATCCTCAGTGGGAGACAGTAGAATATGGGGAAAGGGTGGCCAAAGCCTCTCCCTCCTGAGAGGGGACATTCATTGCAAGGGCCCTGCCAAGTTCAAAACCCAGAGCATAACCCCAGTGCAGGCAAGTTAATATTACTCTGAAAGTCTGAATCCCCTCAGATGCTGACAGCCACCTTTAAATTTGCTCCATGATAGCCCAGCTGAATTCAATTTCTTTTTTAATCTTTTCAGGAAGGAGAAAGGTGGATGAGAACAAAAAGAAGGCATAAAAACACAGCAGGTAGTTATACACACTTTTTTTTCTGACTTGTCAGAGATATTAGTGTTAAACTCAGGCCAGCCAGAGAAACTTTTAGCCCTTTTAGGTCCGTGGAAAGTTGTCAAAATGAAAACCAAAGTTTTAAGTTGTAAGGGCACAATAAGGTTGAAATAGAGAAATGGGAGTCAAGATATAAGAAGGAAGCTGGCCTAGAATATGCTTTTGTTTGAAATATTATGATCCCTTTGGGAAAGCTTTCTCAAGCCATTCTCCATTGAGTTCAATTCAACAAGCATTTATTAAGATCCTGCCACGTGCTAGGCATTATTCTAAGCACTGGAGATTATAAAGATAAATTTTTTGAAATCCCCACCTTCAAGGAGCATCATAGGAGATGACACATGAGTCTAGCCTTGTAGGAAGCAAAGAATTCTAAGATAAAAGGAAGAGGTGTATTCTAGGCATGGTGAAGAATTTATGCAAAGGAATATTAACTGGGAAAATGATCATTTTATTATGATAATGAATTATAATTTCTTTTTACTAAAAAATTCTTTAGTATATGGGCTTATTAATTGGGGGGAATATAGGAGGCATTTAGGAAAAATGTAGGTAATGTCGAAACAAAAGATATCAATTAAAATTTAATTTTAAAAAGAAAGTCTTTATTTTTAAAAGTAGATCTTAATTCACCAAATAAAATGGTTCATGACAAAATATGTGGTCTGCTGTTTTTAAGGAAAATCTCTGGCTCAGTCAGGTTCTAATCAAACTACTCACAATGGTTATTTGTTCTTGGATTTTATTCCTGCCTTGGTCCAAGTCTTTCCATTGGTGAGTGACTACAGCCAAGTCTTGCCCAGCCAATAGCACAAGAGCAAGGACTTCATTTCTGCCTTTTTTGTATCCTTAGCAGTTAGCACAGGGCATACAGTAGGTTAGTTAATAGATGGTTGTTGGCTTGACTCCCATGTATGTAAGCAGAAAAGATGCAACTTCACTGCTCCACCTAGCCTCCTGTCACTTCAGTGGAGGAATGGAAGGATGCACACAAATACCAATGTTAGAGGAGGTTCTACCTTTATTATAGTTTCCCTCTGCTATTTTTAATATATAAAAAACTTATTTGGGTAAGAGGAAACCATCAGGGACTCCACAAGTGCATGTGGAAATCAGTCTCTCTAGCTTCAGATTCAACTTCTTAACATATAACCATTAAAGGGAACTTTGAAGAGATACAGTCCAGCTCCTTAATTTGCAAATAAGGAATCTGAGGTCCTGAGAGTACTTGTCAAGGTACTTGTCCAAGGTCATACTGGGTAGTAAGTAACAAGTTGGGATTCCTGAATCAGGTCCTTCACCTCCAAATTCAAGACACCTTTCTACATCTTATACTATACTATTTTTCCCATACTCTCTCCACTGAGATTCTTGCTGTCCCTGTGTTGACTAGCTGTGTGACCCTGGGCAAGTCACTTAACAGTGTTTGCCTCAGTTTCCTCATCTATAAAATGAACTGGAGAAGCAAATGGCAAACTACTCTAGGATCTTTGCCAAGAAAACCTCAAATGGAGTTAGATGTCACTAAAATTACTCAATCACCACCACCATCACCACCACCACCACCACCTTTCTCTTGGGGTTTATCATTCCCCACTACCATGCACCAAACCCTGCTTGCCACACCACTGTTTTGGAACTACTTCCAGGAGAAAAGGGTCTTGGATTGCTGGTTTTCTACCAGACCTGTCCTATAACATGGACTAAGTCAGATGGCTTCGTGACACTTCCTCTGGACATCAGCTTTCTTATCGTCCAAGTAAGCTTCTCTTAGCCTAACTAAATTTGCCCTGCCTCCTTCCCTTGGTGATGGGCTTGAGATGTCATGGTTTCTTCATCTATTCACCAGAGTCCAAGGGGTCATCCATCGTCAGTTTCCTCTTGGCATAGCAATTGCTCATAGGAATTATGGAGAAACAAGTTTAAAATGTATCATACCACTAGGATGATTATAATATGATCCAAAAGCTCTCCTTTGACATGGAGCAGAAGTAGCTATTAGCACATTCCCCCATTTGAATGCGAAATACAATTCAGGGAGGGATTTGGTATGTTTTAGTGTTAGAAAAAAAAAACTCTCTCTTCTGAATTTTCAATCTTCTTTCCTTTTAATTTTATTGATTACATAATAATACTCTAGGAACACACATGTCTCTTAGTCTCTGTGGCTCCATTAGACACTGATGTATGGGCAAAACAATTTTTTTTTATCATATTACCATATTTTTTAAAGTACTAAATAAATGGATAGTCAACCTCCTGCCAAAGGACTGAGCAGATGAAGGTTAGAATAATTGTGGTGCAGTTAGTACGACTTCAAAGGTTAGCCATCCATTTTTATTTCTATGGCATTTCATGGCCTTTGGAGTTGCAAACTGGGCTATACAGTTGTTTTTTTTTTTTTTTACAAAAAACATACTTGACTTGGGTTTTAAATGGCTTCAGGGAAGAAGATGGAGGGGTTTACGCTTTCTTATTTTCCTTTCCTTTTAAAGACTGTCCAACCCTAAGTTTTTCTGAAGTTCAGTGCACTTCCTTGACAAGTTATTTGTAGAAAATAAAATAAAATCTATATTCCTTATGATTCATGCTTGAGATTTATTCTCCAATTAGGCCTAGGCCTCTCTTCTTTATGGAGCAAGATTTGGCCCAGGGGAATACTAAATCCTTTAAGCTGATGGGAAATCATTACCTGGTTGATCAGTTGGGATTGACCAGTCCTTAGACAGCAATTCAGTGGTTTTTAAAAAATGAAATAGGCAATTATAGGTTATTTCTTAGTAAGAAATTCTAGTTGCTTCTCAGAAACATTCTTCTTACGATTCAGTGAAAACAGCACAGTAAAGCGAGTACTGCTTAGATGGGCAAATGCAGAGATTCAGCAAGAGAAGTTTAATTGGGCTGTTATATCCAACTTCAGACGTGATAATTATCCAGGAATGATTTTCAAATCATTCATTCATCCATTCACTTGTGCACATCATAATTCAATTTCTTTTTTCTTGGTGGTATGGAACACCATTGAGAACAGAGACAAAGGTGATGCCCTAGTCTTTACCCTTAATAAAATTGTAGCATAAGCTGCAATGTGAAAAAAGGTGAGGGATCGAAAGGGAAGACAAGAACAAACACGTTGAAGCACTAGGAAAGAAATGCAAAGTGAAAATGAGTAGCTCTAAAATACCATCATGTAGATTGTATGTCCGTGTTCTGAAAGGATATAAAGTAAAGGGATGGGCCAAAGGATGAAGTAAGGTACAGAAAATGTCTTTAAAAAAGAAAAATTCAATTTATTTATTTATTTCTAGTTCGCAACATTCATTTCCATAAGATTTCGAGTGACAAATTTTCTCCCTGTCTTTCCCCTGCCCCTGCCCCAAGATAGTGAGCCTACTGAGTACCCTTTCCCCCAATCTGCTCTCTCTTATATTTTCCCCACCCCAGCCCCAGTTTTCTAGAAGGGCAAGATGGATTTCTATACCCCAGTGCCTGCATATCTTATTTCCCAGTTGCGAGTAAAAAACAATTTTTTTTAACATTTGTTTTTAAAACTTTGATGTTCAGATTCTTTCCCTTCTTCCCTCCTTACCCACTCCCACTGGGAACACAAGAAATTCAATATAGGTGGTATGCGTGAAGTCACACAAAATGTTTCCATAATAGATACAATATGAAAGACTATATTTCCCTCCATCCTATTGCACCCCCCCATGTATTCTATTTTCTACTTTGACCCTGTCCATTCCCAAAGGTGTTTGCCTCTAACTACCCTCTCCCCCAATCTACCCTCCCTGCTATCATCTTCCTCTTATCCCATTCCCCGCTACTTTCCTATAGGGTAAGATACTCAATTGAGTGTGTATGTTATTCCCTCCTTAACCTAAATTCAATGAGAGTGAGGTTGTTCTATTCCCTTTCACCTTCCTGCTTGTCCCCTCCATTGTAACAATCTTCTCCTGCCTCTTTTTTATGGTTATAGGCCATGGAGGAGCTAAAGAAAGATTTTGTAAATCAAGCACCCTATTCTATCTCTCCCTTTCTCCTTCTCCCAATATAGCCCTCTCTCATTTCTTTATTTTATTTTTTAGATATCATCCCTTCATATTCAACTCATCCTGTGACTTCTGTCTATGTATACATGAACATACAAATGCCCACACTCACATATATTTTTGTATATACATACATTCTCCTATACATATATATGTATGTATATACACACACACACACACACACACACATATTCCCTTCAACTATCCTCATACTGAGAAAAGTCTTATGAGTTACAATGATCATTTTTCCATGTAGGAATGTAAACACTTCAAATTTAACAAGTTCTTTATGATTTCTTTTTCCTGTTTACTGTCTCATGCTTCTCTTGCTTCTTGTATTTGAAAGTCAAATTTTCTCTTCAGCTTTGGTTTTTTCATTAAGAATGCTTGAAAGTCCTCTATTTCTTTGAATGACCATATTTTTCCCTGTAGCATTATACTCAGTTTTGCTGGGTAGGTGATTCTTGGTTTTAGTCCTAGCTCCTTTGACCTCTGGAATATCATATTCCACGCCCTTTGATCCCTTAATGTAGAAGCTGCTAGGTCTTGTGTTATCCTGATTGTGTTTCCACAATACTCAAATTATTTCTTTCTGACTGCTTGTAGTATTTTCTCCCCGATCTGGGAACTCTATAATATTTCTAGGGGCTGTCTTTTTGGGATCTTTTTCATAAGGTGATTGGTGAATTCTTTCTTTTCTATTTTTCCCTCTGGTTCTAGAATATCAGGGCAATTTTGCTTGATAATTTCTTAAAAGATGGTGGCTAGGCTCTTTTTTTGATCATGGCTTTCAGGCAGTCCGATAATTTTTAAATGATCTCTCCTAGATCTATTTTCCAGGTCAGTGGCTTTTTCCAATGAGATATTTCACACTGCCTTCTGTTTTTTCATTTGTTTGGATCTATTTTATAGTATCTTGATTTCTCATAAAGTCATTAGCTTCCATTTGCTCCAATCTAATTTTGAAGGGGTTATTCTCTTTAGTGAGTTTTTGAAATTCCTTTTCCATCTGGCAGATTTGGCTTTTTAAAGGTATTCTTCTTCTCATTGGCTTTTTGGACCTCTTTTGCCATTTGAGTTAGTTTACTTTTTAAGGTGTTATTTTCTTCAGCATATTTTTGGGTCTCCTTTAGCAGGGTGTTGACTCGCTTTTCATTTCTCTTCCCAGTTTTTCCTCCACTTCTCTTACTTGATTTACAAAATCCTTCTTGAGCTCCTCCATGGCCTACAACCAATTCATATTTTTCTTGGAGGTTTTTGATGCAGGGGTTCTGACTTTAATGTCTTCCTCCCTCTCCATGCCTTTATCCTTTTTGTCTCCAAAAAAGGATTTTATCATCTGTTTGTGCTTCTGTTGCTTGCTCATATTGGCAGCTAATTACTTGACTTTTGAGCTCTTTGCCACAGTAGAACTCTGCTTCCAGAATGGAGAGAGCTATGTCCCAAATTGCTGGGGTTTTTGCAGCTGCCTGAGATATTAGATGGATGCCCTCTCTACAGCCTCCACACACTCTGGCTCACTGGTCACACACCCCAGGACCACCACCCAAGACCATGATCCATATCCAAGCAGGTACAAAGCAAGAGCACTTAGCCTCTCAATGGTCACTTGGTCCCCCTACAATCTGTAGGCCAGGAGCTCTAGAAGCAGCCACGCAGCAGCAGCTGCAGCCACGAAGCCTATGTTGTTCTTCACTTTGGGGGTAGCAGCCAGACCACACTCTACTATCTCCCCTTGGACCAACCAAATTCCACACTGACCTTTTATCTTTATCTTTGGCATTTATGGATTGAGAAGTCTGAAAACCGCTACAGCTGCTGGTGATTGACTTTCATGAAGTCTGCTCTAGCCACTGCTACTTGGGGCTGCCCTGGGTCTAATACCATGGCTCTGGTGGGACTTCCTTTGGCTCCCAGCATGCTATGATGGACCTTTCCTGCCAGCCTGCCAGGCTTCCTTCAGTGGGAGATTTGTTTCTCTCTGTCACTTTGTGGGTTCTGTAGCTCTAAAGTTTGTTTAGAGTCATTTTTCTTTTTTTTCTTTTTTTTAAATTTATTTTTTATTTACTCATTTACTTTTAATTTACAACATTCAGTTCCACAATCACTTGGGTTTCAGATTTTCTCTCCTCCCTTCCCCCCCCCCCCCATGGTGGCGTGCAATCATGTATAGGATCTGTAAATACTTTCACATTGTACAATAGTTTGGTCATATAGAAGGGCTGTAACCAGTGAGTGATCACTGGGAAAAGAAAAAAAAAAACAAAAAAAAACCAAAAAAAAACCAAAACCAGACATGAAAGAGAATGATAGCTAGTAGAGTC
>CM053588.1:245853313-245871731 GCA_028646515.1 Pseudochirops corinnae
TCTCTCTCTCTCTCTCTCTCTCTCTCTCTGTCTCTCTCTCTCATCTATCAACAAATTCATGGACCTTTGTTAAATAACCCTTGACTTATACTCTATTGACAACTGGCAGTGAGTAGTCAGATAAGACTCCCTCAAACCATGAACCATTCCTGAGGTACCCACCTCCACTGAGGTTAGGGCTGGAAGGTTCCAACCTAGAAACACAAAAGGTACAGGTTATTTCAAATATTGCTAGAAAAGACCCTCAACTTCAGATTTTTCTTCAAAGGAGAAATAGAGAAAAAGCAGCTATGGTAATAGAGCCAGAATAGTAGCTGGAGATAGAAAATGGGGGTGGGAAGCAACCAGAGAAGAAAGGGCCATTAAAAAGAAAAGACAAAAATGCAAGCTGACTATGAAGATCAAAGACAGACCTGCAAGAGAGTGACTGCTCCCAGCACTAAGAGGTCCTTTTAGCTTTGGAGATATTCAGAACAGCTGACCTACCCTTGGGTTTCCAGTTAAACACAGACAATTTCACCCTCATTTATTATCTTTTAACAGAATAGATTATGGGCAATTATTCACATACACCTGCCATAGACTGACCAATGTATATGAACTTACATATCTCACAAATGATTCTACCATAGCATACTCAGGGCATGTAAACGTCAGCACTTGAACTTTGCTCTCAGAGAGCCTTTCCCACCTATTTCCCTTCTCCTTCATGCCAATATTTCTATTTTCACTGGAAGATCTTCAGGACAGGGATTGTGTCCACTAATGGATTTTACATACTACCATGCACAACAGAGGTTAAAAAACTCTTTTAAAAACAGTCTTCAAATACCAAAATTGGTTTTTCAGAGTCTAAATGACCAGTTATTCTATAGCCCTGTGGACAACAGAATTGAAAGAAAAAGGCTTAAACTAAGCAGGAGGAATTTGGATTAGATACTAAGATAATATAAATAACATAATATAATGTGATGTGATGTGATGTGATATGATATGATATAATATAATATGACATAATATGATATAGCATGACATAACATGACACGATTTGATATGATATGGTATAATATAAGTATAATTACATAATAATAGTTACTGAGAGGTAGTGGGGCATACTATATTGTGAGCTGATTCAAAAGCCAGGAAGATATGGGGTTAATGAGGCTGCTAGGTGGTGCAGTAGCTAGAGCACTAGACCCAGAAACAAGAAGACAAGTTCAAATGCAGCCTCAGACACTTACTATCTGAGTTACCCTGGGCAAGTCATTTACCCTCTGCCTGACTCTGTTTCCTCATTTGTAAAAATGGGGATAATTATAGTACCTATCTCCCAGGGTTATTGTTAGGATCAAATGAAATAACATTTGTTAAGTGCTTTGCAAACCTTCATGCACTGCATCCATGTTAGTTTTGTAATTAAGCCTTGCCTCTGATCTCTCCTGGTTGTGAGACTCTGAGCAACTCGGTTTCTGTCAGTGCTCTAGCCAGCACTTTTTTTTTGAGCAGGGAAGGTAGGGCAATTTGGGGTTAAGTGACTTGCCCAAGGTCACACAGCTAGTAAGTGCCAAGTGTTTGAGGTCATATTTGAACTCAGGTCCTCCTGACTCCAGGACCACTGCCCTGTGCCACCTAGCTGCCCCTCTAGCCAGCACTTCTTAAACTGTGGGTTGAGATCCCATATGGGTTAGAAAAACATTTGATAGCAGTAAAAAGATTTCTGGAAACAACAAAATCCAATTAAAAATCAAATCTGTAATGAATCCAAGATGTTTCTGGCAGCATTTGACCACATGGTGCAACTTCACTGCAGTCTCTATTCTGAACACAAAGCATTCACACTTCACATTGCACATGCCCTCAGGCCACACAATGCCAACCAACACTGCTGAAAGGCGAAAAGGAGTCCCAAGTGGAAAAAGTTTAAGAAGCCCTACTCTAGGCAACTCTCTAAAGCTCTAAATTGAAAAGAAGTGCTGACTGACCTGCATTGGAAGAGGGATTTCCTCAACTGGGAGTCATCTATGCTAATGAGACCGAAAGTCCAGTCTCTATCCCTAGTAGTTATGAAACAGAGGAATAAATGCCTAACCAAAGAAACACCATCATGGTTATTTCCTCTTGAGACCTTTAGACCTCCAAAATAAGAGTTTCTCAAATGTTTAATTTGTTTTTTAATTGTACTGTCACCTAAAGGTCATTTGAGATGGTGGGTGAGAGGGGCATATTAGAAAACATGTAAAATTTAATGGGTGTAGGCTCAGAATGAAGATGTTTGCTAAGCTATTCCAAGTGACAACATCAGAAGAATGTTCCTGTGCAGAGAGCTAAGGAATCAGAATAAACTAACAACTGATTATGACATTTTTAACTATTAATGTTACCAGCTGATATTCCTAGAATTTACCATATTTCATTTACTTCTCATCCCAGATCTATGTCATTTTTTCCTATTTGTTGCTTGCGTGATTTCACAGTTTTTGTGCATTTTCTTTAAACACAGTCTTCACCTTTGTACCAGAAATATACAATCTGTATCCCTTCTAAACTGTGATATTTAATCTTAAATGTAAATATTGCTATGAATTTTACTCAGACTACAGTTGCCTATCCTCAAAGTATCTTGCTGCTTTCCTGGAGATTATTTAAGGTAAGTGTGAATTTACAGATTTTAAAGAAGTTAGAAAATGCCAAAAGTTAAAAAAAATTTATTCATGTGACTACAAATTCGTTTTTCATCATTGTATGTTAGCAACATTTGAGTTACATTAAATTTAATAAATGTCTTTTTCATGAGGTTTTTTTTTTTAACAGCTTCTGAGTTCTGAAATTTCTAAGTCAGAAGGGCACTTATTAAGCACCCAACTGTGCTCAGCTTTGCTCTTTACAGACTCTACAGAAATTAAACTAACATTAGGCACGTACAGGTCCTGCTCTTTGTGAGTCAGTCATTTAAATATAGTTGATAGTAGATTACATATTTAGGATGACCCAAACTTACAAATGAGCTTCTCTCTCTCTCTCTCTCTCTCTCTCTCTCTCTCTCTCTTTCCCTCCCTCCCCCCTCCTTCTCTCACTCCCTCCCTCTCTTTGTCTGTCTTTGTGTCTCCATCTCCAGTTATTGCCAGGGCATATGTAGCTCCCTCCTCCCTTAGATGTCCAGGTAGAAGGCCACAAGAAATTAGAATAATCCTCATTTCTTCAGGAGGATTCCTGTAGGACTGTGAGACAATGAGGAAAAGATTAGGTTCTTCTTTACCTTTACAATTTGGGTCCTTTTTTTGTGTCATGGATCCCTTTGGCAGTCTGGTAAAGTCTATTAATCCCACTGCAGAATCATGACATAAAATAAATAGGATTACCAAGTGTAATGCCATGCATGAGCAGCTTTCCAGAAGAATGTTACTGTGAACAGCTTTTAAGGTTCTGATTACACAGTATATTGAACACTCTATTTATTCCATAACAAATCAAAGCAAAACATTCACAGAAAATCAAGGTACAGCATTCACAATATTACAATTTATCACAGAAAATCACAATACAGTATTCACAACAGCTTATCACTAAAACAACCACATAGTTTTCACCAAAGTGGTGATAATATTTAGAACAAAGAAAAATCATCTCAAAGTACAATAGTCAAAGTCTTCCACTCATGGGGCACACTAAATTAACTCAATCAGCATTTATTCAGCAATCAATTACTAAGTATCATTAATCACTAAGTACAATCATTAGAAAATACACAAACCCTCCATACCTAGGTCACTAGTAAACCATGTTATCATCACAGCATTCAATACCCGAGGATAGGTCTTTTCTTCATCTTGACTCAAGGCAAGTTCTCAGCAATCTCTGTTCCTGAGGAGACAAAGCTTAAGAAAGCCACAACATACATTGCCAGTGACCTCATCAATTCACTCTCTGCCTGCAGAACGGTCTCAGGATCCCTGAAAATATCAGCAAGACACTCTTCCAGGATTTCTGTAAATGTACAACAAGAAAATCCTTCTTCAGGGCTTCTGAGCCAACAGCAAGGTTCCAGGACCTCTGCCACAAGCAGATGAATTTGGCAAAACAACATCAAAACAAACAGAGAGAATACTGGCACCACAGTCATGCTTCCTCAGTCCTCCAGTAGTTCAGCTGGCCCTAGGACCCAGAAGAAATCTTATCTGGCTCTCAGAATCAAAATCACGCCTCCCAGGTTTTCAAAATCAAAATCATTTTCTCCAGCCTGGGGGGTGGGGGGGTGGGGTTTTCCTCTTCAGCATTCCTGGTGGCAGCAACTTCAGTCTCCACAATTCTTGTCTGAAGAAGATTCTGACTCAGTTCTCAATCCAGCAGTAGCAGCCCAGCCTCCAGATGCTGCTGAGAGAAACTCTTTCTCTCTCCAGCAGAACAGATTCTGCCACCAGATTCTGGTCTCAAGAAATTCTGACCCTGCCTCCCTGGGGCTTTTCTTATACACACACAGCATTAGCTTTCTATTTCAGTGAACCCCTTCCTGTTATGTCAGCAACAGGAGAAAGGAGCTCCTACCTTTTGTTTCTTTCACAGAGATTTGATTAGTTACTAAAGGCTAAGTACCTGCTTACTTGCCAATACAAAAAGGGGTCTTCACATTCAAATTAATTACCATTACACCAAGGAAATAGATTTTATTGAAACATGACTAACAAAATATTTTTAAAAGTTCATGAACCCCAGATTAAGAATCCCTGCCCTAGAATCATGGGAGGTACTGATGCATGTGGGAGTCACAGAGTCAAGGTGTTGGGGAAGAGATGCCATTGAATTAAAAAATTAACTGTAGCCAAGTTGAAATTGGGAGAACAGACTTATAAGTATTGGGAAAGGCAGTTCCTGACTTCTGGGAGACCTTTTGTGTTAGGGCTGGTGTGTTGGAACCTTAGTACAAGAGAAAACTTCTAAAATAAAGACCTCTAGAGTTACATTTTTGAGCAGATAGATATTTGGGAATTTTAGAGATGGAGAGTCACTTCTTTAGGGAAAAGAAATAATCACCATCTATTGGAGGCTAAGGAGAACTTCAGGAAGCAGGAATGATAAATCTAGTGAAACAGGACATTGGAAAAGACCAAAACGGGAAACTGAATCCAGTCAAGCAGCCAGTGAGATCTGCTGAGAAATTGTTGAAGTTTGAGTTCCAGATCCAATAAAGCAGGAGGGATGGAAAAAGGGACTAGAATACTGAGTAATAAACATTGACATCCCTTGAAAACTAATGGAGATATAAGTTGTAGGAAAAGAGATAGCCATGAAGTTGCACATAAATATGAAGAAAAACCCTCACTAACAACAACCCCACCCTGAGTATGTTTTGCTGAAGCCTTAGCCAGTACGATATTTTCAATGATTAATATTATATTGGCCTCTGGGGAGGAACTGCTCACTGATAGGTATTGTTACTGTCTGTGATCTTTGTAAGATCTTTTTTTGTTTTCATTGGCTTATAAATTAGCCTGTCTATGCTTTGATCCTTTTGAATATATATTTCTAAGAGTTAGTGATTAAAACCTAAAATATGCCATAGACATTGTAATTCCTAGATTGTCTGGGTGAGCCAATAAGTTAGTAGTAGCCCAAAACATGCCTGGGTCATTTTTATCATGAGTAAGTCATAGATGTAAGGATAGATAGATAGGTAGATATATGATAGATAGATTGATAGATAAATGACAGAAAGATAGATAGAGGCAGATAAGTAGATAAAAGCACATAAATAGATGTAAATATAGATAGGCACAAGACATTTATTAAATACTTACTTTGTGTCAGGCATTCTGCTAAACACTGAAGATGCAAATATAAGTAAACAATATACTTACTCTCTAGCCTCAAAGATCTTCAATTTTAAAGACAGAAGACAATATGAAAGAACTGGAAAAGGAAGGAGGGAAGGGTACCCTCATGGGAGCTGGAGAAGTCCAGAGCATATACTGAACCAAAAATGAAGTGTCTGAGGTCACTAATAAAAGGCTACTCTGGCCTGGGGACTCATCAATCAGGAGAGTGGATCTCAGGATGAAGGTATCTCCAGCCTGGAGATGCTGCTGCTAGGAGGTAGAGAAGAACAAGGAATGAATCTAGCTGGTAGGGAAATGAGCATGGCTGGAGCCCCTCATGAAGGATTTGAAGCTAAAAAACACCCAAGGGGTCATCTAGTCCAGTCCTCTCATTTTAGCAATGAGGAACTAAGGGGCAGACAGGTAAAATGACATGCCCCAAATTGCAAAGGAAGGAAGGAGAGGAACTGGCATCTGAACCCTTGTCTTCTGATTCCTTAATATAATAATTTAATATCACAATATTACCCCCCCCTTTCTAGGAGGGTGGCAGTATGAGAACTGCATTTAAGAAGGTAAATGCAGTTTGAAAAAATCTACAAATTCACCTTTTTTTTTTTTAACTTCCTTTTACTTATTGTTAGCTCAAATATGCTTTTCAGCTCTGTGACAACTGTTGTTGTTTTTTGCATGCTAAAAACAGCATCAAAAATGATCCAGATTAACCTTTAAATCATTCAAACTTGTCATTGGCTTAGTTCAAAATGTTGACTATGTCTTCATCTTGGGAAGTACAGAGCTTCCCTTGTTAGATTTCTGTTTCTCTTTCTACCTTGTAGATCTGATTTTATGCACTGTTGTGAAAGGGGAAAAAATAGGACTGTGGCTGTATCTTAACAACATGAACTAAAGCCATCTTTTATTTCAAAATCTTTAGAGGTTTTTTAGACAAAAGCCTATTGGTTGTCACTGAGGTTGATTTATAACTAAAGTCTCTTTATGTCTTTAAACTAGGCTTTCCCCCTGCCTTACTTGAATCCATGGCATATACCATACCATAGGTAGTGCCATACTTCAAACCAATGTCAGATAATGATGAAGATAGAATGGGAGTTTTTGTAGTACAAACAATAAGGTCCCTGTGAACAGCAACAGAACTCTCATTCATCAGCATAGAGATCATAATTATATTTGTCGGACCTGACAAGTTGACTAAGCGTACTACAGAGGGAGAAGAGAAAGGGACCCAGGACTGAACCCTGAGGGATACTTATGGTTAGAGGGCATGATCTGGAGGAGAGTCTAGAAATAGAGATAGAGAAGGAATGGCCAGATAGGTAGGAGGAGAACAAGGAAGGAGTAGTATCCCCAAAACTTAGGAAGAAGAGAGTATCAAGGAGGACATGATGATCAACAATATCAAAGGCTGAAAAGAGGTTTCTGAGGATAAGGATTAAAGAAAATCCACTGGATTTGATCACTAAGAGATTAATGATAACTTTAGAGAGATTATTTTTTCACTTTTTAAAAATTTTCTTTATTTTTCTTGAGGGAGAAGTTTTGAAGAATGATAAACTTGGAAGTCATATTGTAAGAGGTTGAGAAGAGAGTGAGAGAGGAGAAAGTGGAGGCACTTATTATAGATGGCTTTTTCATAGCCACAAAGGGCAGAAGAGATACAGGAATAGATGGTGGCAGCAGGCAAAATAGAGGCATTAAGATGGGGAAGATGGGAGAAAAGGGAGCTCATGGTTTCAATTTTTCTGTAAATTAGGAAGCAAGGTTCTTGGCTGAGAATGTAGGGGAGGGGGACCATGAGAGGTTTCTAGGAGAGATGAAAAGGGATAGTAGGATGGCCTACCAACAGTGAGGGCTCAGTTGAGGCTGTGTAATATAAATTTGTATTGGAATCACAATGGGTGCATGATTTGCCCCACCTTCATTCAGCAGCACATATGTTAAGAGTGAAGACAACAGATGGTGAGAATGATGCAAGTCTGAGCCTTGTCAAAATGATGGGGGCACTAGGGATTCAATAGAGGAAGACAGAGCAGAGCTGAATTCTATCACAAGGGATCAATATGGAGCAAAGAGGAGAGAGCAGTGAGGGCAGGGGAGAAGTCCTGGTAGAGAAGTGAGGGAATAAGGGATTAGAGGTCACAGTGCTGATGAAGAGTAGGGTTTTGTGTAAGGAAGAGGTGAAAAGTCAATAGATTATGGTCAGATAAAGGAATTTCAAAATTCTTGAATATGGAGGTGGTACATTTGTGGGTGATGGCAAGATCAAGGGTATGGCCATCTCTTTTATGGCTGAGGTAGGGAGAAGAAATAACTAATGAGAAGTGAGTAGGTTGAGAAACTGCATGGTTACAGTCTGAGGGAAAGTGAATATGTATGTTAGAGTCCCCTTTGGGGAAGAGTGAAAAACTGTGAGCCATGTGGCAAATTTGTTGAAAAAGTAGGGAGGTCTGACCTGGCAGTCTGGAGACAATAGCTATCAAGATTTGGATTGAGTGGTAGGTATTAAGAGCATGAACCTCAAGGGAAGAGAGGTTACTGAGTGACAGAGGTATGGAGAGAACCTGGAAGTGGCAATGGTTAACAAAGAGTATTCCAACTTCCCAGCTTTGACCAGTGAGCCAAGGGGAATGAGTGAAAGTGAAGCCTAGAAATAGTGGTCAGAGAGAATGCAACCATCAGGGAAGTCAAATTTTGGTAAACGAAAGTAGTGAGAAAGGAAAAGATTTAAAATGAAGTGAACCTTTGTTGCCTATGGAACAGATATTTCATGGGGCCAATGGAATTTGTACTTGGTTGAAATGTATTTGGTTGAAATTCTGGGGTGGGAGGGTTGAGTGGATAGGAATTAGGAATCAGGTGGTGGGAGGTGGGGAATGGAGTTCAAATGATGACCTATAGGAACTCAAAATCATTGTTATGTGAAGGCTATGATCAGATATGAGAATATTTATCATTGCATGGAGGGCGCTACTCTACTCCCAAAAAAGACTGGAGATCAGCTGGAGACAAGTACAATAGGAGATGGGAAGCACAGCCAGATAATCTGGTGGGAGAGTCTGCTTCACTATTCATCTCCTCTCCAAAAGTTGAAGAATAGACAGAAAAGAGGAGATGGAGGAGAATGAAGTTGAACCTACAGAGCAGGAAAAAGAAGTCCCAATCACCACTGACATTCTACTTTTTCCCTCAAGGGAACAGGTGCATCAGGAGATGGAAGGCTTGAGGTCAAAGCAGAGGTAACTCTTCTTTAAGAGCACTGAAGATTCTCCATATCCCAGATGGGAGATCAGGGAGGCAACAAGAGTTAGCAGTTGCCTTGTTCTGGCACATGGCACAACTTCCACACATGGAAGTTATTGCTTTGGGGCAGATGGAAGACACTTGGCCAGACCCAGCCCTGCCTGGGCCAGCCTGACTCTTGCCACTTTCCCTCAGGGGATATGCTGAACCCAGCAGGAAATGGAAAGCATGTGGATATTTCACATTTTATTTTCATTTCATAAACTAATAATTTCCAGGCCACATAGAAAAGGAGAGCAAAATCACATGGGGGACAGGATAAGGGAGGGAACTATTATTCTGTCTATCACTGTTATGTTGTTTTCAGTTGTGTCCAAACCTTCATGACCTCATTTGGGGTTTTCTTGGCAAAGATACTAGAGTGGTTTGTCATTTCCTTCTCTTAGCTCATTTTACAGATGAGGATACCGAGGCCAAGAAGGTTAAATAACTTGCCCAGGGCCACATACCTGGTAAATGCCTGAGGCCATATTTGAACTCAGAAAGATGTTTTTGACTCCAGACCTGGCACTCTCTCCACTGTGCCACCTAGTTGTCCTCTGTCTGTCACTAGAGTTGTACTAAGAATTCTTTCTGTGAGCCCACAGAAGATGAGCTTAAAACCTAGCACTTTTATTCAACTACAGAAAACAATTCTTTAATCCACCATTATAATAGTTTGTGGAATATTAGTTATAAAATCACAAAAGGATACTGATTTATCCCAGTACTATTTCTATTTGATTTTCTTTGAAATAGATTGTAATGATGACGATTATATGAAATGAAATTCAAGAAGTTGCATGGCATTGTTTCAGATTGAAAAAAAATGAGCATTTCCTGGCTATTTGCAGAGGTACAATGAAGTAGCTAGAATGATTCACCAGAAGCTCCCTGTCTTTATAAGCTAGCAGGAAAACCAATCCCTGTCTTACAATTACAAACGTCCAAGTGTTCTTAGGAATCAATACATAACCTGTGTGGGATCTGGGGCATCATTACAGGGAGAAGTGTTACCCACATCCACCCAAACATTGATCCATAAGCACTTAAAATCAGTATTTTTAATAAATGTTTAATAGATGTCTCCATCAAAAAGATAAGAATGAAATAGCAAGAATAACAATGACAAATCCACTGGGTGGGTGATGTTATTCTCTAGGAGCTTTGAAGTGAGTTCTTTTTGTTCTTCTTAACTTGAAATTCCTTTGACCTGAAAACAGTACCTACCAAATATGTACAAAGACATGACCTGATGGCTAGAATTATACCCCAGAAGCTCATTACTTTTCATAGACTGAAATAAAATAGAAACCTAAACTATAATCACAGATCCCTAAATGTCCTGGAGAATAGATTGTACTAAAACCAGACCATTATCATGGATCGAACTGTTGCTCATCATTGCCTGGACGTAACACTGATCAATAGCCAATGAAGGAACTTTTTAATAGATGTCAAATACTCATGTAATACACAAGCTGCATATTATGAGTTCCAAAATGATAGCAAAAGCTTTCCAAATACAGAAGGCCGCTAAGAGGAGATCTAAATCATATAGGCACAAGATAAGGTGCATCCTTATTGTCCTGTCTGCTCCTGGACTTGTGCTGAGGATGCTTGCAGTGAGTCTACAGAGGATAAGATTACAGCCCAATGCTTTTATTCAACTACAAAAAAAGCATTTATCTTGTCCAGTTGTGCAATAGTCTGTAAAACATTAAACATAAAAGAATAATGGAGTAGTGACTTGTCTCAGGAGTATTTCTATCTGAAACCTATTGATAAAAGGTGAAAATGATAATAATATTTTTGGGTGAGGTCCAGATCTATAACTTTATTGGGAAAGAGCAATTTTAGGGAAGGTTTACCAACATGTATTCATGACTGCTCTACAGCTGTAGAGAGCTGCCTGGGGGGGTCTGAAAAGTTAAACAACTTGAAACAACCACTATGTGTTAGGGTGGGAATTGAACATAGGCCATCCTGGCTCTGAGACCAGGTCTCCATCCACTATGTCATATTGCATCTGAACAACAAAGCAATGGCAACAACTCAGACACATTTTACAGTTTTCCAAACCACTTTCCAAAGCAAGCTTTGCACTTAGTTCTTTTGAAGCCATAAACAATTTCCTTTAGGGAAAGTCTGTTTCTCCACTTCCCAACAGTGAGCAACTAACTGTTTCATGGTAAAGTGTAAGAGATCTAGCCAGCACCATGTGAAAACAAAACTCTATGGAGGGTAAAACACTGTGCCTTGTATGCCAGTTTCTCACTGACTTTTTCAGAGAGCACTGAGGTGCAGCATCTCACCTATAGTCATGGATAATTGAAATTGAAATTTAGTTCTTTTTCTTAAAAAGTTAGAGCAACATTTTGTGGTGGCAAAGAATTGGAAATTGAGATGATGCCCATCAACTGGTGAATGTCTGAACAAGCCATTGTATGTGACTGTAATGAAATACTATTGTACCTTAAGAAATGATGAGCAGGCAGATTTCAGAAAAACCTGGAAAGACTTACATGAACTGATGCCAAGTGAAATGAACAGAACCAGGAGAACATTGTGCACAGTAAGTAACAGCAACATTGTGCCATGACCAGATTTGATAGGCTTAGATCTTCTCAGCAATGCAATGATCTACGACAATTCCAAGGGACTCATGAAGTGAGTTCTTTTTGTTCTTCTTGACTTGGAAAATGCTATCCACATGCAGAGAAAAATGTATGGAGTTTGAATGCAGATTGAAGCATACTATTTTCACTTTTTTGTTTTTTATTTCTCATGATTTTTCCCTTTTGTTCTGATTCATCTTACACAACATGACTAATATGACTGTACACATATAACCTATGTCAATTTGCTTGCCCTTTTTGGGGAAGGGGGAGT
This sequence comes from Pseudochirops corinnae, assembly GCA_028646515.1. NCBI lineage: Eukaryota > Metazoa > Chordata > Mammalia > Diprotodontia > Pseudocheiridae > Pseudochirops > Pseudochirops corinnae. Next base: position 245,865,316 of record CM053588.1, read on the forward strand.
AAAGGGGGGAGCAGAGTGAGGGAGAAAAAGTTGGGAACTCAAAATCTCATAAAAATGAATGTTGAAAGCTACCTTTATATGTAATTGGAAAAAATAAAATACTATTAAGTGGGAAAAATTAGAGCAAAATGATTAGATTTTTGAAACTTTAGTAATTGAGAATTGATGGGTTTCAAGACAAATGAAACAGGGTCTGTTAGCATGAGCTCTTAAAGATCTTGTGAATTTTTTTCTAGCGTGATTAGACTAGCATACAGAAAGACATTTAATTCATTATGGAAAGGATCTGTGTTTTCTTCCATGTGCACATGCCCTCCCTTGGCATAGAAACCAGTTCTCTACAATTTAATGTAGAGAATTGCTGTACCTGAGGGGGGAAAAAAATCATCAGCTGGTAACCAACCTTTAAGTCAGGAAGAGACCTTAGAGTCATCAAGCACAACCCCTGTATTTTATAAATGAGGAAACCAATGTCCAAAGTGGTTAACACCTGCTCAGGTCACGTAGCTAATAAGTAAATGAAGTAAGATTTGAATCCAGGCCTTTTTGATTCACCCTAGCATTCTATCCACTATACCATGCTGTCTTACTAGTGAAGAGTCTCTCAGAACTTAGGACAGTTTGGATGACTGCCACACAGTATGTTTCCAGGTCCATACTCAAAGTCTTTCCCAATTGGAAGACCCTACAATAACTTGCATGCTGCTGGCCTGCTGTTGGATGACCCAAGGTTACCTCCATATGCCAGTGAGGCACAAGAGCAATGCATTAGCAGAAAATCAGAAAGAAAATTTGATAGGAATACAGATTATTTAATATACAAACTAAAAGTACTGTATTTTGTAATTTTTCATTTAATGTCTTCCCCCTTGCTTCCATCCCCCCTCCTTTCCCTACTTTGCTGTCTCCTCCTTTCCTCTCCTCTTCTCTCCTCTCCCTCCTCTCCTCTCCCTCCTCTCCTTTCCTTTCCTCTCCTCTCCTCTGCTCTCCTCTCCTCTGCTCTCCTCCCTTTTCCTTTCTTCTGAATACATTAGTATTTATTATTTTCAGTGGATGCCACATACTTCTGACCTTAACTAACAAAGGCCTAATTTGCATAGAGGTATATTTCCATCAGAAATATTTACTGTATCTTTTTCAGTGCCATGGGATATAAAACTTATGCATACATGCACTTTAAATCACTACTGGGCCATCCATCATCCAGCAATGAAAAGTTATCTCTTTTGAAACATCATTGTCTCTATGGCTTTTGTTGCAGCCTCATGAGTGATTTTAATGGTGACATTTTCTGTAGAGAGAAAGCAGGGAGATAATATAGTAACTTACAGGCATCTACTCTTGGCATCAAAATATTTCCTAGCCTGGGCAAATTAGGCCCCATGATGCAGATAAGTAGGAAGTTAGAGAGAATGTGCATGTACACAGTGAGACAAAATTTCTTAACTACTCTAAAGGGAAGTGGGGATTGAAGGAGGTGGGGGAAAAGGAGGAGGAATGTTGATTGTCAAGAGCTAAGTCAGGAAGATGTTGGAGTGGTATACAGCAGGAAGGTAGTTGCAAAGGTGCTTTAAACGCTGGTACATTAAGAGGGAATTATAACACATTAACAGGCTATTTGGCTGCCTTATGCCCCAGAAGGGACATCAGTGTAAGAGGCAGTTAGTCCCAAAGGGGGATGTAACTAGAAGTACAGTCACAGGGAGTGAGCAGTGGTGATTCAATGGGCCAGTTGCAATAACTTCAAGTAGATTTGTGGACAAGGAGGAAAGTGGGACTTTCTTCTGAAGCAGCTACATATCCTAGGCAGTCTGCTTATTAGCTGGTGGCATTTCTCCTTTATGTCTAAGTACAATTTTTATTGCAGTGGGACAGGGAGAGAGTCAGAGATTTATGAAGCATTTACTATGTGCCAGGGACTATTATGAGTGTTAAGGACACAAAGACAGGCAAAAACATTGGCCTTGACCTCAAGTAGCTCTTATATTAATGGGAGAGATAACCTGTAAACAGCTACATACATAAATACAGCGCAAAAAATGTAAAGTAAATTTTGTACATAAAATACATATTTAATATAAATGAATGGTAATCTCAGCTGAAAGGGACTACCAGGGAGAGTGTAGTCTGGAATGACCTGAGGACTGAGGAAGGTCTCTTGCAGATGGTAGAATTTGAGTTGAGTCTTGAACAAAATTAGCAAGGCCAGAAAGCAGAGGTGAGGAGTGAGAGTATTCCAGGCATGTGGGACAGCCTGTGAAAAGGCTGGGGATCTGGAGATGGACTATAGTATGCAAGGAACTGCAAGAAGGCCCATGTCCCTAGAGTACTCACAGAGAAATAAAGTATTTCCTCACTCACTGTTGTGTATTGGCTGGCGAGCTCATTGAGAGTTGTACATAAGAGGCCAGCTGAGCTCAGTTGTTCATCTACTCAAGTGGGGAAGTAGATTTTCATGGGAATAAGATAATCTTCTGAATCGTCCCCTACCCCCTCCCCCCCACCAAAGGAAGGAGGGAATGCAATTTTACTTCCGTGCATACATCTATCACCACAGCCTAGAGAAGGGAGATGTTGAAGGGATCACAATAACTGTGTGCCTTAGGGAGCTCTGTTACATGGATGAGGAATTTGACTTATTTTGGGTGGTTCTAGAGGGCCTCCTTGGCTTCTTTCAAGTGTTAGATAACTTATAGAAGGCTTTTCCAATCCGTCTTGGTTCCAGGGCCTTCTCTCTGCTGAGTCTTTCAAATGTATCTTGTTTATTTAGTTTGTTTGTACATGGTTGTTTGTCTTTCTTTGCATCCCCAGCACTTAGAGCACTGTTTGGTAAACAGTAGGCACTTAGTAAATATTGACTGACCAATGAGAAGCTTTAAGAGGACAGTAGAAGCTATAGAGAGACAGATTCTGCCTTAATGCAAGGAACAACTTTCAAAAACATAATTGTCTAAAAATGTAGTAAGTTGCCTTGAGAAGTAGTGAGGTTTGGTGACAGGCCATAGAAAGATGGAAAACAACACAATCCCTGCTCTCAAGGGGTTTATTATCTAGTGGGAGAGTGGAATAAGACATAGAAATAACCATAATGTAAGGCAGAGTATATGGTAAATGTAGAAGAAGTCAAGCAGGGTATCATGAAAAACTCTTAGGAGGGAGCCTTTGTTTCTATGGAGCCTGAGCTTTATCTTGAAGGGCAAAAAGCACAGCAAGAACTGAACGACTCTTTTGCCTCTAAAAGTTCATGGTTATTATTCTATGATTTTCTGGATACATATCTTCCCATAAGAGTCACATAGCACTAGGTGCATACAAAGTTAGCACATCCTAAAAGAGGGTTTAGCACAATTGAGGCAGTTATAGCTTTATTCTAGCTAGAGTAAAAAGGGTGGGTGCTGCTGGGATGCCTTCAAAGGCGTACAAAGCTATGCTTTCCTCAAGGGAAAAGTGGATCTTTTCTTCTTATGCCTGGTGCTGATGCCCTCACCTATCTGTATCCACATGGGGTTAACATCTGCTTTCAGGGAGGAGAAGAGTAAATCATAACTCATATTGACATAATGCTTTAAGATTTATAAAATGCTTTCACTACCAACAATCTAGTGAATGAGAGAAAAATATTATTATCCCCCTTTGAGATGCAGGTAAACTGAGGCACAGAGAAGTTAAGTGCCTCACAGAGCTAGTAAGAAATCAGAACCAAGATGTCCTGCCTCAGGGTCTATTATCTTTTCTATCTCCCATGCTGCTTTTGAATGATTCACGTTCATGGTACACTTTAAGTTCTACAAAAGGCTTTTCTCATAACAACCTCATTAGGTATTACAGTTGCCACGAAGTTTTGAGAACTTACAAGACTTGCCCATAATCTAATTCTAAGCTCCATACTCTATTATGGTGATTACCCCATATTAAGGAATGTGGGGGAGAAGAGAGAAGAAGGAGATATTGGAACAATAGAGTGAGGGATATAATTGCAAGGATGCTTAATTATCATATAAGAAGAAAATAGAGCAGATTAACGTACGATTGGGGTGCCACATGCCCCAGAAATCATAGCAGTGTTAGAGGCAGTCAAAGCCCCAAATGGGAACGTAGGAGCATGGTTCCTGGCAGTGAGCAGTAATAGACCTACACCTTCCAGTAGATGTGTGGAGAAGGAAGAAAGTGGAACCATATTGCTCTTGAGGTTGGTAGAGTAGAATAGCAAATTCTTAGAGTTAGAAGAAATCTCAGAAATTATTTAGTTCTGTTAGAACTCAAGGAGGAATGCTAGACTTTGACAAGGTTAGCAGATTATGACTAAAGGGATCAGCAAGATTAATGTCTCTTTGGTGGCAGAGATGACAGAGTGCTGGAGCTAAGCTTGAAGCATTCCAGAGAGCTGATTGTTAAATTTTCAGAGTGAGCATTTATACCACCACCACTAGAAGTAGACAAATGATACAAATTAGGACTCAATTTATTGTTAATTGTCTAGACTTAAGAAAGTGATAAAGTGTTAACAATGAAGTCTACACTTAAAAGTGTATCTTACGTGTGCATTCCCCTACCCCTAGCCAGTTAAGCATTTACCAGTATACCCTTGGGCAGAGACTTGAGACCAGCTGACTAATAGATTATTCAGATTTTAGGGAGAGGAAGAAGAAGAGAGAAGGAAAGGGATACCTTAGGGAGAGGGAGAGGGAAACACCTAGGATTAAGATTTAGTCAGAGTGAGAGGGAGTAGGAGAAGGGCAAGGTAGGGAATAAGCATTCAAATAGCACCTCTTATGTCCCAGGCACTATGCAAAATACTTTACAAACATCTCATTAGATCCCCACTTTACAGATGAGAAAACTTGAGGCAAACAGAGGTTTAAATGACTTGTCCAGGGTCGCACAGCTAAGCCATATCTAAGGTTACATTTGAACCCAGGTTTTCTTGCCTCCAGGCCTAGTATTCTGTCCACTGTGCTGCCTCACTGCCTAGGAAATTATTCTGGTGAAATGAATAAAACACACAGGAGAGAATCTGGTCCCAAAGTGAGTTTGGGGAATCAAGAAAAACAGCTATAATAAGGCAGCTAGGTAGTAATTTAGAGGCAAATTCAGGACTATAGGGGAGATTTGGGGGAAGCAGAGTGTTTCTATGTTAGACTTTTCCAGTTTATTTAATCATTCCTCACATTCCATGGCTTCCCAAACCTTCACTATCCTTGTCCTCTTTCAAAGGTTCTCTATTTTGCCAGTATCCTTTAAAATGCAGCACTTGGGACTGAAATCCAGTTTTAAATCAGGTCTGATTGGAACAGAGTATGGCATATTACTATTTTCTTGATGTAGATAATGATATAAGTGCAATCTAACATAATTAGCTTCATTTTAAAAAAGCAGCTGGGCCATACTGTTGGCTCATCTTGAACTTGTGGTCACCTAAGATCTCTAGGACTTTATCACATAAACTTCTGCCAAGCCAGATCTCTGCCATCCTGTAGAGGCTTTTTTCCCTGAGTCTACATGCAAGAACTTACATTTATCCCTATTAAATGTCATCTTGTTGGTTTCCACTCATCTATCTACCCTGTTAAAATCACTGTGAACCTTGATTCTGTCATTTATCATATTAACTATCCCTTTCAGCTTTGCATTATCTGAAATTCAGATAAGCATGGCTTTTATATATTCTACTGATTTGATGAACAGGGTAAGGCTAAAGACTAAACTCTGCAGCACGTCCCAAGAGACCTACTCCAAGTTGACATCAATCTATTAACAGGCACACATTGGGTACGGTAATTCAACCAGTAAAGAATCCTCCTAATTGTGCTTTCATCTAACTCAAATTTCTCCATAGCATCTACAAGGATATCAGGAGATAATTTTTTACATACCTTGATGAAATCCAGGCACACTTTAATCTACCAGGATCCCTTTGTACCCATCCAGTAACCCTATCAAAAGTGGGAAATGAGTTAGGACACAATAACTATTAAGAATGAGATATTGTACAATGCAGAATTAACCAACAAACCTGTTTTAAAAATTGGTCCATCTTATAGAAAAGAATTGAGTTAGATACATTCAGAATTTAGACTGATTTCTATACTACATGAAAGAATGAAGAATAAGCACATTGAGGTAAACAATTCAAATGTGCTCCAATTGGGAATATTAAGAAGAAAATGCCTTTTTAATGTCTGTAATCACAAGAAAATGATGAACTAGCAAATTAAGGTGTTTTATGCTGGCATAATGAATTAGATTATTTAAAATCCCCAGAGACCAGAGACTCTGTTTTTTTTATTGCTATTAAAAATTGAAAGAACTCCCCTGCTCTCCCCCCAACTAAAGAAAATTGTAAACATGATTTGTACAACAGTAGTAATAACGGCAATATAGTGTGTGTGTGTGTGTGTGTGTGTGTGTGTGTGTGT
>CM053588.1:245872231-245959304 GCA_028646515.1 Pseudochirops corinnae
AAGACATAGGAGAGAATAGACTAGGGGAGGGGGGATACACTGGGATGGCTGTTTTGGGGCAGTGGGTAGGGGAAAGATGGGGAGAAAATATGTAACTCAAAATCTTGTGGAAATGAATGATGCAAACTAAAATAAAATTAAAAAAAATAAAGGAAAGCAACTCAAAAAAATAAAAATAAAAATTTAATCTGTAAAGTGAACCTTTAGCCTAAACAAACTATAGGTAAGTAGAACCCACTGTAGCACAGATTTTCTTTGCATGTTTCATTGACCAAATCAGGGTAGGTGATGTAACCTTGTGGAAAAGGCACTACATTTGGGACAGGTAATCTGGGTTATAGGGTTGTCTCTGTTACTAACTAGTTGGATGTAGTTGTTCAGTCCTTTCAGTCCTTTATGACTCTTTGTGACCCTTATTTGGGGTTTTCTTGGCAAAGATGCCCGAGTTCCCTTCTCCAGTTCATTTTACAAATAAGGAAACTGAGGCAAACAGATTAAGTGACTTGTCCAGGGTCACAAAACTAGGAAGTGTGAGGCTAGATTTGAACTCAGGAAGATGAATCTTTCTGACTTCAGGCCTAGTGCTCTATCCACAGAGCCATCCAGTTGCCCAACTAGTTGTGCAGCCTTAGGCCAATCATCTCTTTGACCCTTAGTATCCTTATCAGTAAAATGAGTGAGTTGCATTTGATTGTATGTACAGTCTCTTCTAATTTAAAAATCCTATGGTTTTGAAATCACAGACAAGGCCCAATATTCTATTCCGTTCCATTTGACACATGAAATGAACTGAGTATCTGCTTTGAGGTAGTCATTGAGTCAGGTGCTATGTGGTAATCAATGGAGGACACAATCCTCAATCACCCTTATGGCACATATGTTCTTCTAGAAAAGATGAGACAAGCACGTTAATGACTATTTAACAAGAATAAAATGATTGCCATAGGAGTGGAACGTGAATAGGCAAGGGGTTAAGTTTTATCGGGGAAAAGGAAAGGCTTCATAGAGAAGGTGGCATTGGATCGGGGCCAAAAAAACCGAAGTTCAAACCCTGCTTCAGTCACTTACTAACTGTGTGATCCTGGCCAGGCTCCTTAATCTCTCTGTCTCTGTCTTTCTGTTTCTATCTTTTCTGCTTCTTTTTCTTTATCTGTAAAATGGGGATTATAATAGCACCTATTTTAAAGAAGTGTGGGGGGAATCAAATAAAATAACACAAAATGCTTCACAAACCATAAAATGCCAAATAAAAGCAAGATATCAGAACTTTTTTCCTTATTGTCATCATCATCATCACCAATATTATTATAAGGAAGTAGAGCATTTTACTTGGCGATATGCACGGAAAGTATTTCAGGTGGAGGGAATAGTATGGAACGAAGGCAAAGAGTTGGGAAAGTTCTCGGCATTTAGTGACCTGTGAGCAGTCAAGTTTGACTACAGCAATGATTATCAACCTTTGGGTCATGATCTCTTTCACAGGGGCCACAGAGGTTGCCTAAGACCACATATTTCTGATGATCTTAGGAACCAAGACACCACTCCTCTATCTGTCTCCAGGCAGGTCCGCCCACATGCAGATATGCCCAATACAAGTATTAAAAGGGGGGGCAGCATTAGGAAGGTTGAAAACCATTGGACTACAGCATGGGCTATATGTAGTAGAATCATGATGAATAGGAAAAATTTGAATCATATTGTGAAGAAAATTGGATACCAGATGTTTTGGCATTTTAGTTTTAGTAGCTGGACACTGGGAAGCCAGTGAAGGTTTTGGGGGGAATAGGATGATCAAAACTGTTGATTCCCTAAGACTCCCTTTGTGCTTGAGGGAGGGCTCTAGAATATCTGAGACTGACAGATACTTTCTTATCCTTTTCCCTTTTTTTGTTTTCTTTTCCCTAATGTAAAACCCTAGGATGACTAAAGTCTATTTCCTTAAAGGTGTTTGAGTATTTCTTTCCCTCTCTTGTGACAGAATGAGGGGTGTTATGGTTCGAGCTCATCAGTGTGCAGGAAATACTAGATACTTCAACAATTTCATCTCTCTGTTTTAGGGTATAGTGCTACCTTAACTTCCATCCATCCATGGACACATCCTTGACAACATGGAGGTGATTGGTGTAGACTATGTGACTACAATTAGGAAATTGTCACAGAATCAAACCAATATTGGACATGGAATAAGGAGAACAGTACAGCTTAAGTCTGCTTTCTGAAAGCAAGGTAGATATTCTGTCTATGCTAGGTCTTGCCATTTGTAACTTTGAAATGTTACTTTCTAAAAAAAAAAAATTTAAGGAAAAAGAGAAAAACTAAATCTTATTGAAAGGAGAGCAAAGAAAGCATGACAGCTCTGAGTGATAAGCCATCAGAACAATTCCCATTTTCCATGGGTATGACCTTGTTATCAATTCAAGACTTTTCCTATTTAACAAAACAGGTGTCGGAATTTTATGTATTAGAATTCATAACACAAAGCAGCTTGGCTGGTCCATCTAAAACCAAGAAATCATGCCTGGAACCCGGTGGAGCTGATGTTCTGATATGCCCTTTAGGAGGTGAGGTTTATTCAAATAATTAGTTATTCTCAGAGGTTCTGTACTCATTCTCATTATAGAAGGAAACCAAGGTTACACACACACACACACACACACACACACACACACACACACTCACACTTTGCCATTACCCAAAGTCTCTCTTAAGCATTTTTTTTTTGCCTTTAGGGTTCCAGGAAAGAGTTTTCAAAAGGTTAATGTCTCATTTACTGTAAACATATTATTGCAGCAGAGAATTGAGGGTTTTTAGGTCCATTATTCATAAATTAACAATCTAGTGATAAAAGCAGATCATTCACAGAGATTGCTAATTTCCCTGAATTTCCCTTTAATAACAAATGATTAATCTGCATACTGATGGAGGGTGAGGCGATCTTAATTCTTTGGTTTATCCACAGGCTATCACCACTCCCTAAAAAAATCCTACTGTTAATGATTATATATGAAGGCATTTTTATCAGCTGTCTCCCAGTAATGTAAAGAGATAAAGCAATTCATCAGCAAGCCACTTGTGCTCTCTTTCAAATTAAACAATCTGTTAGATATTCTTTTCTATACAGAGCAGAAATATGATGGATTTTATTTCCTGGGATTGCAAATGATTCCTCAGCTGACAAGTCTAAGATGCTGCTGTACCAGCAGAGGAGAAAAAACTTTCTAGAAGGCAAAGTCATCCTTAAACTTAGAGCAGATGAAGTCCCTGGGATCTCTAGCACAGTGTCAGGTCTGCAGTCTTGGAATGACAGAGGCTGAAGGGGTGACCAGATTCTCATTTGAAAAACCATAGGGGTTCACTCATCAACATATTTGGTTTTTTAGATGAATGTCTGCAGTAACGACTCCAGCAAGCTACAAGTCTGTGACATTGTTGTTAATTCATTTCCTTGAAAACCTTGGATTGTCTGGCAAGGATTCAACTCCATTACCCTGGGCCTTACTCTACCTCTGTCTGCCTGGTATGTTGTAACAGTTCACAGATATCCTGATGTTCCTGGGCACTGCAGGGAATTTCATCTGTTAAATACAACTCACAGGCAATGTCTATTTACAACAAAAATGATCTTGATATTTTTTCTACCCAGAAATCAGTTATCTTGCTCGTGCCCAGATGTATAAATAAATCTCTGACTTTTCAATGCTTCTATATACAGAACTCTAATAGGCAGCCTGGATCTGATCGGGAGAATTTTGTCAAGGGGGAAGGAAATTATGAAGCACCCTGGGAAGTCTTTTGAGAAGATACAGATATATTGCAGCAGGTGCAGTTTTCTGCATTCTAAAAGTCATTTGAAAACAAAAATATTCTACTAAAAATGCAAACAGGCTTAGAATTATTATGAAGAAGCAAAATGATGCATTGAATGTTTAGCCAGCAAATTCAGACAATGTATAGAGTGAGCCTGTGTTAGACATTGTACTAGGTACTAGGTGGCAGACAGACGTAAGATATAATTCTTACCCTTATGGTATATTCGCCTAGGTAAGATAATCTCAGATTTGGGAGGGTCCTCAGAAGGCATCTAGTTCATCACATAGATGGGTAGGAATCCTTTCAATGGCATCCCCCACATGTGAGCATTCACTTTCTGTCTGAACACCTCCAGTGATGGGCCCTCACTACTAACCAATCAATCAAACAACCAATCAATAAGCATTTATGAAACACCTACTATGTGCCCAGTTGGAGCCATTTCTAGCTCTAATCAACAGAAAACTGTTGCTTTCAGTGTAAAGGGAAAAACAACCTGCAAACAGCTACATATAAACAAGATAGAGGCAAGATAAGCTGGAGATAACCTTAAGGAAGACTCTAACATACCTCTTCCTCATTACAGCCCTTCAGATATCTGAGTGTTGGGGCAGCGAGGTGGTGCAGTGAATAGAGCACCAGAGTTAAAATCTGGTCTTGGACACTTGACATCCTTACTAGCTTTGTGACCTTGGGCAAGTCATTTAACCCCAATTGCTTTGCCTTCCTCCCTCAAAACAAAAAGCAAACCAAAACAATAAATTAAACAGATATCTGAATGTAGCTCAGCTTCTGCCAAGCCTGAGAAGGTTTCTCTGTGAGCAGCAGCACCACCCAGGCTTCATTGAAAGTAGGACTGCATGAAGATATTTATCCTGCCCTCCCTGCACCTTCTCTTCTCCAAACCAAATGGTTCCATTTCCTCTAACAGATCTTCCCATGGCACAGTTCTGATGTCCTCCTAGCCACCCTGTAGTTCATCAATGTCCTTCATAAAATGTGGTGCCTAGAATTGAACATGATTTAGCGTAAGTGACTTTTGGCTAAAAAGCAATGATAGAATTTGTATTTTATATTAAAAGGCTCAGAGGTAAAATGAGCTGAAAAAGATGAAATGTGCTAGTATTTTTTTTCCTTTTTTCTCAAGAATGGGATCTTTTTTTTTTCTTCTTCTTCTTTTTTTTTTTTTTGGTCCTAGATAATCTACACAAATAATTACCTGAATTATCTATTATCCTGATAATGATTTCACCCCTCCACTTTACTCTGGCCCTAGAGATACACCTCCAGAGAACTGTTAAATATAAATTAATCCTGATTCCATGACCTATGGATGCATCAGAGTTGTGACTCTTGGTCCAGATTCAGGTTTTTAGTCTTCTTGCCTGAATGTGTGTGAATGCTGCTACTGTGCTAGTCTCAATATTTTAATGAGCTCTGATAGGCTCTTGTGCCAAGACCTAGAGGTCTGATCAGTCCCACATTTGTCAGAAGCCAGAGAATTCCAAGAGTCCTCTACCACCATATAAATGAATGAATGAATGGGGAATGTGGCATCATGGAAAGAAAATTGACCCTAGAGTCAGAGTACTTGGGCTCAAATCCGATTCCTAATACTTACTATCTGGGAGACTTTAGGTAAGTCTGTGCTTCAGATTTCTCATCTGTAATGAAAATATTAGACTAGATGCCCTCTGAAGTTCTTTCCAGATCTAAATCCATGCTCCTGTGCTCATTGATCATTCAGAGACAATGATGAGCCAAACATTGAGCTAGCAAAGAGGGTAAAAAAGAAAAATGCAATAGTCCCTGCTCTCCAGAAGGTGGCGCTCTATCAAGAAAGATGACATGTATATATAAGTATATACAAAATAAAACAAAGGCATTTTTTCTTTTTTATGGGTTTGGGGGAAGGGCCATAGAAGGTAAGGGGATGGGGAAATGCTTTATGTAGAGGCTAGCACTTAAACTGAATTTTGAATGAGTGCATGGATTCTAAGACACAGGGTGAGGAGGGAATAAATGCCAAGCATGGGGGATAGCAGGTACAAAGTCACTGAGTTGGGAGATGGAGAGTCACGTTTGAGGAACAGCATGAAGGCCACTCTGGCCAGAATGTAGAGTGTAAAATGGGGAATACAGCTTTCCAGGAGGTGAGGGTTATTCAGATGATTGGTTGTTCTCAAGAGTTCTATACTCATTTTCATTACAAAAGCAGGCCATCATTAACACACACACACACACACACACACACACACACACACACACACTGGCACTACCCAAATCAAATTCATGTACTACCATTTTTTTTCCAGTGGTTTTTCAGTTATATCTAACTCATGATCCCATTTGGGATTTTCCTGGCAAAGATACTGGAGTGGTTTGCCATTTTACTTCTCCAGCTCATTTTATAGATAAGGAAACTGAGGCAAACAGGGCTAAGCGACTTGCCCAGGATCACATAGCTAGTAAATGTCCGAGGCTAGATTTGAACTCAGGAAGATGAGTCTTGCTGACTCCAGGCCAGGCACTCTATCCACTGAGCCACCTAATTGCCTCCACCATTAGTTTAGCCATTCCCTAATCAATATCAAGTGTTGCCATAAATATTTTGGTCTATATGAGATCTTTTTTCTTGCCAATGACCTTCTTGGGATATATGCATAATAGTGGAATCTCCAGGTCAAAGGGTTTGGACATTTTCATCATTTTATTTGTATAACTCCAAATTATTTTCTAAAATGGTTATATTAATTCACACAAAGCTCCATCAACAATGAAATACTGCACTTATCTTCCCACAACACCTATGATATTGAATATTCCTATCTCTTGTCATCTTTTCCAATTTGCTGGGTCTGAGGTAAAAACTTGGAGTTGTTTTGATTTGCATTTTCTTATAATTAATGATTTTGGCACATTCTTTCATATAGTTATCAATAATTTGCAATTCTTCTTTTGAGAACAGTTTGTTCATATACTTTGATCACTTATCTTGAGGGATGTAAAGAGTTTTCAATGCCAAATAGGAGAAATTATGTTTGATCCTAGAGGCAATAAGGAGCCTTTGATAATGAAGAATGAAATGAGCAGAACCAAGAGCAACAGCAATATTGTTTTAAGAATGACTTTGAATGAATAAATTATTTTGACTATTATAAATACTCAAATTAAGCATAAGGGACAAATGAAAAAGATGCTATCTGCATCTAGAGAAAAAATTGATAAATAGAAGCACGTATAGTATGGTTTTAGAACAATTTTCCATGTATATACCTATTTGTATCTAGCCATCTCTAGGACAGGGAAGGGAAGGGAAGAAAAACAGGAAAAAAATAAATTTACATGATAATTTTGTTATATATTTGAAAGGAATAGCAAATTATGCATAGTAGATTTGCATTTTCATGTACAATCATCTTTTTTATTGTACTATGTTATGGAAATGCTTGTTTTATTCTAGAAACTAAAAATAAAATAAAATTTTAAAAAAGAATTTTATTGAGTAAGGAAATGTTATAGTCAGATCTGCATTTGAGGAAGATCACATACCCAATTCTTGAGTCTTGCTATATGACTTCAGGAGAGTAAAGTCTGTGATTACTGGTATTTGATTTTGATTGATACTGTATCAGCTGGGCAAAGGCCCAATGAATTTCAAAGAAAATTTTTTTTTTGTGGATTTGCAAGAGAGCCTGAACATCCTCTGAGATTAGATGGATTCAGTTTAATTGGCATAGATTGGCACAATAGAAACTCTGGAACTTGTAGCCGAGTAGATTTTTGGTTATGATGTTCAATGCAACCTAACCAACGTTTATTAAGTGCCTCCTATGTTCCAAGCATGGTATGAAGCTCAAGAAACACATAAATGAAACACAAAAGAACACATAGTCCCTGCCTAAGAAAAATATGTGATTTAAAAGGGAAATATGAAATAAAAGCATGCTGTAAAGTTTAATAACCTACTTTGGGGGTAACAAGGACATGCAGAGGATTATATGAAAATTTGAGAAAAGAAATATAATTTTTAGTTGCGGGATCAGAGAAGTCTTGATGGAAGAAGAAGCAACGGTTGGGATATAGGAAAAGATCAAGACTTCAATGGGTAGGGAGGAAAAGAGAGTATGTTCTAGACATGAAGGATTGTCTATACACATGTATGGAAATTGGAGAGGGAAAGAGAGTTCTAGTACTATTAAGGAATTAAATTTGGTTGGGGAATATAGAATGGGGAAGAGAGTGGTGTGAAATAAAGCTGCCAAGCTAGGCTGAAGCTACATTAGATTACCCAGGGCCTTAAATTTTGTACTAAGTTATTTTATTTTATCCTAAATGTGGTAGAAAGCAATTGAAGAGTGGTGAGTTTGTATGTTGTGAGGGTAGGGGTAGTAGTGACATTTTCTAAGGCAGACCGCTATAATAGGAAGCTTATTTTAGTTCAGGCAAGAGGTGATGAGTGCATATAGTAGCAGGATAAGTATAGTGGAACAGATAAATGTGAAAGATATTTTGGGTGTAGAATTGATAGAATTTAGCCATAAAGTAGATATAGAAAGTAAGGGTAGGGGAAGGAAAGTCAAAGATGATTTGAGATTTAGAACCTGGGTGACATGGAAAATTGTATTGCCATCAATAGAAATAAGAAAGCTGATAGTGGGGCAGGATTATGGGACAAGAAGATCAATTCAGTATTGGACATTTCTTGACGTCAATGAGATGTCCAGGTGAGGCTATTCAGGACACAGGATATGTGAGATTGGAGTTCAGAAAAGGGGGCTGAATACATAACCGTATACTATTAGTGGATACAGCATGAAGTTGAGAATTGAAGCAATGACAATGAATGACATTGGCAAGGATTAAAAAAGAGAGAAAGAAGAGAAAAGAACCAAGTGATAGAGCCCTGGTGAGTACTAAAGCTTAGAGGAAATAAAGAAGAGGCAGCCAAGAAAGAGTAATCATATAGATAAGAGGAGAACCAATACAGAGTATTATCATGGAGTAGTCAATAGGGGCAAACAGTAAAGAATAGTTAGGAAGCTGAGAATAAGGCATCGGATTTGGCAATCGAAAGGGTAGCCGTTGTAGAATATATAATATAATGAATATTATGAATATATAATGAAATACAATGAAAAATTTCCCAATAGCTAGAGAAGTCTCAAAGTGTAATGGGAACCATGAGTAGCATCTGGTAGACAGCTAGGCTAACAAAATAGAATGATAGGTTTAGAGTCAGGGAAATTCTTAGTTCAAATCCTACCTTGGGCACTTATTAGTTATGTGACCTCAAATAAGTCACTTAACCTCTCAGCCTCATGTCTACCCCTTACTTCAAGCTATGAAGACAAACAATAGAGTTGAATCAGTGCCATGTGGCTTCCCACTTCCTGATCATCTTATTCACTTTTATGTCCCACTATTTTCTCATGGGGCAGTTAGGTGGCACAGGGGGTAGAGTTCTGGGCCTGGAGTCAGGAAAACTCATCTTCCAGAGTTCAAATCTGGTCACATACATTTACTAGTGGTGATCCTGAGCAAATCATCCCTCTTTGCCTCAGTTTCCTCATCTGTAAAAATGAGCTAGAGAGGGCAATGGCAAACCACTCCAGTATCTTTGTAATGTAAACCCCAAAAGGGGTCACAAAGAGTCAGACATGACTGAAAAATGACTAAACAAAGACATCTTCTCACAAATAAGAATTAATATCACCATATTTATCTTTCTATATATATATTGGCATGTTTACAAAAAAATAGCACATATATCCATCTTTAACACTGTTCTTTTTTATCCTGACTACTTCTTTGGTGTCTTACTTTTAACTTCTTTCTTCTCCACCTATGCCAACATCCTGTGTAACTCCTTATATGTGGTAACTACTTAATGTATATTTCTTGTTCTTTCACAGTAATACCTATTTCTCATATAACCTACCTTTCTTCATTCCAATTTTGTTTACCTACTCTCTTCTGGCTCTCTTATTATAATTCTATACTTCCTGAGTTGGAATGTGAAAAGTGCTCCTGCTACTGAGAATGGACCCCAGTGGGAATTTACCTTCTAGTCAGGGAGTTCTGCAGAAGCAGTCAAAGTATCTCTTATTCCTTCCTTATATTGGGGGCAAATATCTCTTGGGAGAGAACAGATTGCTGTTGGGCTACCTATCAGACCAATAAATTCAGCCAAATGAAATCAGACTTGGACTTGGATTTCAGATGCACCATTGTAGTAAATGAATTTGCAAAATAACTTGGTGAAATCCAGGGTCAGCTTCACCAATGGAGCCTCAGAGTGCATTGACTTACACACTGCACATTTGTCAGCTATTTTTTTTGGAAAGATTTTCCTTCCCTCTTTTGAGTTGACTACTACTTTTTGCTAATGTGTATCAGTAGAAAAAGCTTCAGAAAAGGGACTTCAAAGATGCTCTGTTTTTCAGTGTTTAGATGCAAGCTGTCAAAATAAGAAACTGAATTGTAATTAAATGCTATATTGTTTAGTATAGTAGGCACTAACATAAATGCCTGAAAAATATCCAATCCTGTAGCATTATCAAAGACCTGCAGAGTCTACCAGGGGTGGGGACCCTGCAGACTCTAAGCCACGTGTGGCCCTCTACATCATCAAGTGTGGCCCTTTGACTGAATCCAAACTTCACAGAACGAATGTGGCCTCAAGGCCATGTTTGGCCCTCTGGGTCCTTAAGTGTGACCTTTTGACTAAATCCAAGGTTAGTCAAAGGGCTGTCACACATGGCCTCGAGACCACAGGTTCCCTACCCCTGGAAACCCAAGGGTCTGGAGATGAATTGAATTCATGGGCTTTTTTCTTTTTTATTCTTTTTTTGAACACAAGTAATGTTGGCTCTTTTGATTCTATTATAGGTAACTAGATGGAAGATCCAGTAGAAAGAATGCTGGACAGGCACAGCGTTTAGAATACTGAACTCGGAGTCAGGAAGACGTGAGATCAAATTTGGCCCAAAACACAAGCTTTATGACTCTGGGCAACTCAATTAACCTCTCAGCTTCAGTTTCCTTGTTTGTAGGATGGGTATAATATTATTAAAATAATAACTATCTTCCAGGTTATTGTGCAGACAAAATGAGATAACTCTTGCAAGGCACTTTTGCAAAACTTAAATAACCATCTAAGTGCTGTCTATTATTATTGTGGCTTGTAAAGCTCTCGGTAGCCTCCTAGCCAGGAGTGGGCTGGAGCCAGCTCAGACTGGCTCAGGACAACTTAGGAAGCTGAGGTCACAAGTGAGAGATTTCTGGGCCTGGAGTCAGGAGGACCCAAGTTCAAATCCAGCCTCAGACACTTATCAACTGTGAACCTTGGGCAAGTCACAACCTGTTTTCCTCAGTTTCCTCTCTAGCAATAATAATAGCACCTACCATGCTGGGTTGTTTTAAGGATAAAATGAGATGTGTGTAAAGTGCTTAGCATATTGTCAGGCACATAGTATAGTAAGTGCTATATAACTATTAGTTATCATTATTATTAGCTCAATGTTAACTTTTCAGTGTGAGCATTAACATCAGGAAATTGGCAAACACTATAAATCAGGATTTCACTTGTTGTTTTGTTGATTGTTTAGACTTAAAAATGTATGGAGATAATATTAATAATACAGATTAAATTTAAAGTTGTGTCCTGTGAACTTTTGTTTTTTGGAAGAGTTGCTAAGACGCTTGCCATCACACCCCTGTTTCTAGCCTTGTTAAATACAAAAAGCTCCAGGGAATTGCAAACCCTCTGAGTTACCTGGTCAAAGTAAAGCTTTTGGCAAGGGCCAAACGCTCTTTTCTTTCCACAGGGCAGTTTGAATTTCAGCTCTGGGCCAACTTCCCAAATATTCTCCTAGTGTGAGTCAGCACCAGCTCTGAACATTGATCTGCACACCAGGTCCAGGCTCCTGTCTCTGTCCCCCTAGTCCCTGGTCCTGTCTCACTCAGACAAGAACATCATAAAAACTCACTGAGCTTTACTGGTCTGAGTGCCCCCTTCCTTTGAGCTCCCAGTGGACCTATTTCCACATCGTCCTTGAGTACCCTTCTTACTGTGTTTCCCTTCAATAAAACTAGTTTACTTTACTTTGTCTCTTCAGACTCTAGTTACCCTTCCTTGTCCTATACCTCAGAATCACAAAAGTCAAATTGCATCCAAACAAGACTTGAAAACAAAGGAGGAATAAGAATGTCTTTCTCTATTCTACTTTCCCCACTAGAAATGGTGGAGTAAAACTTAAGGGAGAGGAGGGTGCTATAGACAGGAAAGATTAAAAAAAAAATTTAAATCAAGATTCAAATTTCTACCATTAGATTTATAATGCCAAAATTTACCGCTAATGAGACTCCAGGTAGCTCTTAGACTGACTTTTCTTCTAACAGAAGTTTTTTCTCCTGGTTCTGGAGGTACTTTCTTTGTCCCAATGTCTCAATGTCTACACACCTTCTGCCATGAAATATTAAAATATGCTCACAAAAATGGGCAAATCTTTTCATATGACACCATTTCCACAACAGCATGAAGACCAATGATGAAACAAAGATGTAATGGATGTAGAATTTACATATTTTTATAAAGTCATTAGGGGACTGTTGGAAGGAGAGAAAATAGATTTTTGTTAATTATTTAAAAATAGATGGGGGGAGTACTAGAGAGGTAAAATGTTATGTGTACTTACAGATGAATGAATTATCTTATTAGTTTTATTTAATTGTTTTATTTTGTTAAATGTGCTCCAGAATCTTCCAAAAAAATAGCACAGAATATTAGGGTTTGAAGGATCTAGAGATAATGGTGTCCTTGCTTCTCATATGATCGAAAAGGAAATAAAGACCCAGAGATGGATAATGTTATCGGCCAGTCTCCCCAGGTACATAATGTCAAGAGGAGGACTGGTCCTCCTATTTTGTTTTTCAGCCACAGACCCAACCCAAGCAGCTGTGATTACCTCCAGACTGTCATCCTTGAAAACAAAGGGGGGAAGGAAATAAATATTCAGGTAGCATCTATTATATGCCAGGTGCTATGCTACTTTTTTTGCAAATATTTCCTTATTTTATCCTTACAACAACCCTGTAAGGTGAGTGCTATCATTTCCCCCATTTTATAATTGAGGAAACCTAGGTAAACAAATGCTAGGTGACTTGCCCAGGGTCACATAGCTAAATAAGTTTCTGAGGCGACATTTGAATTCAGATCCTCTTGACTCAAGGCCTAAAGCTCTATCCACTATGCCACTTGCTGCCTTTAGGCAATATTATGTAGCATATGTCTACTATTATAACAGTTATAGACACTTTGGCATACATACAATAGGTGTTTTCTTTTTAATTATTCTTATAATTTTTGCAACTGGTGCTATGAGATGTTTTTTTTTTAATTGCAGAAGAGGCAATGAAAAATGTCCACAGGAGCACCATTTATTCTATACACCACTGCTAAGTTTTACATAAAAAAAAGAGAGATTCATCATTTCCTTGCCCTGGGGCCCATAGTGACAGTGGAGAGCTCATCTCCTTTAGCGGGGCTAATATACTACAAAGCCATCCTGCTAACCCAGCAGTCAGATAGTCATTCAGGCAAGATAAATCTTGTGGGCATGGTTAACCGGACTTCACATTTATAACTTCAGTGACTATTATTAAGTGTCTACCAGGCCTACTTTCTATCTATATAAAATTTTTATGAGAGTAATCTATAGACACATTGAGGGCATCCTTGATGAGGGTATTAGGAGGGACCAGATAGATTTTTGAAAATGATCTTCCACAGTACACACAATCTTTATGAACGCACAATTGCCAGGAAGATGTAGGGAATACAAGATCCTACTGTGTTTAGAGTTTGCTGATGATAAAAAAAAAAAGATCTGATTCAGTAAATAAAATCCAATGGTAAAAAAGTTTCAGTCAGTCAATGAGTCAGTTTTATAGTCATTCAACAAGCATTTATTAAGCACTCACTGTTGCCAGGTACAGCACTAGGAGATACAGAAAAAGACAAAAACATAGTCCCTGCTCTCAAGGAGCTGACATTCTAATGAGGGAGACAACAACTATGTACACATAAATATATACTGAAGAAAGGCACTAGCACTAAGGGGACTAGGAAAGGCTTTTTTAGAGGGCAGGATTTTAACCCAGACTAAAGAGAGCCAGAGAAGCTAAGAGGAAATGAGGACAAATAGCGTTTTAGCCATGGGAGACAGTGAAAATGCATGGAGGTATAAGGTGGGTTGTCTTTTTTGAAGAACAGCAAGGATGCCAGTGTTACTGGATTACAGAATACTTATGGGTGGGATGAATATTAAATGAAGGATAAAGAAAGAAATATATGTTTATCTAGTCTCTGATGAATGATTCCCAGTCTTTGGGATGTCAGCAGCATCTGGGTGGCATAATAGATAGCGTTCCAGGCCTGGAGTCAGGAAGACTCATCTTCCTGAGTTCAAAACTGGCCTGAGACACTTACTAGCTGTGTGACTCTGGGCAAGTCACTTAACCCTGTTTGCCTCAGTTTCCTCCTTTGTAAAGTGAGCTGGAGAGGAAATCATAAACTACTCCAATATGTTTGCTAAGAAAACCTCACAAAGGATCACAAAGAGTCTGAAACAACTGAACAATGTTTTACTTAACTGTCTTACCTTTGTTACAAAAGACCTCTCACAAAGTGGGAGTGACTTGTAAATGTAAAGTAAAAACAAAATATATCAATAAAATCTTTAAAAATAAAAGAGAAATAGAGAGGGAAGAGAAAAAAGAGATAGCATTGACAAGATTTGGCAACTGATTGGATGAAGTAGGTGAGGGAGGTATGAGTGAGGTGTCAAAAAGAAGATCAAAGTTGTGATATGAATGACTTGGAAGGATGATGGTACCTTTGATGAAGGTTTGGAAGAGTGAGTTTTGGGTAAAAGATGATAAATTCTGTTTTTGATATGTTTAATTTGAGATATTTATGGAATATCTATTTAATATGTCCAAAAGGCAACTCATGAGGTAAAACTGGAATGAGATTACACACACCTACATGTGTGTATACATATATACATATATTAATATGCATGCATATGTATCTGTGTGTATGTGTTCCAGATATCTATCATCCAGATATCTATCTGCTTCTATTTCTCTATCTAGCTATCTCTCTATCATCTATCTCTCTATCATCTATCTATCTATCCATCCATCTGTCTATCCATCTATCTACCTATCTATCTATCTATCTATCTATCTATCTATCTATCTATCTATCTATCCATCTGTTATCTGCATAGAGATAGACAGAAAAGTCATAGAAACCTACCAAGTTACTAAGTGAAATAGTACAGAGAGAAAAGAGAAGAAGGTCCAGGATGGAGCCTTGGGGCACATCCACAGTACTGACCATGACATGGAGGATGAACTAGCACAATAGACTAAGAAGAATCAGATAGGTGAGAGATCAGTATCACGAACTATGAGGAACAAATCAGAATTGTCAAACAAAGTGCCTGGCACATAATAAGGGCTCTATAAATGTTAGCTAGCTATTATTTCCCAGAGAAGGGAGAGTTATTAAGAAGGATAGAGTAGTTGACAGTATCAGAAGCTGCAGAGAGGTCAGAAAGAATGACAACTGAGAAAGCCATTATATTTGGCAATAAAGAGATCACTGGTAACTTTGGAGAGAGCAATTTCAGTTAAGTAGTAAGTTTGGAAATAAGATTGAAGAAAGTTTATGAGAACATTAGAAGAGAGGAAGAGGAGGAACTGAGTACGGATGTTTTTCAAGAAATTTAGCTCAGAAAGGAAAGAGGATTGCATCTCTCAGTAAAGGTATGATCAAGTTAAGACTTCTGAAAAATAGGGGAGATGGGAGCATTTTTGTAGGCACAAGTAAAGAGTCCAGTAGATAGGGACGGACTGAAGATAAGGGGTTGTGGGGATGATAAGTGGGGCAATCTGCTGGAGAAGACAGGAAAAGATGAGGACAAGGTTTCATGTAGAGGGACTCTTGCATATTGGGTGGCTCCAGTGTGGTGAACTTATGTGAGGACATGGAAAAAAGTTCCACAAGGATGGCCAGGCATGAATGGACTTCGATATACATCACTGGAGGGTATACCTTCATTGATGGGATCACAGATTCATTGCAGTACCTACTATATTATATGTAGGGGGAAAAACCCCTCAGAGGCATATGATTTCACCTGTGTGGTAACTCTCTCCACTGAGGCAGATCTATATTTAGTTTGAAAAAAAAAAGGCCTAGAAAGTTGCCTGAGGTTAGTCAGGTAGTCAAGTAGTCAATAAACATTAGTTACCTACTATGTGTAAGGCACTAGGGATACAAAGAAAGGCAAAAGACAAATCCTTGCTCTCAAGGAGCTTACAGTGTAATGGGGGGAGGGGGAGACAACACACAAACAGCTATGTACAAATAAACTATATACAGCACAAATCAGAAATGATCAAGACAGGGAAGGAGCTAGAATTAAAGGGCATCAGAAAGATTTCCTGTAGAACAGTAGGGTCAAACCCACATAGAAAGGGAACCCTGGCATCATGCTGACTTAGAAAGCCACAAATTAATATTATCTATGTGGTATTGTATTTTTATTAATTTTGTTAAATATTTCCCAATTACATTTCAATCTGATTCAGGTCATACCCCATGAGTTTGATGACTCTGCTGCAGAAGGCAGGATTTTAGCTGGGAGTTAAAGGAGGCTTGCACATTATCATGAAACTATGTGTCAATGGGGGAACCTTTCTGAAAATTTCAAGAGTCTATTTATACTCTGTTGTTTCTCATGCTGGGGGAGGTACATACCTTTAATATGATAAAATCCCTGTTGACATACATTCCACAATCTGGAATGAGTTATGAGCACACAACTTACTATGATGTGAAATGATGAATGATAAATTCATAACAGATGCATATCAAATGCTATTTTAAGTCTAAGAGGGGAAGGATCCTTAGTGACTAGAGGTGTCAAGGGAGACTTCCCAGAAGAGGTAGCATTTGAGTCACATCTTCAAGGAGGATTGGAAATCCAATAAGCAGACATGGGGACAAAATAAACACATAGAAATGATTTGAAAAACAGCAGCAGGTAAATATGTAGTGATCTTTGACCAGGAAAAGAGCAGCTGATAAGAGAACTCTGGAACACATGATAAAGGCTAATTGTATAAACCAAATGAAGAAGAAAATAGATATTTGGCAACCATCTACTGCCCACCTTAGCCAGTTGGCTGAGATGTCTGCAGGGTTCAAGCATCATAACTAGTGTTAAGACAGTCAAGGGAATGGATAGAAACCATCTTTGCCATAGGACTGATGAACTGGTCTTAAAAGGAGTCTAGAGATGCCCCATCCATCCTCCATGAAGTGGGGCAGATTTGGAGGAGGAAGAGTCCTAAAATGAGGTACAGAATTAAAAGGAAAAGTCACAAAGCAAATCTGAGATGCCAGGAAGGGAGAATCTTAGCCTTTTATAGGAAATGCATTGGCATTTCCCCATTGGCTGCAACAATAGTGAAGTAGGGTATTAATGTGAAGAAGGGTAACAGGATACTGTTGGCATCTGCTTTTTAAGCGAAGTACAAACTTCAGCATTGTGTGGGGCAGAATGAATATAAAGGGAGGGAGGGAAGTAATTCAGGATCTTCCCTGCTGTGAAACAGCATAACTGGGGTAGTCTGGCATCCTATTTCTGGGTGTATATGTACTCTTGGATATTTCTTCTGTCTGGGGAAGGCAACCAGGATGGCATACCCCGTATGTGTCAGTCTGAGAATGTTTTGTATGTCTGTGACTGAGTGGATTTATTTCCATCGATGGAGGCACTTAGTACGATAATAGGGATTCAGCCAACAGTGATTTGTGCCACAGGCGCAGCTGTTGCTTATGCCTGATATGACCTTGTGAGGCCATCACTTTTCCCTTTGGGTATGCTTATGGCAGTGGTCAGAGACCTTGCCAGCTGCTGTACATGTCAAGCATAAACCGTTTCAGCAGAAAATATTTTATCAATTGTCCCTACCTTACAACGATTCTATCATATATGACATTTTTTTCTTAATGTTTTGGGGTAAAAAAATGAAGAGGAAATAGTATGGACAGATGTTTGGCACTAGACCTTCCAATAAATGACATAGAAATGATAACATTGAGGTCAGCAGTGTTAGCTTTATAAAGTATCTGCCAGGCCTTCCAGACAACACAGAAGACATGTTCAGTATTTTCAGGTTAAAAATAAAACAAAAGGGCTTTTATGTCTTGGCTCTGTCATTAACTAATAGTATAATCCCGAACTAGTCAGTCTGCAGAGTTCTTTCATCAATAAAATGAGACTATTGTACTTTCTTACCTCTAATGCCTTTCCAGGGCTAATATTCTATGATTTCTTAATCTAGGATTCTTGTTTCTGCACAGAAGACATAGTGATTGCTAAACAAAGAGACTGATCTCTGGACCATTGGCTATGATTTTTCTCTCCTATTCACTTGAATAACTTTCTGTTCTCCTGGATCATTAGAAAGAAGCACTTATCATATAGCTCTTTTTTTCTAAAGCAAGATACACTCAGAGGTTAGAAAGTTTGTCTCTAGCTCATTCTCCTCCGTCTACACAACCCAAACAACTGGATTAACTTTTAAATTTAGCATGAGAGTAGAGATAGGAATTAGCCAACCTAGTTTGGCACAAAAATAATAACTCTAACAACAATAATAGACATTCACATAGTGCTTTGAGGTTTGCAAAGTGCGTTATAAATATTATCTCATTTTATCCTCACAACGTCTCTGCCAGGTAGGTGCTATTATCATGCCCACTTTATAGACAAGGACAGGCTTGTCTAAGGCTGACAGAGGTCAGGTGACTTATCTAGGAGCATATAACTAATAGGTATCTGTAAGAGGGAATATTATGGTATATTGTTTTGCCCTCACAGATGTTATTGGGAGATAGTTAACACTCCCAAACTGTGGGAGAAGCTCGCTTATCTTATTTTACTGAGACAATAGTCATTCTAGGGTCAGGGGGAACTAGAAAGATGGGGGTGTGACAAACAGCTGGGATCTTAGAGGTCATGCCCTGGTCACAAGTATCCTCACTACCACATCTACATAATCTGCATGAGTAGGGAATGTAGGCAAATAAAGTGAGGAATTTGAACTAAACCAAACTATAATAAGAAGAACAGAACTATGTAACTTCACTCCTGCTCCTGTATCAGTGTGAGTGTTCCTAGTGAGCAATACACTTGCTTTCTCTCGAGAAGTGTAATAAATGTTTTCCTCTGCCCACTCTCTTTCTGAGTTCTTTCAGTGAGGAGTTTGCCATGTTATGGGGCATATCACGTGGATCTTCCTGAGGGCATGCTACCGGGGCAGCAGTCGACAGTGGAACCTCATCTGGTCTAACTCCCTAACTCTGCCTGGGAAGTCATATGATCCCCACAACTGGGTTTCTCACAGTATCTGGGCCAGAATTTGAATGCAGGTCTTTCTGACATCACCTACTGCTCTCCACTCTGCCAACTAGCTGCCCAAGTAACAATGTCAAATTCTGCTGGTTGTCATTTCAATATGTAAACAAAACCCAAATCTTATAAATGAAGGTACATCTGCATTTTATAGGCATCTTTGTCAGAATCTCCTAATACTGGATCCTTGGTTACTTTATTCCCACAGTGTGGCTAAAAAGTAGATGTTATATAATAAACTAGTGGTTGGCAGTTAGGGGATCGGTCCCACTAGGTTTTGGTCATTGTCCTACCTAATTCCTCTCCTCCCCCATGCCGTAGCCTGCCAACCTGCCACTTTTAAGAGGTTCTTTAGCATGCAAATACAATTTATGAACTAAAATGATTAAAATAAAATCAAGTTAAAAGATAAAGGAATCAACGGTTAACTTCAAATGCTTCAGTTGCTCTGTGACAAGTTAGTCTCAGGAAACCTCTAATGACAAATTAACTGTATATTAAAGAAACAGTAAGATTGATTCAAGTCCAAAATCTGTGCCAGAGGGATCCAGGTTCTTCAAATCAGCTTCCAGTCAACCCCTCACCGATACGAACACTTTTCAAAATCCTATTTCCTTACTATCTTTTTTTTTCTATTTTTATCAGTGTACATTTGTTTAATTTTATGAAGAAGTTGGTGTGGTTAATTTCAATCTTTCTTTTGTCTCAGGTACCAGGTAATCACAATATTAACAATGTATATATTTTGCCAAGCCTTATTTAATTTACATGGGCAGTTAGACATATCAGCATATTAGAATGCCTGCTTTTCATAATTTTGTCTATGGGAACACTGTTGCATAAATTGTCTGCACTTGAGGTAGCCATGGGTGAAATGGCCTTTCTTATGAAATGTCACAAGATTTAATGTCACAGTATAATTGGGATGGAAGGATAGTTGAGCTAAGCTCAACATGTCTTTTTTTGTTAACACATTATTAATCTACAGAAGTGTTAAAATATGTTTAATAAAGGCCCCATTCACATGGAAATTGTTGGCACTTACTAAAAATTACACTTTTTCTTTACTCAGCATTAAGAATTTCAGCTGTAGTTCAGAGAAAATTTCATTTTCCAGTAGAATCAGAATAGGAAAGACAACAATAAGAAATTCAACATTTATTCTTAGACTGTTTGGGGGGGCATGGAGGACATTTAGAATACCTAGTGTTCATATTTAAAAGTAGCTTCAAATACAAAAATATCTATTTGCAGCTATCCTTACCTTGTTTAATTTTTGTGGTAGTGGGGGAGATGGTTACAGGAACATTCAGATATTCCTCTTTCTTGGCTTACTGAATAGGGAAAGGAAAGAAGGAATTGAATTTCTAATATTCTACACCTTGTGAAAACCTTGTTTAAGTCACATAACCTAAGTCACTTAACCTTGCAGTGCTGCAAATTCCCAATCACTAAATAAGGATTTAATCATTAAACTGGGAGTGATTGGATCCAGAATTTCTTAAAATCTTAAACTTAAGGGCTTGGAATACGATATTCCATAAGGCAAATGAGACTGGGTTACATCTAAGGATCAATTACCCAGCAAAATTGAGCATAATCTTTATGGGAAGAGATGGATATTCAATGAAATAGGGGACTTCGTGATGAAAAGACCAGAGCTCAACAGAAAATTTAATCCTCAAATACAAGGCTCAAGAGAGGCACAAAAAGGTTAACAGGAAAGAAAAAAAAAACAATAGCATGTTATTCAATAAGGACAAATTGTTTACATCACTACAAGGGAAGATGATACTTGTAACTCTTGAGAACTGTATTTTTTTTATGGCATTCAGTAGGAATATACATAGACAAGAGGGCATGGATATAAGTTGATTTTGATGAGATGATAAAAAATCTAATTAAGTGGTGAAAAGGGATTGTACTGGGAGAAGAGGAAAGGGGAGGCAGAAAAGGGTAACTTACATCACTTGAGGAGGCACAAAGACCTTTTACAGTAGAGGAAAAGAAGTGAGGGAGACAAGCATTGTTTGAACCTTACTCTTATCAGATTTGGCCCTAAGAGGGAATAACATAATCAGTTAGGTATAGAAGTCTAACTAGGGAGTAGTAGGAGAAAGGGGAAAGAAAAGGGATGGGGTGATTAAAAGGGAGGGAAGAAGTATTAAGGGGAAAGGGGAAAAAAGAGAGACTGCTGGTAGAAGGAAGGGCAGATCGAGGAAGATGGTGGTCAAAAGTCAGGAGAGAAAGGGAAAAAGGAGAGAGGAAAGCATAAACAGGGGGAAAATAGAATGGAGAGAAAGACACAGATGGTAATCATAACTGTGAATGTGATTGGGATGAACTCTCACATAAAATGGAAGTGGATTTAAAAATATAATCCTACAATATGTTGTTTACAAGAAACATTTGAAGTGGAGGAGTACACATAGAGTAAAGGTAAAAGACTGGAGCAAAATATATTATGCTTTAGCTGAAGTAAAAAAAAAAAAAAGCAAGGGTAGCAATCCTGATCACAGACAAAGCAAAAGCAAAAATAGATCAAATTAAAAGACATAAAGAAGGAAACTGCATCCTGCTAAAAGGTACCACAGACAATGAAGTAATATCACTTGCTACACATATATGCACCATGTAGTATAGCATCCAGATTCTTAGAGGAGAAGTTAAGGGAGTTACAAGAAGAAATAGAAAACAAAAATATACTAGTGGGGGACCTGAATCTTTCCCTCTCAGAACTAGATAAATCCATCCACAAATTAAATAAGAAAGAAGTTAAAGAGGCGAATAGAAATTTAGAAAAGATAGATATGGCAGACCTCTGGAAAAAACTGAATGGGGATAGAAAGGAATATACCTTTTTCTTGGTGGTACATGGCACCTACACAAAAACTGACCCTGTGTTAGGGCATAAAAACCTCACAATTGAATGCAGAAAGGCAGAAGTATTAAATACATCCTTTTCAGATCATGATACAATAAAAATTGCATGTAACAAAGGGCCACAGAAAGATAGACTAAAAATTAATTGGAAACTAAATCACCTGATCCTAAAGAATGTGTGTATCACGATTGCACGCCACCACAGGGGGGGGGAAGGGAGGGGAGAAAATCTGAAACTCAAGTGATTGTGGAACTGAATCTTGTAAATTAAAAGTAAATGAGCAAATAAAAAAAACAAAACAAAAAAAAAAGAATGTGTGTATCAAACAATAAATCATAGAAACAAATAACTTCAACCAAGAAAATGATAATAATGAGACAACACACCAAAATTTATGGGATGCAGTAAAATCAGTTCTTAGGGGGAGGTTTTATATCTCTAAATGCTTATATGAATAAAAGAGAGAAGGAGGAGATAAATGAACTGGGCACGCAACTAAAAAAGTTAGAAAAAGAACAAATTGAAAATATTCAATTGTACCAAATTAGAAATTCTGAAAAACAAAGGAGAGATTAATAAAACTGAAATAAGAAAACTGCTGAACTAGTAAATAAAACTAAGAGCTGGTTTTATGAAAAAACCGATAAAATAGATAAGCCTTTGGTTGATTTGATAAAAACAAAGAAAGAAGAAAACCAAATCACCAGTATCAAAAATGAAAAATGTGAATTTCTCACCAATGGAAAGAAGATAAAAATGATAATTAGGACCTATTTTGCCAACTATATACCAATAAATTTGAAAAACAGTGAAAGAGATGAATATTTACAAAATATAAATTGCTCAGATTAACAAAAGAGGAAACAAAATACTTAAATAGCATGATTTCAGAAAAAAAAGAAATTGTCTGAGCTATCAATGAACTTTCTCAGAAAAAATTTCCAGGGTCAGATTGATTTACAAGTGAATTCTACCAAACATTTAAAGAGTAATTAATTCTAATACTATATAAACTACTTGGGAAAATAGGCAAAGAAGGAGTTCTACTAAATTCTTTTTATGATATAAATATACTGCTGAGACCTAAACTGGGAAGAGCCAAAATAGAGAAAGAAATTATAGACCAATTTCCCTAATGAATATAGATGTAAAAATTTTAAATAATTTTAAATAAAATATTAGCAAAGAGATTACATCATCTTATCTTGAGGATAATACACTATGACCAGGGAGGATTTATACCAGGAATGCAGGACTAGTTCAATATTAGGATATTTGACCATATCCAAAATAAAAATAACAGAAATCAAATGATTACCTCAATAGATGCAGAAAAAGCTTCCAACAAAATACAGCACCCATTCTTATTAAAAGTGCTAGAGAGCATAGGGATAAATGATGTCTTCCTTAAAATGATAGTTAGCATCTATCTAAAACCATCAGTAAGCATTATATGTAATGCGTTAATTAAACTAGAAACATTTTCAATAAGATCTGGGGTGAAACAAGGATGTCCATTATCACAACTGTTATTCAACATTGTACTAGCAATGTTAGCTTTAGCAATAAGGGAAGAAAAAGAAAATAAAGGAATTAGAATAGGCAAAGAAGAAACAAAGTTTTCACTCTTTACAGATTGTATGATACTATACTTAGAGAATCCTAGAGAATCAAGTAAAAAACTTTTTGAAAAAAAAAACAAATTTAGCAAAGTTGAAGGATACAAAATAAACTCACGTAAATATCAGCATTGTTATATATTACTAACAAAGCCAAAAAGCAAGAGACAGAGAAGTTCCATTTAAAGTTACTGTAGACACTATAAAATATTTAGGAGTCTACCTGCCAAAACAAACCCAGGAACTATATGAACATAATTACAAAACACTGTTCACACAAATAAAGTCAGATCTAAATAACTGGAAAAATATCATGGGTGGGCCAAGCTAATATAATAGAAATAATAATTCTTACCAAATTAATTTACTTATTCAGTGACATACTAATCAAACTACCAAAAAATGTTGTAGAGCTAGAAAAAACAATAACAAAATACATCTGGAAGAACAACAAGTCCAGAATATCAAGAGAATTAATGAAAATAAATGCAAGAGAAAGAGACCTAACCATACCAGTTCTTAAGGAGCAGTAGTCATCAAAATTATTTGGTACTGGCTAAGAAATAGAGTGGTGGATCAGTGGAATAGGTTAGGTACATGAGACACAATAGTAAATGACTAGTAATTTACTGTTTGACATACCCAAAGACTCCAGCTTCTGGGAGAAGAACTCACTATTTAACAAAAACTGCTGGGAAAACTGGCAAATAACATAGCAGAAACTAGGCATAGACCAACATCTTACACTGTGTGCCAAGATCAAGTCAAAATGGGTGCATGATTCAGATATAAAGGTTGATTCTTTAAGCAAATTAGGAGAGCAAGGAATAGTTTACCTGTCAGATTTATGGAGAAGAGAAGAATTTCTGACCAAACAGGAGGTAGAGAATATTATGAAATGCTAAGTTGATAATTTTAATTACATTAAATTGAAAAGTTCTTATACAATCAAAGCCAATGCAACCAAATATTAGAAGAGAAGCAGAAAGCTAGGAAACAAGTTTTACAGCCACTGGCTCCAATAAAGGCCTCATTTCTAAAATATATAGAGGACTGAGCTGAATTTATAAGGATACAAGTCATTCCCCAATTGATAAATGGTCAAAGGCTACAAACAGGCAATTTTCAGAGGAAGAAATTAAAGCTATCTGTAGTCACATGAAAAAATGCTCTAAATCACTATTGATTAGAGAAATGCAAATCAAAACAACCCCACCTATCAGATTGACTAATGTCAGGAAAACGATAAATATTGGAGAAGATGTGGGAAAATTGGAACACCAATGCATTGGTGGAGTTGTAAGATGATCCCACTATTCAGGAAAGCAATTTGGGACTATGCCCAAAGGTCTATAAAACTATTCATACCATTTGACCCAGCAATACCACTTCTATATCCCAAAGAGATCATAAAATAGGGAAAAGGCACATATACAAAAATACTTATAGTAGCTCTTTTTTTGCGGTGGCCAAGAACTGGAAATCAAGGGCATGTCCATCTAATAGGGAATGACTGAATAAGTTGTGATATATGAATGTAATGGAATACTATTGTGCTATAAGAAATGATGAGCAGGTAGACTTCAGAAAAACTTGGAAAGACTTATATGAACTGATGCTGAGTGAAGTGGACAGAACCAGGAGAACATTGTACACAGCCACATTGTGCAATGACTAACTTTGATAGACTTAGCTATTTTCAGCAATGCAAGGATCTAAGACAACTCCAAAAGACTCATGATGGAAAATGCTTTCCACATCCAGAGAAAGAATTTTGGAGTTGGAAATGCAGATGGAAGCAGACTATTTGCTCTCTTTGTTGTTGTTGTTTTGTTTCTTCTTTCTCTTAGTTCCTCTCATTGGTTCTAATTCTTCTTTTACAACATGAATAATGTGAAAATTAAAAGAAAAAATAACAAGAAAAATCTTATATTCATAGAGATGGAAGGGGACTTTATGAAAGTTGTATGGTCTATTTCCTTGCCTTCAATGAGGACTATACCTAAAATGCTATAGGGTCTCTTCTCAAAGGAGATCCATCACCTCATTCAGCAACTAATTCCTAGTTAATGACACTATCACTAAAACCATTTTCTCTATAACATCCTAAGCATTTCAAGCTATAATTTAAATGGTTTCTATTTGCCTTTCCCTCCCAAGCAAAATAATCCTACCTCCTTCATTTTGTGTTCATGACTGCAGCAGGAATGAAGGAAGGAAGTGAAGGAAGGAAAGAAGGAAGAAAAAGAGGAAAGAACAACAATAACAAAAGAATTAAATGATTTTTCAGGTTCTCCGCATCTTGCTTATGGAATACCCAGGTGGTGCCAAAACAATTAGAGAATCATCTAATTGTGAAGCAAGAAGTCATATTGGAGGAAGGACATCTAATCTAGCCCCCCTTATTTTATACATGAGAAAGACACAAGATTAAAACTCAATTCTTCTACAGTATTCTTTTCTAATTAATTAGTATCCCCGCCCCACTCTCACCTCTCCCCAACAAAAACCAAGCTCTAGTAAAAATCTGCCTAGGTAAACAAAACCAGTTCCAATTTTGACCATTTCTCTTTCTTTTCTCCTCACTCACCTAGATTTTAATTCTTCCACAGAGGAAAAAGAAAACAGTTAACAACCAGGAAATGGTCCATTAAGCTATTTGCTACACTGTGTAGACAAGCAACTGAGTAATTAATTGAATGTCTAGCTTTTTGATCAGTCGTTGAAGTCTTAAACCTTGGAATTTGCAACTGGAAAGAATATTTTATGGATCTTTTTAATAACTCACATTTTTGTAGTTATTTAAGGTTTCAAGAGTCCTTACCTCCCAGCTATTATCTCCATTTTACAAATGAGGAGGTTGGTCCAGATAATTTAAGAGAGAAGATCCCAAGCAGGTCCCAAGGTCCCATAGGTAGCTAAGTACCATAAGCAGGAGCAGAACCTAGGTCTCTGCCAAGCCAAGCCTCACACTCTTGTTCACACTATATTTTTTATAAGATTCAGCGTTTGAAGGGTGCTCTGAGATTTTCTAGTCTAAACATCTCATTTTAGACATAAGCAAACTAAGACTTAGGGGTGTACAGTCACATGGGTAGTAAATAAGAGAAGTGGATTTTGAACTCAGTTCTTCCAAATCCAAACCTGACATTCTATCTACTGGCTTATATTTAAAGCATGAAAACTACATATTTTAAGGAAAGGATTTTTTTCATGGCTCTGAAATATAAGGTTACTATTAATGGTTCCCAGAATGACAATACCATATGTATGTCCCTTGTTAATAATGGGAATACTCAGCTAACCTTATTTGAAGAACAGACTTGGTATAGCAGAAAATTTGCTGGATTTGGGAGATACCTGCATCTGATTTCAAAACCTTCTTCTAGTCTTTATTAGCTCTGTGACCTTGGGCAAATCACTCAGTCTCTGTTGGCCTCAGTTCCTTTTCCTTGTTTGTAAAATGAGGGCTCATTGAGGCCAAAATGATGACCTCTAAGCTCCCCTATAGGGGCAACTAGGTAGCAGAGTGAATAGAGTGCTGAGTCCGTAGTCAGGAAGACCTGAGTTCATATCCAGCTTCAGACATTCACCATGTAAACATGGTGAAAATAGCATCATCTGCCTCCCAGGTGGTTGTAAGGATCAAATGAGACAATTGTAAAGTGCTTAGTACAGTGCCATCTAAATGCTTGCTCCCTTCTTCTTCCTCTCCTTCCATCTCAGCATCTGTGATGCTGCAAGGACTCAGTTATAGCTGTAGTGAGATCTTCCAGCTGAAGACATTTTACGAGAAGTCAAAGGATGGAGTCAGTCACACACAACTTCATTTAAAAACACACATATGTGCCTCTGGACTCACCAAGTACAGTAAATCAGGACACCTCATTATCTAGTTTGGCCCCTCCTATTTTCTCAATATCACAACTTTGCAGCCGAAGTCCAGACCCTCCCTCCCCTCTCACTTGTCCCCATTTCAGATCTTGTGATTTTTGTGTTGTTGATATTGCCCCAACTTCCTTCCTTTGGCTCTTTTAGCTCCATGACTTGTTGACCTAGTCTTTGCTTTTACTTCATTTGCATCATGACTCTTACCCTTATTTTTTCAGGAATTTCTTTGCTACAACTTCTCCTTCCCCCTTTCTTCTACTGCCATTTCTCCTAATCTCTAAATCAAGGGACACAGACGGTCATAGAGTTATAATCATTCAAATCTTCCTCATCACAATAGAATTGAATATGATCCAAAGACTTGATGAGATAAGTGGATGTCAAGAACACAGGACTATTATTCTGGTGTAAGGAAAAGTGCAGAGAAAATAGAACTCATGAATCTCTCTGTACAATTCTGCCTTGTCTAAGTCTGTTCTTAGGTATACTCAAAAGTGGATGGTTCTTGGTTAACTGTGAATCCTCTGATAGAATGTAAACTCCTTGAGCAGGGACTATTTCATTTTTGCCATGTATCCTGTGCCTGACTAGCACAGTGCCTGACACACAGTAGGAACTTAATAAATGCATATTCATTGAGTGGTTGAGCAGGAAAAGAATAGAGGAACCATACTACATGAGTAAATTAGGAGATCCTGAAGCCTAATTTGGTAGATCTCCCATTGACATGCCTGTAGTCTCAACTCTATGGCTTGCTTGAATTCCCAGAAAAGTGGGTGGGATTTGGCCACTCTTTCTCTTCCCCTGCTCTGTTCAGGGACTTCCTTTGGCAGCATTCCCTCCCCACAGTGCTCTTAAGGTTTCATGGAGGATCCAAATAGCTCCTCTTCATAAAAATGTCAGAGATCTTAGGTTAGTTGTAAGAAGTCTCTCGAAAGCCTAACCTCCTGCCTTGGTTGTCATCAGAACTATCTGTACCTGCTGGACTCTGTCTCTCCCTGACCACAAATCCACCTTGCCAAATCTTTTCCTGCCTAGGCAGAAGAGACAAACTAAAGCTAGGGCAGAGAATAACCCTTCCCTGATGTTACTGGGCAAGACTTGCCTTATGTCTCCACTGGCTTTCTTGGATTTTGGGCTCAGATTACTTGGTTAGATCTATGCAGGTTAAATTTCTGCCCTTACCTTTGAAGAGACACTAGACTGGGGCACTCTGTTCCTGCGTATGGAACTGAGATATTGGGATGATTCTTGTCTCTATTACTCAACATCCTAACGCCAACCCCCTGACATCCTAGAACTACTTTCTCTTCCAGGTTCCTGGTACAGTGGAAAATAAGCCCTGGTTAGTCTTGGTAGATACAGTCATGTGCTGACAGGTGGCTATGCCAGTCACCAGACTTGAGTTGGGTGTATGTCTTTGTGAAGCCATGGGAATAGCCCAGTCTTACCTGTAGGCAAGTGGGGAGTGCCTTAGTTTGACTAGGCAGCTATAAAATTTTGACATGAGAAGCAGTTTCCTATAAAACGACTACTGAAAGCTAGCTAGGAGCCCCTTCAGAAGGGAATTTGCTATCATCATCCCTCGCCTTTATCATGGGAAAGGAAAGCTGATAGAGGTAAGGGACTGGGAGCATGGTCCATCACTGACACTGTGATAATGGGGGTCAGAAGGCCAAAGGACCACTTCTAGTCTTCATTTCCCATTTAAAACCTTAATTCTAAAGACAGCTGGACACTGGAGCAGATCCAACAGTCAAGTGCTCCATGAAGTATATTTTGAAAATCTGGCTGTTGTTTTCTGTTCTTTCTGTCCACAGAAAAGGGATACTTTACATGAAGGGCGATTTTATACATGAACATGTTTTTATGTAATGAGTAACTCAATAAATATAGCTATTATTGATAAGAAAATAAAAAAATAAATTTGATCTTTAAACAAACAAACAAGCAAAACACTGGTTCTGAAGGGAGAGGTTCTGAGTTTAAGCCTGCCTTTGACCTTGACTACTTATGGGGTCTTGGGTGAGTCACTTGCTGCCCTTGGGCTTCCACTTCCTTACTTGCAAAATGAGATGGTTGAACTAGAAGCTGCTGGCACTTTTTCCAACTCCAGATCTAAGCTTCTATGTTTAATTACCTTCTTAGTCCTGGTTTCCTGGTATGATTTACTCTATTATTCTTCCATTCATTGTCATATTTAATATGTTATTATTTAATTGTAAATATATAAATGTGCAAATTGTCAGTTTAAGCATGGTATGGTGGATAGAAGACTGACCTTAGAGTCAAGAAAACCTGACTCCAAGAGAAGAAGCACCAAACTTGGTATCACTGGGCCTCAGTTCAAATCTTCACCCTGTTATTTGGTAACTTTGTGAACTTATACCAGTCATAGCCTCCAGAGTCTCAAATTTCTCATCTGTAAGATTAAAGGGTTTAGACTAGGTAAATTCTAAAATCCTTTTTCAGGTTTACATCTATGACCCAAGTCATTCAGTTCTCACTGCCCTGGCAACTCTCTAAGACTAAATTGCAGGGAGTTGCTATTCCGCATTAGTGGAGGGAAATTTCCATGATGGGAGTGCCCTTCTTCATTACATCTCTCTCTGCCCAGTGATGAAGTCATGTCTGTGATTTTTGAATTGAACAACAACAAAGAGTCAGATTGTTCTCTTAGAATCATATGATTAAAAAATACAGTAATCTACAGACTGGAATGGCTAAGTGATTCTATGCAAATTTCTTAATAGAGGTCATACTATCAATGTATGCAATTACATTAATTCAGAAGCCAATCAAACTTCTTGGTTTCAGTATTTATAGATGTTCCCAAGTCTTCTGAAATTTACATTTTTCTAGAAATATGGCCCCTTGGCACTTTAGCAGTACTTGTAATAGAATATAGCATGGGGGTGGCTAAACAGTCACCCTTCTACAGCACCTGGTCCATCATATGTACATTGCACCCTCCCAACCCTGCTGAGTCCTACACTCTCCTCCCAAAGTGGACAAAGGCTAATGAGTACAGAGGAAGTGCTGAAAATTGGTGGTAATGATATTGCTTTCAGTTTCTTAGTTTGAAAAACTCATTCAGCCCAGGAAATGTCTTATGTAAATGTGCTAATTATTTTAATTATTTATTCTTTGGCAGTTTTCCTTTTCAAATGTTCTCTTTGTGTTGCTTTTAATGGCAATAACTCAATTAAATCAAAGAAGTTTTAAAATTATTTGAACTTGCAGCAGTTTTCATTCTACATAGATTGCAAAGAGACTGAGTTCTTTTCTTCTAAGTACTTTGGTTTGAGGAAAACATACTTAAGGTTTTGAACTCATGTCTATGTACTTCTTGGCTGCCTCCATCTGCATAGTTTTGATCTCTTGCAATTTAAGGCAGCAGAACTCCCACGTTGAAGTTGTTTCTATAAGTAGAGTGAGAGGGAAAATGATACTGACATTTAAATAGTACTTTACAGTTTGCAAAGTTCTTCAGTTACATTGAGCTTTATGATAATAGCTAGTATTTATACACTTTTATAAATATTATTTCATTTTATCCTCTCAACAATCATCTGGGAGGTGGATGCTATCATTATTCCCATTTTACAGGTTAGGACACTGAAGTTGAGAGAGGTTAAATGATTTGTCCATGGACACATGGCTGGTGAATATCTGAGGTGGGGTTTGATCTCACATCTTCCTGATTCTAAGTCCATCTCTCTGTCCAGTATATCACCAACTCCCCCCTACTCTAATTTTTTTGGTCTGTTCTTATAATTTCATTGATGTGATGAATTTGCAGCGCAGAAATTTCCTGTACTAATGGAGATCAACTATGGGTCTTCAATTGACAACATTCCTCTAGTTGTTAGTATCTTCTCTGCCAAATTACCTTCAGTTTATTTTATATAGATTTGAATATGCTTATAGGCTTCTATGGTATCTCTCCAGATAAAATGTAAACTCTCTGAGGACAGGAACTGTTTCATTTTTGTCTTTGTAAACTCAGTGCCACACTGTCTGTCACAGAGTAAGTAAATAACACTTATTAATTATTTGATTGATTGTTCTGTTAGAGAGTTGCCTGGGGGCAATGAGAGGTTAAGTGAAATACCTCAAATCTCATAGCTAATAACTCTCAGAGGCAGGATTAATAATAATAATAGATATCATATAGTATATGGGATATGCCAGGTGCTATGCTAAGTGCTTTACAGTATTATCTCATTTAATCCTCACAACAATCTGGGAGGTAGGTGCTAATATTATCTTCATTTTACAGATGAGGAAACTGAGGCAGTGGTTAAATGACTTGCCCATGGTCATACAGCTGGTAAGTGTGTGAGGTTGGATTTGACTTCAGACCTTCCTGACCCCAGGCCCAGTGTTCTATCCACTGTGGCATCAACTCCATGTCCAACAATTTCTTTATTAAATCATGCAGTTGGGTAGAGCCAAGAAGTGAAGCAATTAAACAATTATTTTGATAAATAGGTAGGCTTAGGAATGCATCTGTAGCCAGAGAAGAGAAGGAGTTGATGAAGGACCTCAGGGGTTGGTGGCGGGGGACAGAAAGTAGTCTCAACAACTTGACTTACAAAGCTATTGGGATGAGGATCACGACTCTTGTGTAAGGAGATCCCAGCATCCCAGTGCACAGGAAGAATTTTCTTAGTAATTAAGCGTACAGAGTAAGGTTGGAATAAAACTTGAAATTTGTACCAAAAGCAGATCTTCTCTATGACAAACAGGAAAGGGGATGCAGAAAGGAGAATGGGGTTGGGTGGGGTTCATATTAAGAACAGTCATCTAAATGTGAATCAATGTTCTTGATTTCAATCCATAGGAAGCACCTATTGGAAGAGTTAACAGGTCATATGAAATATATAGGTGGCATTATGAATCATTTGGCCTAGATGGAACTTGAAGGAACTTTTCTTTATAGATTAGCCAATTAATTGCTTTATTTGCCAGGTTAGTTAAATTGAACAAACAAAATAAAGTTTTTACTGTGTGCAAGCTCTAGGGAACTAAGAAGTTTTGCTTAAGATACAGCAACTTCCGTCATATAGTTTATAGTTGAGTATGAGGACTTCTATACAACCTTACTTGGTTTACTTACCAAAAATCAAGTGAAGAAGTGGAACAATTAAGTAAGTTCAGAAAAAGCATCCTTCTTTACAGGGCACAGTGCAGACTCTTGAAGGCAGTGTAGGATAGTAAAGAGAATCCTGGGTTCAAATCTCAATTCTGACACAAGTGTTTTGCCCTAATATAAATCACACAACTTGAACTTCATTTTCCTCAAATGTAAAATGGGAGTCATATGACCTACTTCATAGTAGTCTGTGGGAGAAAAGTACTTTGTCAACCTTAAAAATAAATAAGTATAAACATAAATATAAACCTTAAATAAAATACAGAGCTGAACTATCATTAGAATAGACCCTGCAATTTGTAATCCCACACTTTAAGAGGACATGGAGAATAAAGGGCTCAAAGAAGAAAAAAGCCAATAAAAGTATGAAAGTGATAAAAAATAGAACATATAATGGGAAATCAAAGGAGTCCAGTCTGCTTAGCTGGAGACTGAGAAGGGTAGGGGGTCAGCTACATGATGACTGACAAGTAGAAGAGAGACCATTGCTTGGAGGATTGGAACAGTTGTTATTCATCTTCTGGGAGGGCAGAACAAAAGAAAATAGGTTTAAATTGGAGCAAGTTGCTCTAGTTAGATGCAAGAATGAATTCTTTGAATACAAATATCTGTTAAGAATTGGGGATTTTTAAAATCTTGATGAAGTATTGTCCTTCCATAAAGCTGCTTCATTTCAAAGTAGAGGAAAAATAGCAACACACTTATATGGGCACTCAACTTTAATGAAGTGCCCCACATACATTATGTTATTTGGATTGTAAATATTATCAACCCCATTTCGCAGGTTGGGTAACTGACTCTCCAAGAATTTAAATGATTGACATAGTCATAAAGTTAGTAAGTGGTAGAAACTAGGCTTTCTTATTCTAAGAAATCCAGGATTCTTTCTGCTATATGAAGCTAGTGCACTACAGTCTTATTGTGATGATCTCTGAGGTAACATACATTATCCTTGTTTGTATAGATCTTAGAACAAATGGGCTTTCTAAGACATGGTTGCTCATATTCCTAGAATTTTTTTCACTATCTTGATTCAATTTTCCTGATTTAGCTTTCTCTCCTTTAACCTAAATAAGCAACAGCTCAGAAAACACAGAAAGCAAGAATGTTGATGCAGAAAGCTTCTGATTCTTGCAAAAGCACACAGCATATGGGAAGCACATTTCTCATTTGATATAAAGATGCAATAAATGCATGTGCTTGCTTACCACTCCCATTTCCATATTTCTAATGAATGATTGGTAACCAGGCAGTTAGTGCCCTGGAAATGACTAACTTTCCCACTGTAATAACCTGTCAGGGTTTAGAAGAACATATGTCCAGTTGGTGGTTCACCAGAACTGCTCAATTCTGTAGCAGTAAGCACTTTTAGCTACTCAACACCATACGTTTCAATAAAGAATCTGATTTCAGTTTATGTTTATTCCAAATTGAGAATATAAAGGACAGAAGATGCAATGTTCCCCCACAAGCCGACACATATTTTGGTGACACACAACAAAAATGTTTAATTCAGGGACACTTTGGATGACATATGGAAAGGAACACCCACTAAATCTCAGCTTTCCCCAACACTTGCTTCATGGAAAATTGCCCATCTTCTGCAACCTATACAATGGGAGGTGTCATCTATGGAGGAGCTTGTAATGGGTTATTAAACATGATGTACAGATGGAGATTTTGATAATGTGCTCGAAAACTGTTGGCAAAAATGTGATCAGACTTTCTGAAGTTAACTCTCATAAAATTGAATCTTATTTCCCCCCCCCCCCCTTTCAATTGTCTTATCTTCTATTTAGGGGTGAGCAACACATTACTTTAGACTCTAAAAGCCACACAAAACAATAATGGAAAAGAACAAAATCTCGTTCACATTAAAAGACCATTAGCAATAGTAATTTTAAGCTGGAAAAGGCTGAATATTTTGTAACTAATGATCAATAACATAAGTAGGAGAGACTGTGATACACTATAGTATCAAAATGATTACCAAGGAAGATAGGAATTATGATATATCCATTCCTTCATGTCAGTTAAGCAGGAGTTAGGGGGAAAACAGTAGCAGTTTGGTAAAAAAATGTTATGCAACTATGAGACTTGCAGAAATGTATTTAAACAAATGAAAATGGATCAACTGAAGTTCATTTAGTTGATGTGACAGTGAACTTTATTAGTCTGTTTATAAGGTTAACAGAGAAAGCCCTATCACTGGAGACACTAATAGGTGGATGTGCCACTCATGCATGAATAATCTTATTGTGGCACTTGAGGGCAGTCTAGGTAAGTTAATTAATATTTTATCATTATTTATTTGAGTATATCATATCACATAACATTATAAATATTCTTTCTTCATTTTTTTCTATAATAGCATTTTCTAATCCCTGAATAACCTCCGAAAGAATGTGAGGTTGTTCATACCAGACCTGCATTTGCCAGACCTTGAGTTCATCACCTTCCTGATGTCACAGTTCATTTAGAAATGAAGTACAAACCAAAACCTGTGAGTAGTATGAACTGCCCTACTGGGGACCCAAGTGGCCACTCCAGTTGGGCAACACATTTCCTTCTTCCTCTCCCTCTCCTTTTCCCTCTGTTTACATAGGGTAGAATTGGAAACTAGAACTTTTATTATGCAGACATAAAAAAACCCCAACACTTCCCTTTCCTTTCCTCCCCTCCTTCCTATCCATCTGTCCATGTGGGGTATAATACCCTTACCTGCAGGTGCTCTGTCCAAAGGAAAGCAAATTTTGATCTCTGAAACCTCCCAAAACCTTGGAGTTTACAGGCTAGATTTCTTTCTTAAGGACCATGCCTTCAACCCAAATCACTCTGGCTCTCACTGATCTGCTAACAACAGGTCCCAGCCCAAGCTCCACCTGGTCATTCTTTGGGTCTTGGATGGCTCAGGGTGAATGTAAATGCAAGTGTTTCTATTTAGCCAGAAACCCTGAAGGTCTTCCCCTCCCAGTTGTTGTTTTTTGTTTTTTGACTAGGTAAAAGAAGACATTCTTTGCCTCATTTCTCACCTAGCCTTAACCACTGAATGGGCATTGCTTCAGTCAAACTGAGACCTGGGAAAGACTTTAGCTTAAAAAGGCCAATGTCTCCCACTGCATCTGGGGCCATCTCCAATTGAACTCATCTATATCTTGCCACTGGGCCCTGATGGCTCCAAAGGAGAAAATGAGGTGAGAAGGAAGGACAAACAACAACTTGAGTTTACCTAAGCATTATAAAGGGAGCAATTGAAGTTGTTATCTGTATCTTTCAAGAAAACAAAAAACACAATAACTCACTTGGTCTATAGGAGTAAAAAGAAGAATGGGGGCTGAAGAATTTGGAATAGCTGTTTTCATTGACTAAATTATGAGGATAATTGTTTTTTGTTTGAGGAAAACTTTTTATTTTGTTGGTACCAGAAACCTAGCAAGGGGCCAGGCACATCAAAATTGCGTAGTCATTAATTGTTGAATTGAATCAGTGTATAAAAAAAGTGATTAGCTATCCAATTGTCAGACTGCACCTATTATGTTTTTATTTCTGATTTAAGTTTGTGACCTTTCTTCCATCAAAAAGCACTTGGCATGCTAGCTACATCATCATGGAAAGTCATATAAGCCCTCTGCAAAATGTGTATTGAACAATCAGAACTCTTATGCTATCTACCTCATGAGGCTGCTGTGAGGAAAATACTTTGTACACCATAAAGTGCCATAGAGTTGTGAGTCAGTATTCTTTCTCTCTAACTCCTGGAGAGAGTTCAGAAAGCTTCAAGTTTCTGAAATTTATATATTAATAGACTGTAACTCATTTGTGAAAATGCATCTTTCATCTACAAAGATAGTAATCATATGTGCATTTTGACTTCTTATTTTTGCAATAGAAGGGATGTTACTCACCTAAGCCTGCCCTTGCTCCCTTCCCTGCTAGAGAATTGAGACATGTGGCTTCAAGATGACTGGCTAGGGTTAGGAGTTTAGTTGGTAGCCTTTTGTGGACATGGTTTCACTCTTGTGTATAGCTAACTGATGCTAATAGGGATTAAACCCGGAGTCTTGGCTTCATTAGCACATTGCTCTAACCAAGTCCTAGACAACTTGTGGTAAGGAAGATATTAAAAGCACAGTACGCGAATAGAAACCAGTGGCATTCTTGAGCAAACTCAGGAAAGAAAGTACATTTGGCAAGAAATGGAATCTCATTGCTATTTTCATGCCTAGTGAGACAGCTACAGATCTCCTTCTTGCAGCTGAGCTGGTGGCACTGGTCCATACTAGTTCTACCACATTGTATACACCTTAGGGATAGCTATAAAAACTGGTCCAGTGGCAAACCAATGAGCCAGAGGAGTACCACATGGTCCTAGAATTTGTGCCAGCTACATATATCAAAAGACATTGGGTTATAAAAGTGTCATCTGAGAATACTAAGTTGTTCAGCCTAGATATATGCTAGGCCTGTTCCTGTTTTAAAAGAAAACTACTTTGGTTCTAGTATCTTAGAGTTTTTCTTGTATCCTGGAACATTTCCACCACAAAAAGAGAAACTGAGAGGCAGAAAGT
Organism: Pseudochirops corinnae; assembly: GCA_028646515.1. NCBI lineage: Eukaryota > Metazoa > Chordata > Mammalia > Diprotodontia > Pseudocheiridae > Pseudochirops > Pseudochirops corinnae. The sequence continues at coordinate 245,909,662 of CM053588.1, forward strand.
TATGTGACCTTCAAAGGCCTATAGATTATGACTCCTTCTAAGCCAATTGAACAAGTGTTTTATGGAATACCTATTATGGATTTAACCCAGTGGTGATCAATAATGAGCAATGCAAGAGGGACTGTCCTAATTAATGTCCATTCTAGTACTCTAAAGTCCAGCCAAACTGGTCTATATACAGTTTCTAACAGAATAGCATTAAATCTCCCACCTCTGTGCTTCTGTGCCTGAAATGTACTCCCTTTTCAACCGTTTCAACTTCAAAGAGTTCCTTTCTTGTTCTAAGACAAGGGCAGAAAATCGCATTCCACAACAAGCCTTTTCTGATTTCCCCAAATACCTTCTCTCCCTAATTACCTTGTACTTAACTACCTTGCATTTATTCTGTATATATTTATTTAGTACATACTTTTACTTGTATACAAAATCATAGATTGAGAACTGTGAGGGACTTAAGAGGTCTGACCTCTTTGATCTTACAGATGAGGAAATTGAGGCCCAGAGAGATTGTGACTTACCTAAGGTCACATAGCTAGTTCCTATGTGATTCCAAGTCTAGTATTCTGTTCATTGCATCACACTTCCTCTCAATGTCAATTCTCACAATAGAATACATACTCTTTGAGAGTAAAGATTGCTTCATTTTTTGCATCTGAATTCCTACAGCCTGGCACATAGTAGATGTTTAATAAATGCATATTGATTGATTGACATATTGCCCAGTTTAAGTTTGAAAAATTCAACTTTGTTCTTTGAAATTTTGAGATATTCCTATTCTTTTTCCACATAGAGATGGTTAAAATGTTGCCATTGCTGGTGGTCCAAATAAAATAAAAACCTCACAAAATGTCTGTATTCTTCCAGGCTAAGAGAAAGAAATTCAATTTTACTCCTCATGAGACCAAAATGCACCTATACAAAGTAATTAACCATTGCCTGCTGATGTATGTTCCATTGCTGAAAAAGGCAACCACAGAGTAGAGAATGATTATTTCCTTCTAATAAAGCTCCAAGGAGTTTCCTCCTTCTTTAAACATGCGCGCACACACACACACAACACACACACACACACACACACACACACACACTCATGAGCAGTAGAAGGTAAGAAGTCACAGTCAGAAGAATGAGAATGTTCAAACCTTCCTGGAATGGATGACAATTAACAATTACCCCACTCTCGTCTACATACGCACCTCAAAACACAAATAAAGCAGCTCTCAATCTCTGCTTACGTGGATCTTTGAAGCTTTCAGTGCAGAGGAAAGCCTTTCATTTTTAATCCTATAAAAACACATAAACATGAATTCACATTCATCTCTAGCACTAAGCCAGAGAGACCATTTCATCTTGTATACAGTTATCAACTTTCCCCATTGTGGTTTCAATATATCACCAGGCACAAGAAATTAAATGGGATTTTGGGGGGAGTTTTGCAGAAGCTGCAGATATGTAAAGGCCAGCAGATGCCATAGAAAAGGCTTAGAGACTCAGAATGCATAAAATATATGTATAGAATTGTATAATATCAACACCCCATAAAAGAAAAAGAAAAAAATTCAGACTTCTTCTCTAGTATGAAGGGAGGGCCAAAAATTTTTACATGGCTTTCCAGATGGTGGGATGCTGTGCCCTTAATCCCCATGATGTGAAAGGAATAACAGTATTACCAAGGCTGGACACAGCTCTATTTCTAAAGTTATTTTTGGGATTTCTATTAATCAGCTCCATGAGTGCCTTGACCCCATGATGTGTTTGCTCTGGGATCCCTGCCTTGTGAGTTTGCACTCATAGCACTGGCCATTGTTAGCTCAGCTTCCACAGCAAGTCTTGGACACCATGGTTTCTTTAATTCTTTTCTATGGCATGAACCAGGATAAGGTGACCCGATATTGGGGTATATCTGCCTCTGTAAATCATTTATGATGAAGTTGTTCATACATCTGCATGTGGATATAATCTATCCCATTCATATAATGTAAGGCAAACCACTCTGGTATTTTTGCCAAGAAAAGCCCAAATGAGGTTTTAAAGAGTTGGGCATGACTGAAATGACTGAACAGCAATAATAAAAGAGGTTAGGTCTATGTAAGCATTTATAAGCACAATGGTTCTTTTAAGCCAATCTTGCTTTATTCTTTGCAGAACCAAAAAGGTAAACTGGATAGCACAATAAGAAAAGTCATTGATTTGGGTGAATAGCCATGGTTTGACAGCTAAAATTTTCTTTCTATATACTGTTTATCTAGCTTCAGCTAATTGTCTAGGACTGACTAGCCACTACTATCTCCAGTTTCCCAGGCATAACTCTGTCATTACACTTTTTTTTCCTGATTCCTGTAAAACTCATCAGTTACATGATGAAATGGAGAGAGCACTGGGCTTGAGGTCAGGAAGACCTGAGTTCAAATCCAACCTTAGTTACTTACTAGCTGGGTAACCCTGGGCAAGTCTCTTAATAGCTGTCTGCCTCAGTTTCCCCAACTGTACAATAAGGTTAATTAAATTGCAACTTAAGGTAATGGAGTTAAATCAACTGTAAAATAGGAGTAAGTAAAATGGGCAACGTCCTCCAAGGATCATTGTAAGGATCAAATGGTGTAATATTTGTAAACCACTTAACACAGTGCCTGATATATAGTAGGTGCTTAATAAATGTTTTTTCCCCTTCTCTTGCTTCTCTTCTCCTTCCAGAATCTTTATTCTTCCATCCCTGTCTCTTACCACTTTCCCCAACAGATTCTTTCATCCATAGTGTACCTCACTCCCATCTTGCTTCTCTCACCTGTTTGAGAGTCAGACCTTCTTTTATGTAATCCTTCCAAGTCAATTGAACAAGTATTTTGTGGAATACTACAGGTTTAGCCCAGATTGTGGGTACCGTTTCCCTTAGTAGTTTGGCAGCTAGAGGATACATAATAAGAATGTCAAATATCTAATATAGGACAGAATAATTTCTTGTACACGTTTTTCCAGAGCACTAATCACTGGTTAGTAGGAAAAAACATCTCATTGATGTGATAGAAAAAGAAGGATTCCATAAAATTCTTATTTGAGCAAATACAGTTTGAGCACAGTACAGAGGATCACAGCCACCTATCTATTGGCCAACTATTTATGCACTGAGTACCATGTGCCAACTTAATAAATGTCATTGAAGCAAAGTGAGAGTTAAGTAACTATCTGGTTAATTTGCGTACCTACTCTTCACTAAATATACTCTCTCCCTTGGAGACCTCATCCATTCTCATGGATACAACCTCTATGCTGATGACTGTGAAATCTGTATCTATAGTTTTGGTATCTCATTGCCTTGGGGATATTTCCACATGGATATCTCTTGGACACATTAAATGTCAACCATCTTAAAACAAACTCATCGTTTTCTGTCCTCTTCACCCCTCCCCTAAATCAGCTCCCATTCTAAACTCCCTGATATTTATCAATGGTTTCATCATCCTTCCAGTTTGGAAGGTTGAATTCTTCTAATTTATCCTTTATCTACCACATTCTGTCCACCAAGTCCTGTCGATTTTTTCCTGGTCTCCATTGCCATGACCCAAGTTGAGGCCATTATCACCTTATACCTGGATTTCTGTGATAGCTTCCTAGCTGGGGGCCCCCTTTCTCTAGGCTCTTTCCTTATTAGAGGCAGCGAGATGGTGAGATAGAGTCCTTGTCATAGAGTTCTGAAACCTGAGTTCAAATCCTCCCTCAGACACTTAACCCTGGGCATGTCACTTAGACCACTGACTGCCTCTGTTTCCTCATCTGTAAAATGGGGATAATAATAGTGCTAACCTCCCAGAGTTATTAGGAGCATAAAATGAGATAATGTTTCTAAAGCAAAGTGCTTTAGGAACCTCTTAAAATGCTATGTAAATGCTAGCTATTATAGTTATCACTGGTTATAATATGGCTCTCTTCAATTTATCTTGTATTCAGCCATCAGAATAATTTTTGTTACACATTGTTTTTATCATGTTACCTCTCCCCCCACTTGAAAACTTTCCATTACTCCCTGTTTCCTTCTACATCAAACCTGAATGCCTCTCTCTGGCTTTCAAAACTCCTTGCCATTATTTACCCAGCCTTAGCTATATAATCTTATTTCCCATTGCTCTCCAATATGTCTTCAGACCCATAAAAACACCATGTTTATTCCCATCTTCATGCCTTCACTTAAATTTTTCCTCTGCTCTGAGGAAGACATAATTTATATTCTTTTCACCCTAGATTCCTCATGATCTCTTCTACCTCTTATCCAAGCTATTGCCAAGGCCTGTCAGTTTCACCTTCGCAATATCTCTTGATAACATGCTCCCTTCTTTTCTGTGACATTGCCACCACTCTGGTGTAGGCCCTCTTCACCTCATGCCTGGACTATTGCAATAACCTGCTGGTGGGTCTGTCTGCTTCAAGATTCTTCCCACTCCAATTCATTCTCCATTTAGTCATTAAAGTATAGGTCTGATCATGTTAATCCCCCCTCCCTGACTCAATTACCTCCAGGGCTTCCTATTGCCTCCAAGAGCAAATACAAAATGTTCTGTTTGCCATTCAAAAACCTTTTATGATCTAACCCCCTCCTACCTTTAAAAATCCTTGCACCTCACTGCCCAACACGGTACTCTTCAATCCAGTGATATTGGCCTTCTGGCTGTTCTATGAACAAGACACTCCATCTTATGGCTTTGACTATTTTCTCCAGCTGTTTCTCATACATGGAATACCCTCCTCCCTCTACTCAGACTAACCTCCCTGGCTTTCTTTAAGTCCCAACTAAAATCCCACCTTCCACAAGAAGCCTCATCCAACCCCTCTTACTTTTAGTTCTTTTCTCTGTTAATTATTTTCTATATATGCTGTATAAACCATGCTTTGTATAGATCTGCTTGCATATCATATCCCTTATTAGACTGCAAGCTTCTTGAGGGCAGGGCCTATCTTTTTGCCTCTTTTTGCATCCCCAGAGCTTATCACAGAACCAGGTACATAGTAGGTGCTTAATAAATGTTTATTGATTAAGTTCCACACAGCCTTCAAGGCTCAGTTCAAGGTCTATTTCCTATGTGGGGTCTTTCTTCTACTGCTTAGTCCTTACTGATGGTCTTCGTATAGTTAAAATTGAGTCGGCTTTATACAATTGAGTTCTTAATGACAGAGAGCCTTCATAAAATATGTTTGTGATTTTGAAAGTTAATAAATATAGTTTTAGGTGTAATTATAAGCTTTTGAAAGCAGGTTGATGAAAGTTGATGAAAACTATATTACCTGATTGTCCAAAAACATATTCTCATTCAGATGCTGTGACAAATGAAAAAAAGACTGCCAAAATTAAGAAGGCGAATGATCAGCAGAATCACATTCCACATCAGTGAGGAGATTTAATTTGCCTCCCTGTGCACTTGGCTTCTGGTTTCTAGCTAACCTATAAACTACATTAAAGTTTTAGAATTTAGAAATTACACAAAAGGCATTGTGAAGCCTGTGGTTTCTGTAACGTGCTGTTTGTCATTGTTTCACAGACACTAATAACATCTCTGATTAGATTATAAACTCTTTGAGGGCAGGAGCCAATTTTTATTCCTTGGTATGTCCCCCTTCCCCAATAGCTATAAATACAGTGCTAACTGGCCACAGAGTCAGTTCTAATTAATATTTGCCAGTTGACTTAATGAATGGTCTAAACATCTAAGCTGGAGAATTGAGAATGAAATTAATTTATTGATCATTAATTAATCTAGTTTAGTTCAGACGATGCTTGAATTAATTCAGTCTGGCTTTGGCCACATGTGTAATTAAAATTAAGACAAATGGAAAATTTCCCTGCAACTTTATGCCGTGCAGCTATTGCCTATGTTTTTCCGTGACGTCTCAGTCTTGGTTTGATCTGGCCTGGAGTCAAAGCCTCAGGATTTGAAATGTGCAGTTTTTCTTATCAAGGCATAGAACTTCATGTTGAACACAGCTTTCTAGGCCTTTATGTTTGGTAACCCCACCATCCTCCTGCCATCCTTAGCTCTCCAGCAGCAGGCAAAGTAGCCCCAAATATTCTTTAGGGAGAAGCCTTTCCCCCTGGATGGGCCTTTGCCTTTGTTTGGGATGACACCCCTGCAGACAAATTCCTCCAATGGCATTGCTGTGTTTAAGCCAACTGATATACTACTATATAGTGATAGTTTTTAAAGCAGTTTGCCAAGAAGGTTGAGTAACTGGCTACCTGTAAATCACTTAATCTCTTTGAGTTGCAGTTTCCTCATATGTAAAGGGATGAGGTTAGACTAGTCAGCTTCTGAGACCCCTTCTGGCTCCAGAGCTCTGATCCTATGATCCTGGTACCACCAGAATTAGCAGCTAGAAAAAGGAAGGAAGGATACACAAATACACAGCACTGTGCTTGCTGTTTTCAAAAGTATTATGAATTTGCAGTATGCTATATTAATATTTGGAAGCTAAGAAGACTAGACTCATTTAAAATTGTACATTGTGCAACAACCAAGATCTGCAAACAAATTCTCATCAGTGATGGCTAATTTCTGGTCCCCAAGGATTAGCAGTGCACTACACTTCAGGTATATGAAGTTTTGTGATGCAATGCAACACCTCCTTTGATTTACTTCACAGGCTCGAGGATATCAGTCTGCTTCCAAAAGACTATTTGTGTATTTGTGTGTATATGTATATGTCTATGTGTGTGTATTAAAATAATTTCTCTTTTTAGCAAAAATCATGCCGAAACATTTGTGAACACAACACATGTTACTGCCCAAGACAAGACAAGAACTGCTGGAGATGAGGAGACCCATGATGCTTGCAAACATTTGGAGCTTAATTTAATGATATGATCCTAACACTCCTGGGAAGCAATTCAACCAATTCAATTCAAGGAACCTCTGTTAAACACTTACACTGTTCCAAGGGCCAGGAAATATTTTAAAGGTTTTTTTTGGTTTGTTTGTTTATCAAAAATCAAGAGAAACAATCCATGGCTTCCAAGAGCTATTTCAGTTTTTAAAATAAATTGGCACACTGATAAGAGAACTACCAAAAATATACACTTTGCTTCAGTACAATACTGACTACATAGTCCTTTAACAATTATTCATCAAGAGAAATGCAAATTAATGCAGCTTTGAGATATCACCTTACACCTATCAAATTGGTTAAAATGATACATACTCTTTAATTGAGGAATAGCTAAATAAGCAGTGGAATATGATCATAATGGAATAATACTGCACTATAAGAAATAATGAACTAGTTGATTTTAGAAAAACATGGAAAAACTTGGACCTATGCCGGAAGATGCTATCCACCTCCATGCTAAGTATTTGTAATTAGAAATATGAACAATATGGTTTTACATATATGTATATATGTGAATGTATTTATGTATGCATACAGATAGATAGATAGATAGATATTTATATACATACACACACACACATATATATATATATATACACACACACATAGAGATATAGCCACAGACACTCATATGGGTATGTTTGTGTGTGTGTAGGTGTGTGTGTGTGTGTATGTGTGTGTAGGTGTGTGTGTTTGATTGTAGCTTTCTCTAGGGTGAGGGGGGATTTAAAAAAAAATATGAGTGCAAAAACAAAAACAAAGACAAACCAAAAACTCAACAAGTGCTTACCATGATCAAGGAACTTTGGAGAGGAAGAGACAAAGAAATATAAGTAGAACTCTATTCTTAAGGAACTATCTAGACTTCCTGTCTTGGAGGAGACAGTACATACAGACATAGATAATCAGTACAAGGCTGTATATGCTACTTAACTCTAAATCCTACAAAATCTATGAAACCTATGTGTCAGATGAATGATAAAATCCAGAAATGCTGTAAGAAGGCAGAGAAGAGGAAGATCTCTCCAAGTTATAGTTGTCAGGGCAGGTTTAATGGAAAAGGTAGGATTTAAACTATGGCTTAAAAAGGATAAGTAAGATTTAATTAGGTGGTTGAAAGAGTTTATCGAAAATATAGTGAATATCATTTATCATAAAAAATATACAAAGAATTGCCAAAATATTCAAAAGAGATACCCATTTCCTGGTGGAGAAATAGTCAAGATATATGACTAAACAATAGAAAAAAACATCACTTAAAAAGAAATTCAGCCTTCCTCGCCATAAAGGTCCCATGACTGCTGACTACCAAGATCCTGCAACAGCAGAAGGTCCTGTGACTGCTGACACAATCATGCCCAAGTTAACAGGGAAAGGCTTAGAAGGTGTTATCAAGGATGCAGCTGTTGCTGACCTTGTGATAGGAAGTCATCATTGACAGCCTCTTCACTGTAACTTTGCCTTCCCATGGTTTCCAGGAGCTTACTGTATAACCCTCTACAGACTTTCCTGGAGATATACATAGTACCCTGAAATACCGGGAAAGACATTTAAGTAATAATAGCTACCTAACATTTATACAGTATTTACTATGTTCCAGGAACATTTACTATCTCATTTGATTCTCACAATTTTAATAATAATAATAATAAGAACAATAGTAATAATAATAAATAGAAACAATAATAACTAATATTTATACAGCACTTACTATGTGCCAGGCACTGTGCTGAGCACTTTACAATGATCTCATTAAATCCTCACAACAACCCTGGGAGGAGGGTACTATTATTATCTCCATTTTGCAGATGAGGAAACCAAGGCAGACAAAGGTTAAATGACTAGCCCAGGGTCACACAGCTGGCAAATATCTGAGGCCAGATTTGAACTTGGGTCTTCCTGGATCTAGACCCAGCTTCCTCTCTACTTAGCTGCCCCATGAATAATTAGATTCCTAAAAAAACCGAACAAACATAGCTCTGACCATATTCCTCCTTACTCCCTCATAGAGAAGCAGCAAGGTTTTGTATTTTGTTTTATTGACTGTTGATACACACACACACACACACACACACACACACGATGAAAGTTGGAAAGTAGATTAAGAGTGTGGAAGATTTGAAATTTGCCTTCTTGTCTTTTGTGTACGTGTGAATTTATTTGTATGTCAAGCTGGACAATGATTTTGGAAGCAATGAATGTACCTTTGGTAGTTTCAGTTCTATACAATTTCTGTGACATTTCCTTGGCAATACCCACAAAATAGGTTTTTTTTGGAGGGTCATAAGATTTCCATAATAGGTCACATGGGAATTGCAAGGACTTTTTAGCCCTAAATCTGAGAGTTGTCTGGACCAGCAGATTTTGATTCAGTCTCAGAGAAGCAATCCAAAGAAGATACTTAATCTTAACCTACATATACTCTGCCTAGCCTTTACTCAGCAGTCTTTAGCTAAATAGGTTGACATATTTAAGAGCTGCCTTACTACTATTTCTAGGTGGCCCTGAAGAGAAGAAGCCCATAAGTTGGGCAGAGAGAAGTGCCAGTGAAGAGAACAGGTTCCTAGCAAAGATGGCTCCCCTAGCAGAGAAATGAAATGTCCATCACAGAGTAGTTCAATTATATCGCTAGAAAGTATTGGTAGTTGAGCAGTATCTGAGGAGTCCTTTATGCTGGTCTTTTGTACCCAACTGATCACTCGTCAAGTCTTTTCATTCTACTCCTGTTTCTTATATCAATTCTTCTCTCTCCACTCATATAGCCACCAATCTAGTTCAAGTAAGTACACATCACTTTTTTCCTACATTACTACAATCAACACCTGATTATTCCATTTCATCTTTCTGACTCAATCCATCCTCCAAAATGAAGCCAAAAATGATTTTCCTAAAGCATAGGTCTGACCATGCCACCCCTCAACTCAGTAATTTCCAGGGGTTCCCTACTAATCCTAGGATCACATATAAACGCCCTTTAAAGCTTATCTTTTAAAGACTTTTACTATAACAATGATAACCCATACACACAAAAATAAAGCTCTTTATATCTTAGCTCCAAATTACCTTTCCAATTTTATAAACTCTTCTTTGCATATTCTATAGGCTATTGTCTAGTCAAACATATCTTTGTTGTTCCTTACAAACTATACTCCATCTCTCATCTCCCTTCCTTGGCATTGGCATCTCTCATTTCTGGAGTGTACTCTTCCTTACTTTTATCTCTTATGATCCTCATTTTCCTTCATATCTCAGCTACAGTACTATCTTCTACATGGAGCCTTTCCTGATTCTCCAAGCTGCTAGTAGTTCTCCCTTCATTCCACCCTACCCTTCTCTCTCCTCTTTTCTCACTCTCTCTGATTCTTTCTCCCCCCTCCTTTCTTTCTCCCTCTCTCTTTCTGTTTCTCTTGGTGTCTTTCTGTCTCTGTCTCTCTCTCTCTCACAGACACAAACACACACACAAACACAAACTACAATCACAGTTCTTTAGGATGTCTTTTGAAAAGCTTTCATATGAAAATGTTGTTTTTCACAGTAGAATGAAAGCTTCTTGAGGGATGTATTTTTTTATTGCTATTATTTTTGTTTTTATGTCTCCAGCCTTTAGAATAGTGCTTGTCACAGACTATGATTTCAAATACTTGTTTATCTATCCATCAATTGATATGTACCATAATGTGCCTTCCATACACATGCCCAGTTCCTGGCACGTATCTCCTCGTAATGTTCCATTGTGTCCTCTGAGTATGAGCCCTCTCCATTGGTGGTGTTTTAGCCTGGGGGAACATGCACTGTACATGTGCAAGAAAGAAATCTTATGTCACTTCACTTGGCATGCTATTAATAAAATGATTTTTGCTTGTTCTGTGCTTGTTAACTGTTTCAGTGGGAATTTGTGAGCTATGGTTTTGAATAGTGGTTAACTCACAGATTACCTTCAACATGATGCATTTTACTGAAATTCCATGTGTGAGACAGCATGCTGCAGGAGCTAAATTGTTATCACACTGAATTCTATCACAACAGTATAGATATAATGAGGATTATAGTTAATAATATCTAGCCCTGTGTAATGCTTTAAGATTTGCAAAGACATTTACAAATATTATCTCATTTCATTTTCACTACAACCTTGAAAGGTAGGTCTTTTTATTATCCCCATTTTTACAGATGAGGAAATAGAGGCTGAGAGAGCAAGGCCACACAGCTGGTACATGTCTGAGGCAGGATTTGAACTCAAGTCTTCCTGATTCCTAGTCCAGCTGTCTATCCACTGTGCAATTACCAGCCTCTAATCTTGGGATGCCACTAGCTTAGGCTCTTTCTGCTTTTAATACACTGCTTATGGGAAGTCTCCCAGTGGCACAGAAGTTTACGCTCTTCATAAGAGGATGGATTTAGAGATAAAAGCTACTCCAGCCTCCTCATTTTACAGATCAGGGACTGAGACCCAATAAGGCTAATCTGGCCATAATCTTTCCATAATCACACAGGTAGTAAGAAGTAGCAACAGAGCTAGGATTTTGCCTCAGATGATTGGATTCTAAATCCTGGATTCTTACCATTTTTATTAGACTACCATACCATTAGCATTACTGGCAGCAGATTCTGTCTTTCTGTTCCTGTAATTGAACTAGTCTCCATTCCTGATTGTGGTAATTCTAACAGTTATGAAAATAAATCAGAGTTTCTTTAATTTGTACCACTTCACAATTATTAAATTCACAAAAACAAAAGGAAAACAAAAAAAACCTCTCAGTGTTGTTAAAATTATAGAAAAACCATTATTCTTATCCATTATCAATCAGTGTATCTGCAATTTGGCAAGTTCTTTTGGAGAGCAATTTGTTAGTGTGAAGTTCTAAAAATTATCCAGCCCTTTGACCCCAACAATAATTTGATCATCAGGAGTAGAAGCGAATTTTAAAGTTATCAAAGGGAAATTTAAAAGTTATCAATCAAGTGAGTATTTATTAAGCAGCTATTGTATCCTAGGCACTGAGATACCAATACAAAAATGAGACAATTCCTACCTTCAAGGAATTTATATTCAAACAGTTGGTTATTCAAATATTTTTATGGCAATGTTATTTGACATTTCAAAAGGAGAAAAAACAGTAACTTTCTAATACCTGGAGAATAATCATAGAAAATGTGATACATCAATGCAATATAATACTGCAATATAATTAACTGTCACAACTATGAAGAATATAAATAGGTACTTAGAGTATATAAAAATGTGAAGAAAGCAGAACTAGATGAGTTTGCAAATTGACTACACCTATACAAAAGAATAAAAACAGGGCTGAATGGACAAAAACAATGGAAAGGGTCACAGAGGAAGGATATTGGGGTTGTTATAAGAAATATGTAAATTTTAATTTTTGCAAAGGCATAAGTATATTGTTTATTTAATGTCAAATTCATAATTATTTTTAATATGCCATAGGAAACTCTTAATAAAGCCAACTTTGCAATTGCAAACCTTCATTCCCTCTATAAACTCTGTATGGCTCCTCCCCACCTGTTTCCCCAGAAAACAAGAAAGAAAGGAAAAATATATGAAATGTTGCTGATATTTGAAGCTCCAACAAAGTAGGTTATTATAACTCATAATCTACATTGTCTCTAAGCAGATTAAAGTGAGCCATTAGAATCTTAAAATAAAATATGTGTGACCAGTATTAAATATGATTTAACAAATATCCTGACAAGTCATGGTTTTGTTTCAATATTTAAATCAGATAATGTTGATGGTCTTAACTGGAGAAATTCAGCACAAAAAATTGGGCTTTTGATGTCTGAAATGTGGATACTGACAAACTAGGAAAGTAGCAAATGACAAGTCAGTCACATAATATTCATAATTATTGTAATATCCATCCCATACAGGATGCCTATGAAGTCTAGAGCAGGAGACACTTGGCTTCCTGGAATTATTAGGGATTTTTCTGACTTCTTTCACAGTTCCATGTCCTAAGCTCAATTTGGAGAGAATGAAATCCACATGTTGGCTAAATGAAAAGAGAAATCCAGCCAGATTCCAAGATAATTAAGCTGGTCAACCTGCTCCAAGACATTAACAGCTGCTGTTTTAATCATTAATGAGGCAGTCAGTTTCTATAATCTGGGAGATGAACCAAGAAATGTAGGTTTGGTTTTCTTTTCTTTTTAAGATCAGCTCACTAGAGATGGGCCCTTCCTCCATCTTCATACTGTCACACTGCAAGTCGCTGATAACCTGAGGCAAGGATGGTACATTGTCATACTGTACCATATCACCAGGACACACATGCACAGAAGAGAAAGCATACTGACTTAGGAGCTTATTAGCAAACCATAGAAATAACAGGAACTCAAGAAGAGAATTCTGGGAACTGTCATTTGCAGTGCTCATGTGACATTATCAAAATCTAACAAACAGAAAAAATCCATGGAAAAGAGATGCATAGGCTGGAAATCTTTGGTGGTCCAAAACAATTCTCTTTAGTGCTGCACTTAGAATTCTCTGTGTTTCTGATGTTCATACTCTGATTGAGTGAACATCATCTCTCTTTTTGTGGTAGAGCCTTTTCTCATTACTTATCCATTTGGACAGATGTATTGGGGTGGTCTTACATGATTGGAATCAGAAAACACCAAACCCAGAGGAACTATGAAATCTAATGATGTTCAAAGATATCTCTTCAAATAAGAAGACAAAGGACTTGCTCAAAAGATCAATGAAGTCAATTTCTGTTCTTTTCAGAGGAGAAATATTTCCTTGTAGATTAAAGATCTCCAAGTAAGAAGCAGAAACTATTTATAATGTTGATTTAACTAAGAATGGAGCAGCTAGTTAGAGAAGTTCAGATTTAAAATATCATTAGTTTTTTTTTTTTTTCTCCCCTCTTCAGACCTATTTAAAGGAGTAGCATAAGCATCTGGCTGAAAAGAGAAGGAAGATTCCAGGAGGGCAGTAACTGCTTTTGGTTTGATTGCTCAGCAAAGCCCTGCTCTGATACCTTACCATGCTATCTGAGGAGTACCTTGGTTCTCAAAGGTTATAGAGCAGGGCATAATCTTGCCAAATTCTACCATTTTGGGAAGCCTTTGGATATGGACCTTGTAACAAACTCGGTACAGAGAAGCTCATTAGCAGTGGGTTAACCACTTGATGACTAATTATTTGACCCTTTCCTGCTTTTGCAATGACAGTGTATTGTGGTAAGAAAGAGGCAGGGAACAGATGATATACAACTTTTAGACACTCTATAAACCTTGACTTATCTCAGGGGAACCTGTGGCCTTGAGGCCACATGTGGCCATTTAGGTCCTTGGATGCCACCTTTTGACTGAGTTGAAGTTTTACAGAGCAAATTATTTTATTAAGGGGATTTGTTCTGCAAAGTTTGGATTTAGTCATAAGGCCCCGCTTGAGGACCTAGAAGGCCATACGTAGCCTCGAGGCCACAGTTTCCCACCCCTGATTAGCTAATGCTAGAAGGGACAATCTTGTCTGTGATCACTAAGTGGGTATCATACTAGAGGAATTGAATGATAAAACCAAATCAAGTCAGGGGTTTTCCTTGGAAAGAAAAACAAAGGAGTTGTTGAAGTTGTTTTATTGTTCACTCAAAGGCAATAAGAAACATCATGTTATGGGACACTTGGTTATCTTAGACTGTAGTGCATGCAATATACATTTGGCAAAAGGCCAGAATGAAGATAACTGTCATTTATATACCCAGGCTTATTGCAAAGAATGAAGAGGAGGGATTCTATGATGAATTTGATGGAGATAAGAACTGGACTCATCAATGTATGGAACCCCCAGGTGAAGAAATGCCTCCTATCAATGCAGATCAGTGCCTTCTCTGCAACTTATAGTCCCAAAGATCTGCCTAGAGCACTGGGAGTTTAAATGACTTGTCAAGTGTCAAAAACTATGTCAGAGGCAAGATATGAGCCTGGTTCTGTGTCTTCCTGGTTCTGAGTCCAGCTCTTTATCCAATATGACTTACCATCTTTCAGAGAACTTCATAGGAACTCCCAAATGAAATCAATATGCATTTTAATACCCAGCAACTTCAATGCAAGGGTGGATCATAGGAAAGGATGGCAATAAATACATTCGAAAAATTATCTGAAAGCAAACGTCAGAGATGAGAGAAGCCAAAGGCTTATATACTGCACAGAAGCCTGATGCTTAGATATTATAAAAGTTGCCTTCAAGAATAGAGTTAAGACGCAGTAGACAGTGAAAACCAAATAACAGCAGAAAACTGAAATTAAATATTTTATAATAGGAAATATTGGTTACTGACATGCAAGTCATTTTCGAATCTCTTATCTGGGTACTATTGGAACACCAAGTTACTCAAGCAATGATATATAATCAATACCAAATTAGAATAAAGAATAAAAATGAGAAGATAAGTACCCGATAGAGGCAACTCCAAATTTAACTGTTTAAATAGGTTGTTGAGGTTTAAAATTAGGAAGTACATTAAAGAACAGATACTGACACTATGACTATCACTATTAACCAAGGAAGATTATCTGATTTAAATAAATTGTCACTACAATGGGACCAAAAGAGCCTGGATACTCTCTCAGCCAGCAAATTCTTGATTCCCTTGCCAAGAAAACAGATAGGCAGCCAAAAGCAAAATTGGTTTAGGAGATACGCTTGTTTTAAAAATCTTGTGGAAGATGATGATAAAATTTTATCAGCAGTATTGCTGCCTCAGAAAATAGTAAGAAAAAGTGGATGGAAAAACAAGAAAACAAGAAAGCTTAGAGTGAATTCAAGTTAAGCAAGGTCATTCCAAGGGCATGAAGGGCAATAAATAGAAAAAAGGGAAAGATCTACCAAAATTTTTTAATAAATTACAGTAAACTGCCTCTCAATCTCACTTCAGTCTTCATCCCTCCATCTTTCCTTCTAAGACTCTGTTTCTATTTAGTTTTAGTACTTCCCATGGATTTCTCTGGCTTTATCTGGACCTCTCTTTTTTGTGTCAGCCAACAAGCTTTTATTAAGCACCTACCATGTGTCATGAAATATATTAAGCTTTGGGGATACAAAGTAAGGCAAAACCAGTCCCTGCCCTCAAAAAGCTTACAGTCTAATGGAGACAACATGCAAAAAATATTTGTGTGTGTGATATTTATATCTATACATGCACACATACTCACATATAAATAATTGCATATATACATATGTGTGTGTATATATATATATACACACACACACGCGCACACACACACACATATATATGTGTGTGTGTATATACATATATATATATATATATATATATATGGAGAGAGAGAGAGAGAGAGAGAGAGAGAGGGAGAGAGAGGATAAGTTAAAGTTAATTGACAGAGGGATGGCAGTGACTTTGAGAGGGATCAGGAAAAGCTTTCTATAGAAGGTGAGATCTAAGGAAAAACTGTCCAGGCTTGGGAGACAACCAGGAAAATGTCTGGAGACATGAGATGTAGAATCTTGTTCATTGCAGCTAGGTGGCAGAGTGGGTAGTGTGTTGGATCTGAAGTCAGGAAAATTCATCTTCCTGAGTTCAAACATGGTCTCAGACACTTAATAGCTGAGTGACCCTGGGCAAGTCACTCAACCCTGTTTGTCTCAGCTTTTTTATCTGTAATATGAGCTGGAGAAGGAAATGGTGAACTACTCCAGTATTTTTACCAACAAAACACTAAAATGTGATCACAAAGGGTTGGATGTTACGGAAATGGCAATAACGACAAACATCCTGTTCACCTATGTGCTTCGTGGTGGGTAGAAAGGGCATTAAAGTAAACAAAAAAACAGAAAAAGCACATTAAAGTAAGTCAAATATCTAGACAGGAGGTGCTGGAGTTGACCCAGTTTTAATAGTGTTGAGATATTAATTCTAAAGGCACCTGATAGAAGAGGATACCAGATGTTTGAAAAAGATCAGAGATTTTATTATTACAAAAAGAAAAATAAACTGTGAAAAATCAGTAAAAAACAATCCCATATGCTTACTTTCTTATATCTCTAAATACTTATGAGAATGACCTATGCCTCAGTGAGGGTGTCTTTCATGATAAGGAAAAAGGCAGGCTGTCACAAACAAAATTCTGAAGCAGACAATATCTTTATAGTTAAAAAATTCACAGGAACTTCAGCAAATACAAGATTCCAATGTGGCTATTTTTGTAAAAGAAACGGTGTTTGGTTTGTAGAGCAATATGCCTCCTTAAAGGCTCTTTTTCAGCAAATCAGCTCCTATGCATATTTCAAAATTACACACAATTGCATGAAAGGTACAACAGAGATGATCTTGGTCAATCATCTTTTGATTATTAATGTCGGGTAAGGCATAAAGCAGGATGACTTATGCTAACCAAAAGTGTTTGCCCCTGCTGTGGAAATGTCCAGCACAGAATACAAAGTGAAAATGGATTCCCTATAGATGGTGATGCCCCCTAGATGACTCTATCTCTCTTTGTAAAAATTCTTAAGAGTATTTAATTTTTTTTTCCAATTACATGTAGATAGTTTTCAACATTCAGTTTTATAAGATTTTGAGTTCTAAATACTTCTTTCTCCCCCATTTGCTCCCCTCTTCTCAAGATAGCAAGCAATTTGATAAAGGTCATACATGCATAATCATGCTAAACATATTTCCACGTTAATCATGATGTGAAAGAAGAATCAGAAAAAAGAAAAACCATGAGAAAGAAAAACTAAAAAACAAGAAAAAGTGAAAATAGTATGCTTCAATCTATCCTGACTCCATAGTTCTTTCTCTGGATGTGGATCGAATTTTCTATCACAAGTCTTTGGAATTGTCTTGGATCATTTTATTGCTGAGAAGAGCTAAGTCTATCATAGTTGATCATTGCACAATATTGCGGTCACTCTGTGCAATGTCCTCATGGTTATGCTCAATTCACTCAGCATCCATTCATGTAAGTCCTGGCCACCACAAAAGTTGCTGCTATGAATATATTTGTGCATGTGGGTCCTTTTCCCACATATGATCTCTTTGGTATACAGGCCTAGTGAGGGTATTGTTTAAAGGGTATGTACAGTTTTATAGCCCTTTGGGCATAGTTCCAAATTGCTCTCCAGAAAGTTTGAATCTGTTCACAACGCCACCAACAATACATTAATGTTCCAATTTTCCCATGTCTTCTCCAACATTTATTAGTTTCCTGTTTTTTCATATTAGTCAATTCTGACAGGTGTGAGGTGGTACCTCAGAGTTGTTTTAATTTGCATTTCTCTAATCAATAGTGCATTTTTATGACTATAGATAACTTTAATTTCTTCATCTGAAAAGTGTCCTATCCTTTGACCATTTATCAATTGGGAAATGACTTGTATTCTTATAAATTTGCCTCGTTTCTCTACGTTTTTGAGAAATGACACTTTTATCAGAAACATTGGCAGTAAAAATTATTTCCCAGCTTTCTGCTTTCTTCCTAATCTTGGTTACTTTGGTTTTATTTGTGCAAAAACTTTGTAATTTAATGTAATCAAATAATGTATTTTGTATTTTATAATGTGCTCTAATTCTGGTTTGGTCATAAATTCTTCTGTTCTCCATAGATCTGACAGGTAAACTATTCTTTGCTCTGCTAATTTACTTATGGTACCTTTATGTCTAAATCAGATACCCATTGTGAACTTATCATGGTATAGGGTGTGAGATGTTGTTCTAGGCCTAGTGTCTGCCATACTCTTTTCCAGTTTTCCCCACAGCTTTTGTCGAAAAGTGAACTCTTATCCCAGAAGGTAGAGTCTTTGGGTTTATCAAAAAGTAGATTACTATAGTCATTTATTACTGTCTTGAATACCTAACCTATTCCACTTATCTACCACTCCATTTCTTAGTGTGTACCAAATAGACTTGATGATTTCTGTTTTATAATGAGAATTAGATATATAGTTTTAGATCTGGTAGAGCTAGGCTACCTTCCTTTACATTTTTTCCCATTAATTCCTTTGAAAATTCTTGATGTTTCGTTCTTCCAGATGAATTTTGTTACTTTTTCGAGTTCTCTAAAATAATTTTTTTTTTTGTTTCATTGGTATGGTACTGAATAAGTAAATTAATTGAGGAAGAATTATCATTTTGTTACATTATCTTGACCTACTCATGAGCAACTGATATTTTTCCAATTGTTTAGATCTGACTTTATTCATGTGAAAGGTGTTTTATAATTGTGTTCATATAGTTTCTGGGTTTGTATTGGCAAGTAGACTCCGAAGTATATTAAATTGTCCACAATTATTTTAAATGAAATTTCTCTTTCTAGCTCTTGCTGCTGTGATTTGCTTTTGGTAATATATAGAAATGCTGATGATTTATGTGGGTTTATTTTCTATCCTACAACTTTGCTAAAGTTGTTAACTATTTCAAGGAGTTTTTTTTAGTTGATTCTCTAGGATTCTTTAACTATACTATCATATCATCTGCAAAGAATGATGGAGTGATAGTTTTGCCTATTCTAATTCCTTTGATTTCTTTTTTTTCTCTTAGTTCTATAGCTAACATTTCCAGTAAAATATTAAATAATAGTGGTGGTAATGGACATCCTTGTTTAACCCCTTATCTTATTGGGAATGCTTCTAGCATATTCCCATTATTTCTAATGCTTGCTGATGGTTTTAGATAGATACTGCTTATCATTTTAGGGAAAATCTATTTATTCCTATACTTTCTACTGTTTTAATAGGAATAGGTGGTGTATTTTGTCAAAAGCTTTTTTCTGCATTTATTGAGATAATCATATAATTTCTGTTATTTTTATTATTGATATGGTCAATTATGCTGATAGTTCTAACATTGATCTACCCCTACATTCCTAGTATAAATTCTACCTGATCATAGTGTATTATGTCATGATAAATTGCTGTAATCTCTTTGCTAATATTTTATTTAAAATTTCTGCAACAATATTCATTAGGGAAGATGGTCTATAATTTTCTTTCTCTGTTTTGGTTCTCGGTGAGTTGAAGAACAAATAATAAAAATGACAGGAAATTTAATGAACAATGATGACAACAATGAGACAACATATCAACATTTTGGGGATGTGGCCTAAGCAGTCTTTAAGGGTAATTTTGTATGTCTAAACATTTTGTATTAACAAAAAAGAGAAAAAACAGATCAATGAATTGGGGATGCAACTAAAAATACTAGAAAATCACCAAATATAAAATGATCAATTAAACACCAATTTAGAAACCCTGCAAATTAAAGAAATTAGCTACATTGAAACCAAAAACAGCCATGTTAGATTACAAAATTAAGCTAGGAGCTATTTTAAGGGAAAAATAATGAAATAGATAAATGCACTAATTTAAGTAGAAAGAAGAAAAGAAAAAGCAAAATTATCCACATCAAAAATGAAAAAGGAGAATTCACAACAAAAGAAGAAGGAAGCAATGAGAAACTATTTTCTACAACTACATGCAAAGAAATCCAACAATTTAAAAGAAAAATGAAAACTTAAAAATATAAAATGTGTAAGTTAACAGAGTAAGTAATAGAGAATGTAAACAACAGAATTTCAGAGGAATGAATAGACTACAAATGAATTTCCAAATAAGAGTTAAAAAACTCCAGGATCAGATGGATTCATAAGTGAATTCTAGCAAACACTCAAAAAGCAAATAATTCTAATATTATATATTAGTTGCAAAAATAGTAAAAGAAGTTATCCTACCAAATTCCTCCATGACATATATATGACCTTGATACACAAATGAAGGAGTGTCAACTCAGATGAGAAAACTATAGATCTGTATTCCTAATGAAGATAGATGTAAAAAAAAAAATTAAATTAAATATTGGCAAAGTGGTTAAAGAGTATATACTATGACCAGGTTGGATTTGTACCAGGAATTCATGGTTGGTTTAATAAAAATTTATAAATTCAAGAATTTATAAATTTAATTAAGCACATGAATAACAAAATCATATTATTATATCAACAATTCCTAAAAACTCCTTTTGATAAAGTGGAACACCCATTTCTGTTAAAAACACTAGAAAACATAGTAATGAATGGATCTTTCCCTAAAATAATACAGAATATGTATCTAAAACTAAGAGTTGCCATCATACACCCACACCCACACACCCCCACACCCCCCCCCCCCCCACGGAGATAAATTGGAATCCTTTCCAATAAATTCAGTGGATGAACAAGGATGTCCATTGTCACATTGACATCGTACTAAAAAATACTTAATATAAAAAGACAAGAAAAAAACAAATAAATTAATAAACATAGGTAAAGAAGAGGCAAAAGTATAGCTTTTTGCAGATATGATGGTATACTTAATGCTAAAGAGTGATTAAAATGAATAAAAACAATTAATAACTTCAACATACATGTAGATTATAAAATAAATTCACCCAAATCATCAGCATTTCTACATGATACCAAAAAATCCAAGAGGAAGAGACAGAAAGAAAAATTCCAATATTTGAAGTAATTACAGAATGTGTAAAATATATGAGACTCTATTTTCTAAGATAGACACAAGAACTTTATAAATACAACAATCAATGAGCATTTACAGAAATACAGGCCCAAATTATTGAAAAATATTGCTTGTTCTAAATGAGCCAATAAAGGAAAAAACGA
Source organism: Pseudochirops corinnae (assembly GCA_028646515.1). Classification (NCBI taxonomy): domain Eukaryota; kingdom Metazoa; phylum Chordata; class Mammalia; order Diprotodontia; family Pseudocheiridae; genus Pseudochirops; species Pseudochirops corinnae. The sequence continues at coordinate 245,931,172 of CM053588.1, forward strand.
CAATATACCTAAATCAATTTACTTATCAATGCCATACAAATCAAACTACTGAAGGATTACTTTGTAGAACTAGAAAAAAATAATAAATTGTGTATGGATGAAAAAGGTCCAGAATATCAACAGAAATAATGAAAAAAATGAGGACAAAAGGGGGCATATAAGTGCCAGATCTCAAACCATAGTACATAGCAGCACTCATTGAAACAATTAGGTGTTATTGAGAGAGAGAGATAAAGAGATAGAGAGAGAGAGAGAGAGAGAGAGAGAGAGAGAGAGAGAGAGAGAGAGAGAGAGAGAAAGTTGAACATATTAGGTAATGAATTTTTTAAAATTAGAGACCTAGCATAGGAAATAAAAATTACTTGGGAATGGGATGAGATTAATGTCATCTCTACTCTCCAAATTGTTATAGGAGTTGTTCTTTCATAGGAGTTGCTTTCTTATAGCATACAGAGGATGAGTTAGTATACTTTTTTTCAACCACAAAGGGTTAACCAATTTGTGCAATAATTTATAGAACATTGAATATAACAGTAAATAGCATGACAGTATTTTTCCTAGGATTATTTCTATTTGTACCTCATTGGAGAAATATGAAAATAAAATGATAAAATAATTACATTTATACAATACTTTCTAGTTTAATAAAATGTTTCCCTCACAACAACCCACTGATACTTGCCCATGGGCAAGTATTATGCCCATTTTATAGATAAGTAAAACTGAGACTCCAAGTGGTTAAGTAAATTGTCTGAAATCACATAGTTAAAAAATGGCAGATTAACTAAGGTAATAAAATTATGCAATTATGCATCGTCTTTTTAAAAGCATATCCCCTGGATTCATTAGGGAGTAATAACCTCTTTAAACAAGAAAAGCTGCAATACAGTCAATCAATTTAAACTGACTATCAGAATTAAAGGTCTCGTGAGAGTGAAACATTTCCTGCTGAGCTTGGATTTCCAGAGCAAATCCATGCCTATCTAAGACCATTTAACTGTACCCTTCGAATGGGACTCCAGTGCCTTGGAAACAACAATCCATCCACCAGAAAACAAAACAAAACATCACAACAACTCCATTTACAGGAGTCAGGAATTTTTCATCAGCAATTATGTAACGAACAGAACGAAAAACATTCCAGATTTAGTAGCTTATTAGCATGGCAAATCTAGGAGAGCCATCCAGCAAAAGGTACTTGACATCTCTTCAGGGCTAGTTGGTCAGGAAAATAGATATTAATCCTGCCGGGGATTAGGGTGATATTGCCTTCAGCGCTAGGACAGGGGCTCAGAATTGCAGCAGGAAATTGCAGTTCTGCAATCAGAGCAGGGTTATGCTTTGAATGGGAAAATTGGAGGGTTATAAAATATTAAAGCTTAGGATCTTTCTTGATGCTAGGGGATGATGGAGCCCAGATAGCAACAGCAAGCCCTCTGGAGTTTGGGGAGGGGATAGCAGCAACAGATTGAGGTAAGAAATAGCTAGAGATCAAAAGGTTCCACTGAGCTTTTCTTTTTTTCAAGGTTTGGTTCTAGTGGAATAAAAGTAGCAGCTTTTAATTAAAAAAAAAAAAACAACAACTACATTTCTGTTTCCACTACATAGATATCTAAAGGAGGAAGAGAACATCTGCTTTAATACAAACTAATAAACTAGGGAGTGTTCAGAGGATAGGGCTTTGAGTTCACATTGTATGAAGATTCGAGATGTTTAGCTTACAGAAGAGAAGATGCAGGGGAAACGTGAACACTTTCTTTACGTATCTGTAGGACTATCATATTGAAAAGGTGGTAAATTTCCCCTTCTTTGAAGGTCAGTAAGCAGAATCTAGAAGAACATTTGTTGAGTATGTCATATTGTGGATTCCATTCATGTATGGATGAGAATTGATGGTCTCAGACCCCTTCCAGCTCTCAAATCCTGTGCTTCTGTGACTATTATCGAAGAATGATATTTGAAGTTGTCTTTTCAGGAAGCAGCCTAGTCATTTTCCATGGGTATTAACTAGATGATTAAAGAGATTCAATCAGTGAAAAAGAATGTGATCAAGATATCATCTATCTACCGAAATTCAGCACTATAAAACAAATTGCTTTTATTCAATCTTTGGTGAATAGGAAGAATAAACTGCCGGTCAAAGTTCTTGATATTACTGAAGAATAATGAATTATAGGGAAAACTTGTATATTGCTTTATAGCTTACAAATCCCTTTACACATACTGTCTCATTTAACCATCAAAACAAAACTTTTTGGTGGGCATGACAGCTAGGTATTGATGAGGATACAAACAGTACCCAAAGATTTAAAAATAATATTAAGGGTTAACTTTGTGAAGCCCCTAGTTTATTCTGTAACCTTTATCTTGAACCCGTACCAAAAGAATTGCTTTTTTCTACCTCATTCTGTGTTCCCAGAGTCCTTTAATCTTTAACCTGTTTCCTCCTGCCCTGTCCTTAAATCCTTAAACCATAAAACTTCCCCCTTGTCCTGGACAACAAAATTCCTTGTCTCCCTCATCCTTGGTCATAAATTTTCCCCTCTCTCCCTTATCTTGTACTTATAAAAAGAAGCACCTGTCCCTCTATAAATTGCTAGTCCTTCTTCCAGGTGTAGCCCACTGCTTTTATGTCAATAAAGCTCTCCTTGGTTAGGAGAAAATCGTCTAAGTGAATTCTTTCACATGTGAACCTGCTCTCCCAACTCTGACCTCAACAGTATTACCATTGGCAGGTAAAGGAACTGAGAAACAGGGAAGATGTGAGTTGCCCAGTAGAGCTTGTGTCAGGTGTAGGATTTGATTTCAGCTCTTTCCCAACTTCACATTGTTGTTGTTTTTCTACTGTACCACATTGCTTTCTCTTTTCTCCATTTTTTTTTTTCTGATTAATGTACAGAACCCAGAATGGAATATTTGAAGGCAAGTTACTTTCTGTAAAATTCATTTCAGCTATGTCTTGGAAAGAATTGATTGAAAAAGACACACAGAAATCGAAACTGTGTTGCCCTCAATCCAGGAGTTAGACAAACTAAGCTTCTCTTCTGAATCAAGAGTAGGCCATGTTACATTGGAAGAGAAAAGCAAAGTTAGGGTGCAAACTGATTTCAACCTCAGAAGACTTATTAGTAGTCAGAGAAAGTCAATGCACAATTTAAAAGGAAAAAAAAAATGATTTAAGCCGTGCCACTGCTATTATAACTGGGGGCAAGCTTTGTCAACGATTATTTAATGCTTTGCCCTATCACCACAAACTTATCTCCATCTGTTCCTTTTGTGTCTTCCTCTCATTCTACAGAACAGAAATATTTCCCACTGTATTATTAGATTTCTGTTATGTGCCACAGTTCTTGGTCTGAATATCAGAAATGAGCACCAGAAAAAAAAAGTGTGTTTGCCCTCCAAGTGTCCCCAATTCTCTGGAGTACTTGCTATATCACTATCTTCCCCACTCACTTCCAACTTCTGAGGTTGTTCTGAAATTCGTTTAAATGAGAAAAAGATTGTCTTAATGCTTATGAGCATAAGTACTTTCAGAATCATGCAATTGGTGTCTCCTCATCTCTATCAGGGCAAGAGTTATGGTTTCAAAAAACTTTTTATTAGAACAGCGGCATTTCAGTTACTGAGTTCTTGGGAGAAAATATATTTCAACATCCTAAAGATTTCTCTGCTTGATCCTAAAAGATGGCTTTTTTTATTTTGCTAGAAACCATTGAGGAAAATCAGTTTGAAGAAATTTATAGGAATAGGAAAAATCCTGCTTAACACCCATTTAGCCACAACCAGAGAGGAAATTTCAAACTTGATGGTATCATCAGAGAAAGCTCTAATGGATAGACTTCTGGCCCGGGGGTTGAAATGCCTACATTTTACCTATATCCACTGATCACTTTGTGTTATATCTGACATAAGGAAAAAAGGGCCAGATCATACTACCTTTAAGAATCCCATCATTTATTGCTGCGAAAAAAAGCCTTAGTTAATATCATTCTAGAAATTGATGCCAAGTACGAGTAAGGGATCTTGAAGTGAACAAAACGTTAACAGGAATAGAGTGATCAGGATTACAAATGTTTATATAATATCATGAGGCCTCCTGCATGTATATGTAATAGACATATTACACAACAATCTTATTATTCAAATTTCAATTTGAATTATTCAAATTTCAATTCAAAATTCAAATTTAAAATTGGACTCAAGCTGGAAGGGACCTTTGTTATTTTTGTTCTGTCATTTCAGTCATATCTGATTATTCATCACCCCATTTGGGGTTTTCTTGGTAAAGATGCTGAAGTGGTTTGCCATTTCCTTCTCCAACTCATTTTACAGATGAGGAAACTGAGGCAAATAGAGTTAAGTGACTTGCCTAGGGCCACATAGTAAAGTGCCTGAGGCTGGATTTAAACTCAGGTCTTCTTGACTCTGGGCCCAGCGTTCTATCCACTATGCCACCTACTTGCCTCAGAAGGGACCTTAGAGACAATCTATTCCAAATCTTTAATTTGATAATTTATAATGTTTCCCTAACTCTGTCTAGCTAATATTTGTATATCCCCAGAGCCAGAAGTTTAGGCTAACTGACCTCTAGAAATCTGTTATACAACATAATCCTTTGGATTACAGGTAGAACATGGACATGAATTTTTAATATCAGACTAATTCTGAATTCTTAAAAGGAGAAAAGTATAAAAACAAAAGTATTTGTAAGAAGTTAAAGTCCTGTGTCTGCATGGCATAGTGGAGAGCTCTGGCTTCAGATTCAGGAAGACCTAGGTTCAAGTCCTATCTTTGATATAAAATGGCTATTTTACCTTGGGGAGGTAATTTAATCTCTCAGTTTACCTGAAAACTTGAAAAGACTCTAAATTGAAGAGAAGGTACAAATATGCAGTGATAGAGGAATTTTGTCATAAGGAATTCTCTATAAAAATTAATTTATATGTCTAGGCTTTCAGGTTTCTGTATTACATTAGTAAGAAATAAATAAGGAAGACAGCATTCTATGCTATAGAAAACACTTGGCTATCATAGTTGTGAACAATTTTATATCTGTCTTTGCAAAGGACCATAAAGCTAATTATTTCTGTACCTATCTGATTCATAGACACATTTTTGACCACTAGCAAATCACTGAGGACTTCTGATACCTGTCAGTGACTTAAGTGAGGAGGGAGCAAGTGAAGTTCTAATAAAGAAGGTTAAATAAGAAAAGTTCTCTAACTTCAGGGAATTTATAGTACAGGAAGTACCAGATCAACACATAGAGCTCTAATGTACAAACTTACATGATGAGTATATTTGTTATTGTTGATCTTTTCAGTTGTGTTCAACTATTTGTGGCTCCATTTGGGGTTTTCTTAGCAAAGATTCTGGAGTGGTTGGTGTTTCCTTTTGCATCTCATCTTACAGATGAGGAAACTGAGGCAAGCAGGATTAAGTGACTTGTCCAGGGTCACACAGCCAGTAAGTGTCTGAGGCTGGATTTGAATGATAAGTATATTAGGGAATAGTAAACTAAGATACTCTATGAGGTTATTGTTAGGTTACTTAGAATGGGTTTGGAAATCAAGAAGACTTGAATTCAAACCCTTCCTTAGACACTTACCTAGCTGGGTGATCCTGGGCAGCTCATTAAGCTTTCTTTTTGCTTTTTGGAGGGGGAAGGTAGGGCAATTGGCCTTATGTGACTTGTCCAAGGTCACAGGGCTAGTAAGTGTTAAGTGTCAAAGGCCGGATTTGAACTCAGGTCCTTCTGACTCCAGGGCAGATGTTCTATTCACTGCACCACCTAGCCACCCCACACTAAAGATTTTTGGGTGTTACTTCCATCATCTGTAAAATGAGAGCATTTGATTCAATGATCTCTAAGACCCCTCTCAGCTCTGTACCCGTGTCTTATAAAGCAGGAATGCCAGGAGAGTTTCCCAGAAGATGATATTTGAGATGGACTTCAAAGAATGTTTAAAAGCAACACAAGAAAACATGGGGGAGTAGAGCATTTCAGGTATGTAGACTGCCCTGATAACAGGCATGAAGGTATAAGAATCCATACATAGTAGTTTCCATCTTTAATTACTTAGACTAAATGTCTGAAGATGGTCATGGACTAGGAGGAGTGGAGGAAGAGTGTGGGCACTCACCAATCAGAGTAAAAGACAAATGGAGAGGGAGAAACACTTTATATACATTATCCCATTTGATCTTCAAAACATCCCTGTAAGACAAGTACTCTTAGCATGTTCATTCTTATTTTCCAGAAGAGCCAATCTGAGGGGAAGGAGAAGCTTCACCTGCTTTTAAATTGTGTTTAGGATTGACCCTGGTCAGGCTACCATTCTATTGTGATAAGAAAATGCTTCCCTGAACAAATAAAATTCTTACCACCAGGTTCTTCGTTAATCAATTCAATTGATCATTTAAAAAAGAATTATTAAGCATCTACTATGTATAGTTGCTTAGTCACAAAGTCAAGTGTTCTGTCCCCAGTATTCTTTAATGCTATTAAATGCTGAGAAAGAAAGGCTGTTACTTACACTCTTTCAGAAAATTCAATTTCTATTTGTCTACACAGCACATTAGCAGATAGAGACTGGACTTGTTTTTTCACTGGTCTAGGCAAGTGCTAGATGAGGAAATTCTCTCCATACATGTAGGTCAACATCTTCTCTGCAATTTACAATCTTAGAGATTTGGTTAGGGCACTAAAAATGAAGTGACTTGCCCACGGTCAAACAGTAGAGGCTTGTTAGAGGCCAGGCATGAACCCAAGTCTCCCTATTCTCGGTGCAATGCCAGCTCTTTTATCTACTATGCCATACTGCCTTGGCAATTATCTAATTAATGTGATTTAGCCAAACTAATTCAAGGCCCCAGAATCAATCACTTCTTTATCAGTGCATCTAATTTTATTTATATTAGTTATGTTTTTCAAAGCCATATATAAATTTTTATAAATTGAATTCATAAATTTTAAGGCAACAAGACAACTGGCTTATTAAAGGAAATCTTTGATTAATCTTTTTCTTTTACTTCAGTGCATCTGTTTTGTAAGTTTTGATTCTCATTATAGCTTATTTGTGAATGATTAAGTATAAGCTAAGGGGGTGAAGGAGTGGACTCTCGATCATAGGGGAAACAATGCTAACCTCTATAACCGCACTTAAGTTGTTCTTTTAAGTCCTCTAAGTTCACACTGGTTGTTATTCTGGGTCCTTAATTTTAAGGAAGCTATGAACCATGTAAGTCACAGGGTGACCTAGAGGATTATCCTCTTGGCCCTGAAGGAGTTCTTTCCTTTTAATACCTAGAAAATCTTTGTTTCCCAATGTAATGGTAATGATAATTTGAAGATCTTCCCGCTCTCTAATAAGCTGAATGTAATCACATGGAGCCTGTGGCTGGAGGAGTTCGCTGAAGGGTAGAACAGAGCCCACAGCAAGCTGTGGGTCAGAGCAATTAGAGGGAGGAGATAAGACACAGGCAAGCAGATAGCTAGGCTTGTGAGTGTTTGTTTGGGCAAAGGATATAGGATGGCATGGTTACCTGCTGTGTTATGGTGCATTAACTTCTTTGTTGCTATGAAGGATTTGACTTTCTGGTGTTGGGATTTGGGTTTCTGGCGTCAGAATAAATGTTTTACTTCTGTCTTCTATACAGAAAGTCTGTTACATTATGCTATTCAGAACTGTGCCGGCATATTATTCATAGTCACCATCTGTGCTGTGAATATTGCACTGGCACTACACCTGAAGAAATGGAGAACCTTGAAAGGGTCTACTCACTGTTTCCATAGAACCTCATGAAAAAGGCAGTTAGGAAATTTTCAGGATTATGTTTAGAAGAAACTGAAAATTTATTCTAGTCACAGTTGAAAAAATATATGTCATGATAGCTGTGTGGTTAAAATGAAAAAATGTTGGTTACATGAGTTGAGTAGATTGGAGGGTGAAAGATTCATTTTACCCAGAGATTAATGATTAGTAAACTGGTTAATGCTAAACTGACAGAACATCTCTAGGTGTTGTACAGGGTTTGGCTCTATTCCAGGGGTGGGAAACCTATGACCTTGAGACTACATGTAGCCTTCTAAATCCTTAAGTGTAGCCTTTTGATTGAATCTGTTTTTTTTTTTGTTTTTACAAATTTTACAGATTTGGATTCAGTCAAAAGGGTACTTAAAGCTCTAGAAGGTCACATGTTGCCTCATGGCCATAAGGTTCCCACCCCTGTTCTATTGTATGCAATATTTTGTTGAAAGCTTTGAAGGAAGACATACATGCCTATCCAATTTCTGGGTAAAATGAAGACAAGAAGGGCAAAGAATAATTAGATATTACAACTAATAATGAGATATTACAGACAAAAGTATTAATTGAAAGAATCAAGATGTACAGGACTTATATTGGACAGTGTATCAAAGCAAGGGAGATGAAACTTAATAGGCACAAATGATAAAAGCACTACACAGAGGTTCAAAAACTAACCATACAGGAGTGGGGTTAAATGGTATTTAATGTGATCTTTTAGTAGATTGTAAATTGAAAATAATTCAATATTATTCCCTGGCCACCAAAAAAGTCAATGCAATGTTAGGCAGCATTACCAAAGGTATAATACCCAGGACAATGTAATTAATAAATTCGCTATAGTGTTCAATGGTCTGAAAATACCCATTTGGAATATTATTTTTAGTTCAAAATGTTCTATTGGTAAATTAGAATGTATCCAGAGGCAGATGACCAAGATGGTGAAGGTCCTGTAAAACATGTCATATGAGGAACTGAAAAAGATGACACTTATGGTTGGCATGATACCCGTACTAAAATATCTGAAGACCATGATGCAGAAGAAAAAGCAGACCAATTTGTTATAACTCCATAAGGTAAATTAAGGAAAAGTGAATAGTAGTTACAAGGAGGTAGATTATTGGTTCCATGTAAGGAAGAACTTTCTAATAATTAGAACTGCTTAAAAAGAGAATGGGTGAAGTTTTGATATAGTAAGTTACACAGCCACTGGATCATGTTCAAATAGAAGCTGGATGACTATCTCTCCTGGATATCATAGAAGACATTCTTGCATGTTATTGGGAAGTTGGATGAAATGACCTATAAGGTACTTTCCAACTCAAAGTTTCTCTAATTCTACAGATTTTTCTTCATATTCCTGTATTTAGTATTATAGAATTTTAGAACTAGGAGTTCAAAGGCCTTCTAGTCCAACCTAAACTTCTTCCATTACTTATAATTTCATTTTGTTTCAGACCGTTCTGCACTCGAGGGTCTTTTTTTTTTCCCATACTGCCATCACCTCATTTATCCCAACTATGAAGGTTATTTTACTCATTCATAAATAGCTGGTATAACACATCATTTCTTCATTTAGTTGACAAAGATAGTGCAAATAGGAACATTTAGTAGAGAGCAAACTTTTGAAATCAGTAAAAAAATCAATCGCCTATGACTTAGGTCAGTAGTGCCAAATCAAAGGATCCCTGAAGGCACATATTGACTTAGAAAACTGCAAATTAACATTATCTATGTTGTATGGTATTTTTGTTTATTTCATTAAACATTGTAGTGTTTAAAAATTACATTGTAGTCTGCTTTGAAGGTAATTGCAGCCTCCTGGCCATGAATTTGACATCTCTGACCTGCTTGTTACAATAATTGACAATAATAATATAATCAACTAGTCCTACTCTATATTGATGCTAAGTGGTCCAACCAGACTTTCTCAGTAATTATCCAGTTGATGCTATAAACAAAAAGATGGATAAAATGGTCTAGATTCAATTAGTTGACTTTATGTCTGAAGTTTGTATCTTGAATTATCAAAGCTAATTATTTTTTCAGTTCTAGCTTAGAACTGAATTTTTGAGCATGATGTAAAGATGTTGGATTGATTTCCCTTCATTTTCCCTTTTCTTTTGTTTCCTTCCTTTATATATATATATATATATATATATATATATATATGTATATATAGTATGTATTTATATATGTATGTATATATGTATATATATATAGTATATATATATATATATAGCATGTATTTTCCTGTTTTAAACTATTGAAGTTCTGAGAATACTAAAGAAATAATTAAAGTACCAAATTCAAGTAAATTAAGACTATATTCTCTTTATCTAGAGTCAATGATTACATATGGTCTCCAAACTTCCCTTCTAAGTATAATGCTAGTGATTTGAAGATAGTACTTGAGGAAAACAGAATGGAGATTTACCACCCTCTAATATTAATCAAGGCCTCCACCAAGGTGAGCACTGTATATGGAAGTAAAACTGGTTTCCATTTGTAATTCTGTCATTCAACAAATTATGCTCAATTCTATGCAAGCACTGTTTTACTCATTTCTATTATTCTTAATTTAAATGACTTTTACTACATGGAAAAGTATTTAGAAAATGGGAAAGTAAATAGGAAACTCATGTTAAAGCTGTGATTAATGCAGATTAAAAACTTGAGTTGAACTTAGATATCAGGTAATTTTCTTTCAAAACTTTCATTCTTGTAGACACATCACAAGTCGTAGTATATTTGGCTACAAATTGCTGAGATTAATTAAGTGTGACAGGCTCTTATATAATAGACTTCAAAAGCTGAATATTAAGTGAAAAATTAAGCTCAATTGCCTATTTTTAAATATGATGACAATACTAATTATCATTCTCTAGATAAACATACATAATTATAATAATTATACTATAACAATAACCCATTGCTGCTTACTATTATAAACCATACGCTATTATTCAGTATCCTATAATATACAAAATTTAATTGAAAGTGCTAGCTTAGCATAATTCCCATAAGCCATCATTCTTTAATATTCTAAAATGAATGAGGTTTTCGTTGAGCTATTAATTGATACTGACAAGCAATAACCACTGGAATGAAACTGCAATTATGAGCAGCAATTAATCACATTTACTGTCATCTCCAGTGTCAAACAAAATTCAATAATGTTCTAAACAGTTAAGAAAAAAGTACATGTACACATCACTGTATATGAATAAGTGTGTTTGTATATATACCATATATACATTTCAGTTTACTTAATGAAAATCATAAGTGAATTTGCTGGAGTGATTAAACAATTCTCAATATGTTACTTCTTGTGCATACCTTTTGATCTAGCAATACCACTGCTATGTCTGTATCCAAAAGACATCCAACAAAAGGAAAAAAGGACCTAATTGCACAAAAATATTTATAGCAGCTCTTTTTGTGGTGGCTAAGAATTGGAAATCAAAGGCATGCCCATCAATTGGGGAATGGCTGAACAAGGTGTGGTATATAATTGTTAAGGAATATTACTGTATTATAAGAAATGACAAGCAGGATGATTTCAGAAAAACCTGGAAAGACCTACATGAAGTGATGCAAAGTGAAGTGGACAGAACCAGGAGAACATTGTACACAGGAACAGTAATGTTGTTAGATGAAGAACTGTGAATGACTTAGCTATTCTCAGCAATGTGATGATCTAAGACAGTCCCAGTGGACTGATAAAGCATACTATACATCTCCAGAGAACTGATATTGTTTGAATTTAGATTGTAGATTTTTTTTTCACTTTTTCATTTCTTTTTCACTTTCATTTTTTATTTGAGTCTTCTGTACAAAAGACTAATACGGAAATGCTTTACATTATTGCACATGTATAAGCTGTATCTGATTGCTTAATGTCTCAGAGAGAGGAAAGGGGAGAGAAGGAAGAATAGAATTTGGAACCTAATACTTTAAATAAAAATGCTAAATTATACTTCTTAATTATCAATATCCTATTTTCTATTTGAATTTTCTATTTCTATTTCTATTCTATTTCTATCCTATTCTATTTTCTATTTCTATTGAAATATTCTATTTCTATTTTCTATCAGAAAAGGAAAAATTCCTTTTCTGAGAATGGTAACAAAAGAAACCTGTTTCTCCTCAGTTGGTATTTAAAATTTGCAATAGAGCCTATTTTCACATCACCCTTGTCTAATTTCTACATGTCTTATCCTTATGACATAAAAGAAACCAAACATACAAGAGAAACCATTATGGAAAATATGAACTAGGAAAGTCTTATTAAGGACTAGGGATCTATTAAGAGAGGTCTTAAAAACCATAATAGATCACTGTTGCTTTGGACAAGGGCAAGGAAGTCTTCAGATTTAATTTTCTCTTCCTCATTATCTTTAATTAACAGGCCAACCAGCAATTTTCCTTTCTTCTAACCTAAGGCAACGAGCATCAGACTTTCTTATTGTCCCTGTAGGTATAGTTCTAAACTGATTTTAACATAGCTGTCTGGTTATAGAAGCCTTTTCTCGGGAATATAATATATTACCTGGTATGATGTGAATTGGTCATTAGAACTGAGTGAACTCCTGGATTCAATGGTACAACAGACCCAATCCCAGCTTAAATGGGCTATGTTAACAAAGATAGAAACTGGGAGCCTCAATAGGCAGAGGACTAGAATGCAGAATGGTAGATTTTGGAGGAAAAAAAAATCATAAACATTGTAGAATGTTTGGCTGGCATAAATATAGCTAGAGAGATTCTCATTTGCTTGAATAGTATACTTCATTACTTGTGATAAGCTTATCTGCTAGGATATTTAAGAAAATCTATAAAGCCTTTATGTAACTTAGTTGGAAGTGATAACATCCATTCTTTCAACACTAAAAGACTCAGAAATACTCCATGCAATCATATGCCTATAAGTAGCATATGTCAACATTAGAGCTATAATTAGGTTGAAGCAATCAAGGGGTTTGTCCCAGGGCCCTACCACTGAGAGGGTATGGGTAGCATTTGCATTTCTTCAGTAGCTAGGAACTTAGCACTTGGTTAACAATAATTATTAGTTAAATTGGGAAGCAACCAGAGGAAGAACTTCCTTCCTCTGATGGCTGCATCTCAGGTGAGACCCTCATCCACCCTATCCTACCATGCCTTTTGCCCTAGTGTGACCTCCGTAGCATTTATGGAGCCTCTTTCTCTCTTTTGCAAGGATGATTTCTCACTCCACATGACCTGTGTTCCACAATTCAAGGATTTTCAACAAAGGATGTCAGTCCAAACTGATTTTTGTCATAGAAAGATTTGAGGATGTCTTTTGTTCTGCTTTCCCCAGGCACATTTTGTGGTGCTTTCATTAGGAGCAGAACTTCTAGATATGGCTCTGGTAAACATTTTCTAAACTGCACATGCTATACAACTCTAAATTTGAAAAGACATAAGAAAGGTATTGAAAAATATCTCAATGCTAATAGCAATTGTGTACTTTCCATGGAATATGATTTAAATAATAAAAATCCCTAGAAATTAGAATTAAAGAGAAAAACTAAAATGTTTTTAGCATTTTTCCAGATCAACAAATAATAAAAGTGACATGATTGTTTCTGTTTTAAATATTGAATTTATGCCCAATCTGGATTCATACCAATTACAGTGATGCCCATTATTGCCTTTATTTATTTGAGTAAGGATAAACAAATTCAATCTTTATCTCAAAACTCTCCTGCCTGTCTGTGTTTTCCTCTGAACTTCTTTCTGTTCTCTTCTATATGCCCAACAGAGTAGGTAAATGGTCAAGACTTTGACTTCCACCTTGTTTAAAATTCCATTTTTTAGACTTCTTTACTATTTCTTTCTTGGTTGTTTAAGTGCTCCTACTTATTCTGCAACTAAAACTATTTTATAGGACCATTATTTTTTCCCCTAAATGCACCAGAACTTCTGGCTCAGATTGATGTTGTTAGAATTATATTCCTTCTTCCTTGCTTTTTACTTAAGTATAACAGAAACCATGAAACATCAAAATACACTTTAATCCAAAGGCAATATATAAAAGTAATAGTTTTGTCAGGAATAAAATTAATTACTACTGTCAATGTCACTCCTCCAGCTTTAAAATATACACATTCAGGGACAATCTCTTTCCTATAATGATGCATAAGTCTTCATAAATTGACTTGTCTTTGAGATGGCCTTGGATTATCAAAACCAAATCAGAATTCTGTGCATAATGAATAAAATACAGCTCCTATGTTTAAGTGAAAGGAACAGATTCATTTGAATATTATTTGAAAAAATGATCAAGTATTATTATCCTCAGTCTTAGAGATTAACTCTATTTACTATTTTGTCAAGTTTGAAATTACATTTCTCTAATCATACAAACTGCAGTGATTTCAGTTAACATAGCTTTAGCCACAGAAATTAGTTTAGAATTTGCTTCCTAATGTTAAATCATCCCCACATTCCTGGTATAAATCCCATTTAGTCATAGTGTATAATCTTTGTAATATATTGTTATAATCTTTTACTAGTACTTTAGGATTTTTGCATCCATGTTCATTAATGAAATTGGTCTATAATTTTCTTTCTCTGTTTTTCTCTTCCTTGTTTAGGTATTAGTACCTTGTTTGTTTCACAAAAAGAGTCTAGTAGGATCCCTTCTTTGCCTATTATTCCAAATAATTTATTTAATATTGGAATTAGTTTATCTTTAAATGTTGCAAATGATGTTTAAATGTTGTAAATGATGTTTAAATGTTGCAGTGTTGGAGATGATGCTTAAATGTAAATCCTTCTGGTCCTGGTGCATTTTTTTTCCTTAGGAAGCTCAATTTTTTTTTTTTCACCAAGGGAACTTCATTCTTATATATCATATCACCAGGAGAAACTAGTTCTAGTTTAAAAATTGGTTCTAGTTTTCCCAAATTGTACAGGAGTAAGCAGTTATTGATTCTCCTGAAGGCAAAGTACTATCAGACGCCCAGTCCTTCTGCTGCACTTCTCAGTCCCTCTTCTTTCAAATGACCTTGTTAAATTTATAGCCATTGTGATAAAAAAAATAAATGAAAATTCTACTCCAAAGACTGATGATTGATTATTGTTAATCTAGAAGGATTATACATGTCTCAAATTATGTGCTGTAGAGGTCTGTTTTGTATTCCTTTCTTTTAAACATTTTTTTTCATCAATTACATGGATAAAATGATGGCATACTTAACAAATTTATGAGTGACATAAAATGAGAAGGATAGAAAATATGGTGGATAACAAATCAGAGATCACAAAGATCTCAATCAGTGAGAATGATGGGCCAAACACATGTAGATAAATTTTGAAAGGGAAAAGTGTAATTATTCAACAAACATCACTCTGCAACCTAAGATATCTATTCTAACAGTTTTTTTTCTCATCAGTAATATAAAAGTAGTTCTGGTCATATTTATCACTTGTTCATGTTCTATTTTAAAGAAGTGCTTTTCTCAACTCCCTTAAATATTAGTCCTTAATTTTTGCACAAGACTTTGCATATAGTTGTTCAATGAATCAGTTGAATACATAAGGAATGAATGATTTGAAGTGCCGATGAACCCTAGGTCAGAAGACCCAGGTTATAGCCTCAACCCTGACATAAACTAGCAAGTCTCTGTGGGTCTGTTACTTCAGAGATAAAATAGAAGAAAGGGATGGGAAAAGGACTGGATGGTCTCTACCTCTAAAATTCTATAGGTTTATGATAAGCCTTTACTTTTATTTTATTTCTCTACTACTAACCTCCACCTAGAATATTTGGTTTCTTTATTTTGAAAAATACCCATTCAAAAAGCGTAACAGTAAAAGGTAATTGCATATGAAACCACGAATCTCTGTTATGTACATCTTACTTTTTCACTTTTTAAAAGGATAAACAAATTCAATCTTTATCTCAAAACTCCCCTGCCCGTCTGTGTTTTCCTCTGAACTTCTTTCTGTTCTCTTCTATTCATTTTCCATTCAATACACTGATTGCCTTTTTTCATCGTCTTCTTTTTGGTGACATCGTCCTTAACCCTGTTCCCTCCCTGCCACCCTCAGCCAACCACCACCATTGAAAACAAAACAAAACCAAACCCTTGTAATAAATAAGTAGTCAAACAAAATATATCCACATATTTCCCATATTTGAAATAATATCATTCTGCATTCTATATGCCCAGACAATATACCATATATTCATCTACTCTGTGTATAGCTTATGTATATCTAGATAGTTACATATTGCCCTCCCTGCCCCGTCCCCCATAAGAATTGTGCTCTTTGAAGGCAGGGATTATTTGTGTTTTTATTCATATCCACCAGAGCTTAGTATATAATTATTTAAATCCATTGCCTGCTGATCAGAAGGTGGGCAGTTTGCTTCATCTTCCATCCTATTGACTTGTGTCGGGTTTTATTGCGCTGGTAAAGGTTCTTAAATCTTTCAAAATTATTGCTTTTTACCCTATTGTTTTTGTGTAAAGTTTTCTTTTGGTTCTATTCAATTTCCTCTGCACTAGTTAATACAAATATTTCCAGTTTCCTATAAAACTGTCCCATAATTTCTTGTGTTGTAATACTGTTATATTGTATTCATATAATATAATTTGCTGGGCCATTTCACCATTGATGGTTACCCCCTTTGCTTCCAACTCTTTGCTACAACAAAAGACCGCTATAAATATTTTAATACATATGGGTCCTTTTTCTCTTTCTTTTCTATCTTTAAGGTATAGATATAGTAGAAGTATTGCTGGGTCAAAGGTTATACAGTCTAATGACTTTTGGGAGGTATAGTTCCAAATTGATTTCTAAAAGGGCTTTAATTCTCAGCTCTTTTTGTAGCCCCTCCAAAGGCTGTCATTTTTCTTTTTTTGTTATCCTTGTTAATCTGATAAGTGTGAGGTAGAAACAAAGAATTAATATTAATTTGTATTTATCTAATTATTAAAGATTTGGTACATTTTTAATATGACTGTTGATTGCTTGACTTTATTCCGTTGATAATTTTCTGTTCTTATATCCATTAAGCTTTTATCCATTAGAGAATAGTTCTTTTCTTATTTATTTGAATAAGTTCCTTATACATCTTGGATATCAGACATTTATCAGAGAAAAATGGTTGCAAGATTTTTTTTGGCCAGGTTAACTGTTTTCTTTTCATTTTAACTGAATTGATTTTGTTTGTGCAAAAAATTTTCGATATTAGGTAACTAAAATTATTCATTTTACTTTCTGTGATCCTTTATCCTTTGCATGGTTATGAATTATTCTTTTATCCATACCTGTGAAAGGAATTTCCCTCTTTATTCCTTTAATTTATTTATGATATGACCTTTAAGATTTAAAACTAATTTCTTCTGGGCTGCTTTCCAGTTTTTCCTGCAGCTTTATTTCCTTCTCAGCTGTGCTTCAGATTTCCTGGCCTTTACAGTCATGACTCAGTTGCATTCTTCCCCTGCAATTAGTTGTAGAGCCAGGGACCTTCTCACTTTGCAATATCTTTGCCTCCCATTGGTGAATTCCTTCTAGACCTCCACTTTAGAGATTGATCCAGTGTCATTCTAACCTTGAGGGCTGAGACCATCTTTCTTTTTGCTTATATTTGTATGTACAGTGCTTAGTATTGTGCTTAGCACATAGTAAATGCTTGATAAATCCTTGTTGTCTTCCTGACTGCTTGTTTTTGTTGAATAACGCTTACTATGGTAGTTGGGAGTCTTTGGGTTTATTGAACACTACGCTACCATGTTCATTTGCCTATTTATATTGTCTACCTAATCAGCTCTAATGATCGACTTTACAATTCTTTAACCAATATCAAATAGTTTGGGGACTGTTTTGAAGTATAGTTTGAAGGTTCTTATCACTAGTTTTACATTTTAAGAAATCAATTTCCTTGAGATTCTTTACATTTTATCTCCCAAATGAATTTGAAAATTATTTATTTAAATTTAAATTTAATTTAATTTGAAAATTTAAAAGGATTTATTCTTGCTCTATGAAGTAATCATTTTGTAGTTTGGTTGGTATGAACCCGAATAAGTAAACTAATTTAGTTGGTTTTGTCATTCTCATAATGTTGGCATGATAGAACATAGATGATCAAAAAGGCAAAAAGAAGTCATTTTTCACTTCCAGTCACATGCATCATTCTCATAACCTTCCAGCAAGAAGATGACCATGAAAAGATTTGTTCAATAAGAGAGAACTCCATTAGAAAAGAGTAACTTTAACAAGTCTCATATGACTGATCATTTCCCTAATGACTTGTGAATGCTCTACGTTGCTAGAGGAGTTGAAAGAGCCCCAGTATGTAACTGTTGAATTTATACTTCAACCTGTCTATAGTTTTGTGATCTTCCTGATGTTGGTACTCCCTTCTATGAATCAGATCACAAGTCATCCATATAATTTTACTCAATATGACATTTGTTTATTTCTTCCCATAAATTCTCCACTTGCATTCTGCTCAACATGCTGAAGGCATTCCTCAAGGTCTCTTAAGAATATGCTGGTACTAGTATAGCCTACAGGCTATCTATCCCTCATCCTCTTGACTAGCTCACTTCTTTTTTTGATAATATGTCTCTTTTATGATCTGTTTTTTTTTTTGCCAGTTTTTGCATTCAATTCATCATTAGAAATATGTCACACGAAATTTGTACCCACAATATATTGTTCCTTTGTGTGACCCACAATTTTGGCTATTTCCCCCAAGGAACTGCAGTAGTTCATGATTTATAGTCATATTTCAATGCCAAAAGAATATAGGTGCTAAAAGGATCAATTTTTTTGAGGAAGCTCATAATCTATGAAAACAAAACAGAATCCCAAATGAATGCAGGGTGCTATCTTCCTCTTATGTCAGTCTGGACCAAGCTCACTGTCCACATGCTCTGTTAGTCCAATATATAAGAGAGGCAGCTAGGTGGTACAGGGGATAGAGCACTAGATCTAGAGTAAGGAAGGTCTGAATTCAAACATAGCCTCAGACCCTTACTAGTTGTATGATGCTTACAAATAACTTAATTTCTATCTGCCTTAGTTTCCACTGCTGAAAAATGGATATAATAATACTATCTCTATCCCAGGGTTGCTATGAGGATAAGATGAAATAATATATGTAAATTACTTTGCAAATTTTAAAATGCTACAGAAATAACTATTATTAAGATTATTTATTATTTTGTTTGTATGAGCTCAATGGTTTGTTTATCCCACTACATATAATTGCAATGCTTATTTTTCATACACTTGTTTTCACCTGTGTGAATTGTTGGACTGAACTCTTGAGTAAGTATGGATCAATTAGCATACTCAAAAACTGTTTTGGGAGCTTGATGCAATGAGTACAATGCTATCTGCAAACAGGAGTATCTGTCTGGCAACTTCCTCTCTCCATCTATAGGGGATTACTTCACCATTTGAACTCTGTGTTGGACATTCTTCATGACAGTGGAAAGTACTTTTTTTTACAAGACTATATGTTCCTGTTTTGTACCTTTTTTGTGTATGGATCTGTCAAAAAATATTTTTCAAGATAACTTCCCAGTTGTGACAGTGAAACAGCCTGTAGAAAGATACATGTATATGTCTGGGGAATTACAGAGGGTTGAGATTTCAGCAGCTCTCCTGTATAAGTGGCTGACTAATTAGTTCCTTCTATTCATGGGTTAAGTGCCTACCATGCAACAGATTCTGGGGATTCAAACAAAAAGAAAGAAACTGTCTTTACTATGGTGGAGGTTAAATTCCAATGATCTTTACAAGGTAAAGAGACACCTTTTTGGATGAAAGCCTGAATTTTGTTCATCTCAAATGCTTTTTATAATCTTCAAAGAACAATAAACACACTTGGATCTGATATCTGCTGTAATTTTAGGTCAATTGTACAAATACAAATCTGTGTTCTACTAGAGAATATAATTTGAATCAGCCTGTCTCATCCTACATATATTTTCATCAAAGACCTACTCGATACAAATTGAGATTACCTTTATAAAGATTTTGCAGAGATGAGAAGTGGATATATGAGACAGTCATTATTAATATCTTTTTAAGTTGCCATTTTTCAGTATTAGTACTATCTGCTATTTCCTTCTGTTTTTCAGTCTTTTCTTTTGAATACCTTGAGAATCAAGGATATGGAACTAAAAATGTATTACCTCCAGTATGTTCCTTCCCTGTACATATTTGGATCATTCCATCAGTGTACCCCATTTTATTTTTAATAACATTTTTACTTCCTCATCTGGAACTTTGAGGACTCTATATTAGATTCTTAAAGAGGTGATTCCTTTGTAACTTACAGAGAAAAAATTGTCTAGTCAAAAACTTGCTAGCTATTTTCTATTTTATGTGAATTTGTTACTTTCTTTTCAGTTATATCTGTAAGTAGTCTTGGAATAATCTGACTTCATTGTGCCTTTGCTTTTTCCAAATCTTTCTTCCTCTTCACCACTTCTCACTATTTTATTCATTCAGATGACTCATACTCTTTCATTAACCTCCTCTATAAGATGGTAAATGGGTTTATATTCCAAACTGGTGTAGCTATGAGGTGTCATACCTCCGCCTGGCAAGGAGATATAATATTTGTGTTGGAGGTGCTTTCTCTAAGTTCTTTTAGAGTTCTCTCCTCATTGTGGCAAACACCTTACATTGACTAATGTTCTGTAGGTCATGAGAACAGACCATGAGGATGTCTGTTCATTATTTGCTGATTCTTGACACCAATGTCTTATAAAAGTTGGCCACTTCAAATTTCAACATAGACAATTAGATATTTTCAGTCTATTAGGATATGATGAAATTTAATTTTTGGTGATGCTACTTTGTGTTTGACATATCCAAAGTCATAAGTCTTACTGCTTGAAGAAAGCATTCGTACTTAGGTAAGCATGAAGCTTCTGTAGAGTCTACAAGCCTTTGTTTCCTTTATTGATTATCAGATATGTTCTCCAATGTATTGTTTGTTGTCCTCCTCTATGCCAGCCTCTAAGTTGTCAATATTGATATGACTCAGTTCCTTCATAAATATGTGCTCATTGACCATATCGATCATATAGATATTAGTATTCTCAGTATAAATGAAACTAGAAAATATAAAACAGTTGCAGAAAAAATAGAATGATATTATCAATAATGATTACTATTCAGATTCTTTGTAAATATGCATTTATTGACCATTGGACAAAGATTATAGATTTGAATTATCAGTAGTTAATATATGTTTGAAAGAAGTCTAAAGATCATATGATTCTTAGCACCTTCTGCTCCCTTTCTATTATATCACTATTGCTACAAAAAGCCCATGCGCCATTTCATATTGTTTTTTGTTTCAAGGATTACTATGACTAAAAAATTCATCCCTTAGTGATTAATGTCCTAATGTACTTTGTGTTTAGCTAGAATACTTCTCTGATAGCAGACTCAGTTGGACACTAAGTCCATTCTTGAAGCTATATAGGAGAACTTCTCAGAACTTCTATGCCCTTGGATAATACTTTTTATATCCCAGGGTCAGTTTCATACTATGAGGATGCATTAGACTAGGACTTCTGTGGAGTTTTCTACCCTCCTCCACCAAAGCTGCTTCACTAGTGAAGTATAAAAGAAATATTTTTTGATGGGCTGTTATTCTGATAGATCAGATAAATGCCAGACAATTGCATACCTTGACCTCATTAAGTCTTTGAAAAAATTCCTGATACCTGTGAATGAGAGAGAGAGGAGGGAGGGGAACGTTATAATATAGATTTTTTTTACATGTTTTTAGATGAGTGACAGTAGTTGAAAGTGAGCTATGACTCAAAATCCTATAAAGGGTTTAGCCTCAATACATAATTAGATTGCAAGTTTCTTGAAGGCATGGACTGTCTATAGTTTCTTTTTGTGTCTCCAGTACTTAGCACATACCTGACACATACATGTACTTAATAAATGCTTGTTTATTGGTTGATTATGATGAAAATGATGCCTGGAAATGGGTTTGATTCTTGCTTTTGACTCTAGGGTAGTATGAATTGTCTTTCATTCCTACTGTGATACTGTGATTTAATCAGGGGTCTTTGGCTATATAGTCTAAACCAGTAGAGCATGGAGAGATATTATGGGCATTAAATGACATAAGTATGTACTTATGCTTTCCTAAGGGTAAGCATACCTTGGAAAAGTAGCACTGGCCCCCTTCTATTGCATTTCTGTTGATCATATTACATATAGGACATCCATGTGTATATGTGAGTTCTGTGCCTTGCCTGACATCACAGAGCTAGACAGTGATGAAGCTAAAACACACATTAAGGCCTCATTGATCTCCATACTACATCTCACTAAACAAGGAAAAAAGAGAAGGAATAGAGAAAAATATTAGCATGCTCATGAAATCTAAGACAGATGTCTCTCTGGTCAACTGCAGCATTTGGAGCCAAACTATTTAAACATTAAAGCATATATAAAACACATAAAATTTTAATCAAATAAATCAATTTCCATCTTGTAGCCAAGGAGTTTATTACTTTGATTCACAATGAAATAATTCTAATTGGGAAGGTGAAAGTCTCATATTTTCTTTTGAGAAGGTGACCATTCTTGGCAAGGAAGGAGACCATTCTGGTTAATTATTTAATTCAAAAAGTCTAAATAAAAAATTAGATTTTTAAGCTAATTTAATGACATAATTTTTCACAAAACTTACTTTAAAATCTTGTCATTTTGTGATATGAATAGGCAACTTCCTTTTTCAGTATAATGCATTATAAGATCTCTTGTTAATTGGTCCATAAAAGCAAGCGTTTTGTAAAACCTACTTAAAAGTACAAAGGATGCAGAATATCTTTCTAGGCCTCTTAAAGACTGTACTGAGCAATTAGGGTGTTTGCCTTAATATTTATTTCCAGTACTATACCCCGAAGAATGAATGTTATTCTTGTACAAAACGATCAGTTTTAGGAAGGGGTAGATTATTTCCAATTATTTTGAGAATAGATACTCATTTCTTATTAACAAAACAATGGTAGGAGGGAGTGTTAAAGAATTAAACTTGTGGTTCTAGTAACATATAATCAGTGAAAATTCCTGTCTTTATGTTTCTGTTGACTTGTAGGCAGGGGAGCTTCCCCCTTCCATAGATCATTTTCATGCAAGGAATGTATCAGCAATGACTTGTAGGTGTACCTTTTGCTTCTGTACCCCTTTTGGGCACACCTCCTCCTCACTATCTAAAAAGCAAGCTTCAAAGTATATGTGTGCATGCTGCTTCAAACAGAAACCTTTAAATGAAATGAAAAAAAGTACCATCTAAAATACCTTAGGCTGTTTAAAATTATTTGTAAGGAATTTGCATATGGTATCCCAAGATTTCATTGTTGCTCTTCCATTGAATATATTCTACATTTTTTTTAGAGACTGGATCTTCCTCTCTCACCCAGACTAAAAGTACAACAGTGTATTCATGGACTTGATGCTATTACTGATTAAGAGAGGAACTTCAACCTCTTCATTTCTAGGCTAGGTTAGCTTGTCCTTCCGTAGAAAGCTTGGTGACTCCTCTTCTTGGAGACCCAACAAAATGATGTTGGACTAAGTGCAGATATCTGATAGGCTTTAGTGGCACTGCACACCAGAACTCTCCAAAGCAAGTTATGCACTAGCCTCAGTGTCCTGATAGCAGGGATTATAGGAATGTGTCATTGGACCTGGCCATAGAATATATTTTCTTATTCTTTCATGGATTTCTGGTAGTGATCGACTGCTTCTTTAACTCAATAAATGTTTTTATCAAGTAACACTATATAAAAAACAACAACATGGTAATGGGCATTTACATTCAGAGATTTAAAAAAATCAGTAACTACCATGTACTTTAAACTTTCTGCATTTGGATTATTGAAAGTGAATTATTGAAAGATCAGCCAATATAAGCATTTTTCCTCACATCTCCAAGTTCCATGCCTCATTTGCCCTAATTTCTAAGTGCTATGATTAAATTAGGATTCTTTTTTATCTAAGCACCCTGAGTAGGTGAATTCTCCATAATTAGAATTCTAACTGTTTTTTTGATGATTCTTTGGAAACTTTCCACATTGAAACATTTTTGCATTAATACTTCTTTTTTCTTTCCATGGAAACCAAAGCACAGTTGGGTTATCACTGTTAAAAAAAAAAATCACCAAAAACTATGCTACATATTGGCTTTGATTTTTGTCTGGATGTTCTTGCAATCCCTAGGAAAATACTTAGAGATTCTGTTCTTTTTGACTAGTTCTGATTTGACTGAACTCAAGAGCTAGAAAATGAACATTCTGTTATCTAGGGGTTGCAATATTTCATTATCCTCTCTAAGTTACGGTGCATGTTGGCATAATCAAAAACCATTCAAACTCTGATGATTATTCAATACACTTTTAAAGGGTTCAATTCTCTTTTCATCTTCAGTGCCTTCCCCAAGGAAATACAATATAGCAACATACCATATGGCAAATGGGATCAACTGCAACTCCATACCACATCTTCTATCATATGGTATTTCATTGTATGACATTCTCAAAATTTTAATTGATGACTATTGTAACTTCTAATGTAGATCTGACAATATCTCACTTTTCCCTTTAGAGTTATGTCTGTCACTGCTGTTAACCTATTCATGTCTCAAAACAGAGGGTAGTGAGTCTTCTTTAAATGTGGCAGTTATCACAGAGCCTATATAATATAAGCAAGAAGCTGAAATGGATCCAGATGTGCCACTTCAGTGCAATAGAGTTGTAAATGCAATGAGATGCTGAATTCCATTTTCCTAAAATTTTACCTCCTCCACAAAGCCTGACAATGAAACTGAGGTGATGATTTTTCCCCTTTACTGGATGCCCTCTTAACTCACTCTGGGTAAACAAAAGAAAAAAAAACCCCTAACTGTAAACACTTAAAATTTCATACATAATGCAAACATTTATTTATTTTTAGCCTTGACTTTTTTCCTGTCTCTCTGTAATTCTAGACTCTCAGGTCTTGGAACATTTCTGACAGGGTGTCCCATCAGCATCTCAAACTCAGCATGGTCAAAACATATCTCATATTTTCTCCTAAATGCATTTTTCCCCACAATTTTTCCCCATTTCTAATACGAGAAACTTAGAGTATCTTCAATTCTTCCTTCCCTTTCTTGCTTTCCATATCCAATTCATCACCAAGGCTTTTTGATTCTCACAAGATCTTTTATATTTTTTCTCTTCATAGGATCAAAAATTCAGAGCTGGAAGGGACTGCAGAGGCCACCAAGTCCAGTTGTCTCATTTTACATATAGAGAACCTGAGGCAGAGGGTTTAAGTGATCTTCTCAGACTAGCATAGTGGTATATTAATATGCATAGTAATTAATATCATAATACTCAGACATAGTAAATGTCTGAGACAGAATTCGGATTCAGATCTTGACTCCAAGTCCAGAAGTCTATCTACTTTCTGTTCATTCACACTGCCGTACCTTAACTCAAGTCATTATTACCTCTTCTCTTGATTAACTGGAGACATCAATAGATGTTTCGGGGTCTCCCAACTCCTAATTGTCTCTCTGAATCCATTTTTTCTTTCTCTCCATACATTCTCTATATAAATTACAAATTGATGGTCCTAAAACACAGAACTGAGAATGTCCCCACACCACTCTTACTCAAAAACCTTTAGTGGCTCTCTATTGCCTTTAGGATAAAAGAGAAAAGCCTCAGTCCTGAATTTCAGCCTCAACACAATGACTCTTATTTACCTTACCAATCTTATTTCTGTCTTGTAAAATCCATAGCTTCCTTCAAAGCATAACTCAATTGCCAACTCTTAGGAGAGGGCTTTTCTGATCCTTCATGATTAATATTTTCTCTTGAGCTTCTTTCTGCTATTATGTATGTAACATATATTTACCTCAGGGTTTATATGGGCATGTTCAGTTCTCCTAATACAGAGGTTCCCTGGGAAGCCTTTGGAGCATATCTAGATGCCCAAAATGGAGGTCATGGTGTCTTCTACTTTGTGAGTGGGTGTAGCCTCATTTGACTGGCAGCTTGTGTCTTTGTTTTTATCCTTTTATTTGTCCTCCTCAGTTTCAGGTGGCAAAGGTAATCCTTTTGGGATCTGGGAGTTCAAGCCATGAAATCTTGGAACCAGGATTGCATGCAGGATGTTGTAGCCAGCCAGTTCAGCATGCAAGCCCTAAAAATCCTGAGTGCCTGAGGCTGGAGCCCAGGTGGGGTTTTGGACATTGAACTGGCACTGTGCTCTATGGAAACCAAGTTAAGCTATGAACTTGATGCCTAAGAGAGGTTTAAGGGAATGGAAGGGGCAAGGATCATGCCTCCCATGTGTTGGGGAAGTAAGTTTATATATTTGTGATTATGCTTTTTGAAGTAAATATTTCCTTATAAAAGCTAATTTGATAGTAGCTAAATGGAACTGGGATACAGGGAACTTCTCCCTATACTTTGGGGAACACCATTGGGGGAAGGGCCTGGAACCATTAGTAGAGAGCCTAGTTACTTCCTTGCAATCCCATTAAAGGTACTGAAAAACTATGGGGGGAAGAGTGAAATTCAGTCTACCTGGCCTTCCAGCCAGTGAAGGTCACGGTGGTCTGTTACACATGTAAGCCCTGTATCAAAGCCCATTGGTAGAGAACTCTCTTTATTGAGGGAGAGTTGAAGATCCTGACCTACACGTGTGGCAGGATGGAGTTGGTGGGAGGAAAGACAGTTCCAGTCTTTGCTAGTCTTCCTTTAGGACTCTTCAGAGTCAGTTCCTTTGGGGACTCTTCAGGACAAATCTCCTTTGGGATTCATCAAGTTTCAAGCCTTTTTTAAGCATTAAATTTCTTCAGGCACTTCTGGCTTCTAGCTTCAAGAGAGAAGATGGAAGAGGCCAACCTCACTTCAAGTTGTTGGCAATCTCCCAAGTCCATGTATACAGTTTGTTACTCTAGAGACTTGAGAGTTTTCCCTCAGGTGAGATTAAGGATTTTCTCTCTTGGTTAAACTGATTTAACTCGTTCCCAGCAAGGGAGCTCCTTCACTCTGTATTGGCTGGTATATATTTTCCTATGCATATTCTCTCTGATTTCTGCTTTGTTGCAATTTGGATAAATGGGTTTCTTTACTATTTACTATGAGTGAGCATTGTGAAACTAGTATTTGAAGGAGAAAGGGAAAGGGCATTAAGCCTTGGATATAGAATTGGGTTACCCCTTTCCCCTAGAATGACAAAGTGATCAGCAATTAGGATGAACCTAATCATATTGCCTAGACTAATAATATTTAAGGGAGCAGAGAGATACAGTTCTAGTCTGCTACCCTCCCTCTCTGAAGTAAGCAGAGGAGCCTCTGGCTCCAATCTCTTGCACACGCATCTGATAGGAATTAACATCTCATTTGGAGAAGGGTAGAATGAGAAGAGGCTAGAGATGTCTATTCTCCCTCCGTTCAAGCCAGACAGCAACAGATCTTGCTGCAAACACATGAGCCCACTTCTCCTATGCATGGGTGGCCCACTCCTCTTCTATACACACAGACACAGACACAGACACACACACACACACACATACACACACACACACATATACACACATGCTAGATTTCTCTATCGGAATTTCAGCCCCGTAGGAAGCAGACATTTATTTTTGTCATGTCATCCCTAGCATTCATCTAGTGCAGTACATTACACATAGTGGTGTATAATAAATGCTTATTGACTTAAATCTTTGTATAAATCTCTGTACTTCCTTGTCATTTCTTTTTCTTGACTATGCTGTTTCCTTTAGACTCCAGCACTGGGAAGATGTAGGCCTTGATAACTTGCCTTTGTTTAGAATCCAATATCATATGAATATGAATGATTAATAAAAACACTTGAGTGGTAGCAATGGTATCTTTTATACTCTCAAAATAGCAGTGATAGTACAAAGAGAAACTGAAAAAAAACATTTAAAATGGGTAGAGATGATGGATAGGAATATAAGGAATCTTGTAATTAATTCAAAAGATAAACTGTGCTTAATTTAGCTAGCAAGAACTCAAAAATTTTGAAGGGGACAATGAAATGCTAAGCATTTACTTCAGGAAGACAAATACACATTTTGAGTAGATTTGCTACAAATTGTATTGACTTTTAATGAAATTAAATTATAAAAAGAATACAATTTTAGAATATTACTTATTTTACCTTCATCCGCTTGTTCTTTATATAGACACTATAAAGGGAGGGGAAGGAAAGAAGCAGAAAGAGGAATACATGTGTATATGTGTGTATACATATGCA
>CM053588.1:245966140-245983001 GCA_028646515.1 Pseudochirops corinnae
GCTGAACAAATCACTAAAATGAGGTTGACTTCCACTGGATTATTTACTATTTGGTATAAAGGATAACAGTATAGAGGGTTTTACTATTGTACTTTATTATCTACACTTGAAATTTGGGGAGAAAAAAGGCTCACTTCAAGAAATTGATATTGACAGTACTTTTATATCATGGCATTTGAAGCTTGAAGACACCTTCAAGAGTGTAACTAGGAAGAAGCTTAGAGGTCATCTAGCCTAATTCCTTCATTTAACAAATGAGGAAACTGAGATCAGATGTATAAGTGATCTGCCAAAGTTCAGACATTTAATAATTAATAGAGACAGGATTTTATATCAAGTATTCTGAATCCAAGAGAGCAACTAGATGGATGGTGGATAAAATGCTGGTCCTGGAGTGAGGAAGACCTGAGTTCAAATCTGGCCTCAGACAGTTCCTAGCTGTGTGATCCTGGGCAAATCATGGAACCCTGTTTGCCTCAGTTCCTCATCTGTAAAACAAGCTGGAGAAGGAAATGGCAAACCACTCCAGTGTCTTTGCCAAGGAAACCCCAAATGGGGTCACAAAGAGCCATACACAATTCATCAATTGAACAACTCTGAATCCAAATCTCAGGCTCTATCCACTTCAGCACTTTTATCTCTCATTCCCCTCATTTCCCTCAAAAGTGAGACCCAGAGAAATGAAGGGATTTTGTGAGTGAAAAACAGATTCAAAGCCAGATTTTGTGGTGCTTGCTTTCTCTCTCTCTTTCAACATACACATACATACATACATACATATATATACATATATATACATACATACATATGTACATACACACACATACATATATATGTGTATATATATTATATAAATATATATTATATATATATAAAATCACTGTGAGTTTGTTGTTCAGTTGTTTCAGTTGTGCCCTACTCTTTGTGACCTCTTTTGAGATTTTCTTGGCATAGATACTGGAGCAGTTTGCCATTTCCTTCTTTGGCTCATTTTACAGATAAGGAAACTGAGGCAAATAGTATTAGGTGATTTGCCCAGGGTCACAAAGCTAGTAAATGTCTGAGGCCAGATTTGATTTTGTCTGACTTCAAGCTCAGGCTCTAGACACTGTACCACCTAACTGCCATACTGTGAAGTTATTGCTCCACAAATATAAGAAAAATTTACTAGCTTCTTGCATCCTTTGATTTGCACTCATTTTGAGTACTATTTTAGTACAAACATTATATAGTGCCTGCAAGGTGATTGTGACATTGAGTGAATGTTTTTTTCACAGAAAATTCAAGTTGTCAAAGAGTAAGTGATTTTTCTAAATAGCTGCGCAACTCAGTGGAAGAACAAGGATCTAGACTTGAAAGTTCCCTAAATCCCTCTCTTCTCTGAGCTCAGGCAGCCCACTTTGAGGCTGATGGCACACATGGGAAGGATAGTACTTGAAACATTTAAGAAACATTTTTATTTACAGAGGTGTGTCAATGAAGGGTGGAAGAGAAGAAGAGTTTTAGATGAATATTTGGAAATCTCTCTCTCCCTGTAAACACAAATGAGTCCAGGGAGTTCAATTAACTTATACAATTTTCTTTAAAACAAATAGCCTCAAAACATCATTTCTTCTTTCCTTCTATTTAATTTTTGTTGCCAATGCTAGGAGGGGAAATGGAAAAGTTTTCAATATCCTTCCTGCTACAAATCTTTGAGATCACCATTTTATAACTGAAGGAATCTTAGAGGTTAACTAGACCAACTCTCATTTTATAGTAAGTTAACAGAACCTTAGAAAGGTTAGCAAACTTACCCAGTCACACAGGTTAGCAAGTAGCAGATCTTCGATGCCTCTGAGTCCAAATCAAGAGTTCTTTTCAGTGTGCCATTTGTATTGCCTACCTACTTTCCCTCTATAACTCTTATTTTTTGTAAAGCAAATTATGTTCAATTTTTGAAATTGAAGAAAGAAAATCCATGCATTTTCCTATGTTTATAAAGGAAAAAATTTCTATGCTTGATGTTGTAAGATGAATAATCTGTGTCAAAAACTTAGAAATTTCTTTCTAAGTACCATTTCTGGTGTTTCCAGATCTTCTGTTAGATATATCAATTTCAAATCTTTTCCCCTTACTCAAATATATCAATTATTGTTCATCACAGTCCTATCTTTTAAGTCTGCTAATACCAAACATCATTCAGAGTAGCAAGAGAGTTATCTAGTCTTTTCTCCTCTTCCCAGAAATATAAGCCAATAGGACTTTTTTTTTTTATCACTCTCTAATCCAGTTCTTTCAGATGACGATTTCCCCCCACAAATAACTTCAACTATAAATTCTGTTTCAAAACTTTCTCATTTGAAACATAATATCAATTAAATCAAATATTAAGTAGTAGAAGAATTGTGGTGTTCTAATTAAAATTTTGCATTTGCTAACAAATTCAGCCAAATTAAATGTCGAGTTTAAGGGGGAAAAGGCAGTTTAATTAAAAGTAACAAGAATTTCATCATAATGTAATTCTAAGTACCACAGATTGCCTTTAATATGAAATACAAGTAGAAAAATACAATGAAAGTGCTGGAAGAGCAACATACACATACATCATACAAATCTAACATATCACATTATTCTATGTCCTATTTATTTGTGGATATGTCTCGTCCCCATAAGCTTCCTGAGGGCAGGGGGCATGTTTTATCTAGATTTTGTATATAATTCATCACCTAATAAAATGCTCTGCACAAAATAAATGCATAAAGCATGTTTATTGAATAATGAATTGAATTCTATGTATGACAATGCTCATAGACGGAAGAGGCAATTGTGTCTAGTGTGATTTCAGGGCTTGATAGGTAGTATCCTTTTCCCAAAAGGAATCTCCCCCTGCCATCTACACTTGAAATTTCTTTAATGAAATACCCAAGCCTTTCATTTTGTACTGAGATATAATGTCTAAAATGCAGCTACCCTTGGGATATAAGGCGCATTAACTTTAATTTATATTATGTGTGTGATGATATCATTGAAAAATTGGAATAATGAAAACTGGAAGCTAATCCTTGCCTTGAAAGGCTTAGATGGAAGGGAAAAGGACAGAATTGGATGCTAAAGGGAAATGGGGGTGGGAGCAGGGGTGAGAAATTTGTAAAGGATAAATATACATCCCTGTTGATCTCCTGAGTTACTCACCCATTCCCATTTTATTCCTCATCACAAAATATTTCTTTTCATATCTTCAGGTTTTTATAGGATCACAGATTTGGAGTCAGAGACTCAGGTAGTCACCTAGTCCAACCATATCCAAAAGGAATCTGCACTATGACATACTCACTATATGGTTCTTTGATCTCTGCTTGAAGACTTCTCATGAGGGAGAACCTACCTCCTCTCCAAGCAGCTCATTCCACTTCTGAACTGTACTAACTATAACAAAGGTGTCATCCCTCCCTTGAGATACTCTCCTCTTTTATATATCCCCTTCCCAATATAGTTTGTTCACTTGAAAAATCTGTTATTCAACTTCCTTAAAAATAGCCTCTTCTGAGGAGTTACTCATAACATAGAAACACATTAAAAAAATAAATTTAAGCCATGGGTAGCTGAGAACCCAAACTGACTCTATAATAATTTTACAAATCCCTGAATTCCAAATGCCCTTTATTAAATTGCTGACAGAAGTGTGCTAAGGTAGTCCTTACCACTAAATTTTAATTCTTAGACACTTTTTAAAATGTCCAATAAAGGCGATATCAAAGGACATTATTGGAGTTGACAGGTCCCCCAGCTTAAATCTACTTTAACAATATATTTGTGTTAACTTAACTGTTCTACTAAAACCAGAAAATCCTGTCAGATATCCCCAAAGCAGGCTTGCTACATTGATTAAATGCCAGATTTGCTGGGTGACTGAAAAAATCACATCTCAGGTTAAAGAAATCTGTAAGGCGAGTAATATCGTAGTACCTTTTTCATGAAAGTACATAAGGTCCATGCATCTTCTCAAGGCCTTCATATATATGAGCTTCCATATCAAATAGGATAAAGAGGTCAAAATAAATGAGGAATGAGGAAAGCCCTTTAGATTTGGCCATCAGGTATACATCTGAACTGCTTACTGACAAAACGCTCCATTCCTCATACCTTTGTACTGTCCCATTCCTCAAACGCACTCATCCCTCAGTTTTTCATCTTAGAAACCCTAGTTTCTGCCAATACTTGGCATACATAACACTTTCTACATGGAGCTGCTCCTGATCCCACCAGAGGCTTCTCTTCCCTCCCCCCAATCATCTTGTAGCTATTTTTCATATACCAATACACATTCAATATAGACACATTGCCATTCCTGATGGGCTACATAACTCATTTAGGGCAAGGAACTGTTTCAATTTTGGCTCTGTATCTGTAGTAACTAACATTGTGTCTAACATATGATATATGATTAATAAATTTGTATTGATCAGTTGCA
Source organism: Pseudochirops corinnae (assembly GCA_028646515.1). Lineage (NCBI taxonomy): Eukaryota > Metazoa > Chordata > Mammalia > Diprotodontia > Pseudocheiridae > Pseudochirops > Pseudochirops corinnae. The sequence continues at coordinate 245,970,594 of CM053588.1, forward strand.
TAATTAAAGAGAAATGTGCCCAACTATACCTTATATTGTACTTCTAAAAGCATGTCATAATGTTTTGCAATCACAATACATGAAAAAAGAATGAAATATATGTCTCCAACTTGGAGACTGGAAATGCTAAATCTCTTAACCTCCAACCTCCACAAGATTTTGTTAAAGCTATTTCAAAACTTCATTTCAACATATGTGTTGAATATTTTAACACTAACTTTGTATATAATCAAGAATGCCATCTTCCAACTTAGCTGCACTCATATTTTACATTATATAGAGCATATATAGAAATATCATTAATTATAAACGTGCCATTGGGTGCTTGAAACTATTACACTCCAATGGTTTCCACTCTCACTTTGCTTCTGGCATTGTTCTCTCCCAAAGTAACTAATAATGGCCTAATGTCCAAATTTGATAATTTTTCCTCTTTCTTTATTTTTCTTGATTTCTTTGCCTCATTTGACATTGAATACTACCCCTTTCCTCGTTGAAATCATCTCCTTTTTGGTTTTTTTGGAATTATATGGTTCTTTTTTTATTTCTCCAACCAGCCCCCTTTTATCCTCTTACTCTTTCTGATTCCTAAACACAAGTGTATCCCCAGGCTCAGTCTTCACCCTCTGCTTTTTGTTTTCTCCTTTCCTTTGAGAGTTCAACCAGAGTTGACCACAGGTAAAATTTAAGTGGAATTTCTCTGTAATGATTCATCCATCTTTTTACTGAGTCTTTGCCTTTCTTGGTTGTTCTTCATCTCCCACACATACTGTATGACTGACCAGTGTCCTTGTACTACCGTCTCATTTCTCTCTATCAGAATATTTACAGAAAAGAGGCTAACAAACTGATTAATGTTAATGTAGACATGACTTCGAAAAATTAATTACCTCTCAGGGATATTTTGATTTTAATAAAGAGCAAATTTTAGGCATTAACATATCTGGCAGATAGAGGAAGAAAGAGGGATGCGTATGAGGAGGTTCCCTCATAGGTATCATCTATTTCATAAAAATATAGGGATAGCCTTTATCTTATCTGCTATAATGGTTCTTACCCTCACATTTATGCTGATTGTTTTCAAATTTAAAGCTCAGTTCTGCATATATAAGAGATTATAGACATTTCTACTTGGGAACTTCTACCATCATTTCCAAAGCAATTGGTTCAATAGTAAAACTTGTCATACTTTCTCACCAAATGGCCTCCCTTCCCAACAACTTTCCTATTCTGCCATTGGTATCATATATTCTATGTTCTTCTGGGCTTATTCCTCTAATTCATTCTTTATATGCAACATATTCTGTTGATTCTACCTTAAAAATATTTAAATATCTTTTTTTTCCTATTGGTTCTCCCTTCTACAACCCATATTATCTCATGTATTTAGTAGTTCAATGACATTTTAAATGGCCTGCCTCTTTCCAATCTCTCCTCTCACACATTGCTACTAGCTATTTCTTAAAACACTGAGTTTATCTTGTTATTCCCTTGCTTAGAAATCTCCAATTCTTCATATGGTCAAGGGCAAATTATTCCTGACATTTGAGTGAACACCCAGCTTGATTCTGACACTACTCTCTACAACACACTGTCTTTAGTTAGGTACCTCCATTTGTTCATTCATTCATTCATTCATTCATTTCTCTAGCAAATATTGATTGGATACATATAGTCTAAGCATCTAAATGTACTTGGGGATACAAAGGAAGTATAGCATATGGCTCTGTCATCAAAGCTCTAGCTAGGTGTAGTAACAGCCACACTGGCATATCCAGGATGGCTGCTAGCACAGGTTCTTAGATCTGCTTTGCTAGGAAAGATAGCTGTTTAAGGGGTCAGCAGTCTTTTAAAATTATATTCACTAGTTCAGGAGAAAAGTCAGCACCCTGAACTTCAGAGAAAATACAAGCAGAGAAATAAAGACCAACAGACAAGACTCTGACTGCCTCAATCAGCTATATACTCTCTCAATCCCTGGATTGAGAGAACTTTTACATCTGAGCAGTTGGGGAGCTCTAAACATAAGGCTACTCAGAGTTTCAACCAGGGAATCACAAGATCTTTCTCATAAGCAAGCTCCCAAAGCAAAATACCAACTCAGAATGTATACACACACACACACACACACACATACTTCTCAGAGCCAGAAGACATCACAACCTTAGTGACTCAGTGCCTAATTATAAATTAGCAAAAGGTGTGAAAGCCATCCTACAAGCAAGCCTCCTACAAGCAAGCTTCCCTTAATGGGCTCCACATTAAGCCCATTAATGGGTGGGAAAGATTTTACATCCCATTTACATTATGTTAGGGAATGAGAACATAACTACAGGGAAGGTCAAATAAGAATTGTTGTTCAGTTGATTAGTCATGTATGACTCTTTGTGACCCCATTTGGGTTTTTCTAGGCAAAGATACTGGGGTTTGACATTTTCTTCTCCAGCTCATTTTAGAGATGAGGAAACTGAGGGAAACAGGGTTAAGTAACTTTTCCAGGGTCATGCAACTAATAAATGTCTGAGGCCGAATTTGAACTCAGGAAGATAAGCCATCCTGAGTCCATGTCTGGCACGCTATCTACCATGCCAACTAGCTTCCCAAAACAACAATATGAGATTTAGATAACAATACAAAAATATTAATACAAGACATATTTGTGCATACTTCCTAATTTTCTTTTTTTTTTTTTTTACTCATATTTGGAATATCCTTCCATATAATTTCTGGTTGTTGGAATCCTGCTTATCCTTTGAAGACCAGCACAAAATCTAACATCATTTGTGAAGTTCTCTCCAACTACTCCCCTTTACAGTGATCTCCCCATCCTCTGAATTCTGACCATCAGTATCTGTCCAATCATAATATATAATATAGTGCTTAATACATGTCACATATAGAACTAAATTGGTTAGAAAAAGCCTTCTGCATAACCATCCCATGAACTACATAGAACAAGTGTCATTATTCAGCCCCATTTTAAAGATGAGGAATCTGAACTGACATAGGTTTTAAGTGACTTGACCATGCTCATTCAGCTAGCATGTGTTTGGCTTTTCCTTCTCATTCATTCTTTATATGGAGCATCCAATTGATTCTACCTTCAAAATACTTATACGTCTATTTTTTACTTATTGGTTCTCCGTTCAACAACCATATTATCACATCATATTATCATAGTAACTCAATGGTCTTTTAAGTGGCTTCCCCTTATCCAGTCTCTCCTCTTGTATATTGCTAGCAGATACTTCTTAAAACACTGAGTTCATCTCATCATTCCCTTGCTTAGAAACGTCCAGTTCTATATATGATCAAAGGCAAAACCATGGATAAGCCAGGGTTGGAACTCAAATCTCTGATTCTAAGTATGGTGATCTTTCCACTACAGCACACTGACTTTGGGGCAGGGGCTATGTATTATGGGCAGATAGGAGCATAGTGGATAGAGCACTGGGCATGGAGTCAGGAAGATCTGACTTCAAATGCATCCTCAGACACTTACTGTGTGGCTCTGGGCATGTAATTTCACCTGTTTGCCTCAATTTCCTCATTTATAAAATGAGCTGGAGAAGGAAAGATCAAACCACTCCAGTATCTTTGCCAAGAAAACCCCAAATGGGGTCACAAAGAGTTGGATATAGCTGAAACAAATGAACATCCATCATCCAAATTCCTTATATTATGAAATCACTATAGTTGTATACATTGAGGAAGTAAGTATCCAATCAATTGTTGTGAAATGAATGGCTCAGATGATAAGTTTGGATAAAGAAGTTGTGTGGAAGGCAGAAATGGCCTATTTGTTTGAATAGGTATTGTGGCTCATATTGCAGAGAGCCTAAAATGACAAAGGAGTCGTTTGGACTTCATTCTACAGGGAAGAGAGCTATTGGAGGTACTCTTCTCTTGGGTCATCCTCTGATTACTTCATATATCTTCCAAAATGGCCTACAAGATCCTCATGGGACAGAATAACATATTCTCAGAGCCACAACTAGCAATTCCTGATTCTGGGAAAAACACCTGGGGAAAAGAAGATAAGGATAGGTCTCAGATCTCAGGTCAGAAAATTTTATATTAGGGTGGGGAAGGGGGAGAGATCCTATAACATGAAGGGCAATAGATGCTATGACAAAAAGATAAGCCTCTTTGGATGAAGATCTTGGGATACCATGAGGATGCTTCTTGGGAGGTTAATGATGAGAAACAGGGCAAAGGGCTTCAGTTAATAGAGAGAATCACCATACGTGTTGTTGCTGAGGGAGAAGCACCTGTTAATACAGTATCCTATTTAAATTATTGGGGGGAAATTAAGTATCCAGCTAGGTGGATAAGAGTGCTGGACCTGGAGTCAGGAAGAACTGAGTTCAAATATGACAGTTACTAGCTGTGTGACCCTGGGCAAGTCATTTAATCCTGTTTGCCTCAGTTTCATCTTCTGTAAAATTATGTAGAAAAGAAAATGACAAACCACTCTAGCATCTTTTCCAAGAAAATCTGAAATGGGGTTACAGACAGCTAGACATAATTGAACAACAATAAAAATTTAGAATATTTATTATTGCTAACTAGACGCTAACATCAATTGGTTCTACCTGCTGAAGTAGTAGTACTCCCCCTACTACTTTCCTCCATTATAGGGTTCTGGTGCAGTACTCCAATCTCCCTGCCCTACTTATCTCTCTGTATCTTTTGTGTTTTGTGTCTTCTATAGTAATGATTGAAGTGTGAGATACAAGGGAAAAGTTCTCAACAAATTCTCATTGAATTCAAAAGCACCTATCACAAACTAGGTGTTAGAACAACAAATTTCTAGCTATCCTTTTGTGATTAATGTTAATATTGGACAGCTAAGTGGCACAGTGGATCGAGTGCTGGGCCTGGAAATCAAGAAGAGGTGAGTTTAAATCCAGGATCAGACACTTACTAGTTGTGCGACCCTGGGCAAAGCACTTAACTTCCATTTGCCTCTGGAGAAGGAAATGACAAACTACTGCATTGTTAAGAAAACCCCTAGACGGTATTGGTGTGATATGGTTCATGGGATCATGAAGAATCAGACACAACTGAATAATAACAATGTTAACATTAAAAATTAAGCCTTTTAAATAATTGATTGAATATATGATTTTAAAATAAAAGATAGGACCAATGTTAATTCCAGGTTCATACTTTTCTGTTCTTTATCCTTTTCTTTTATTTTCTCCTTTTCAATGTCCATCAGAATAGGAACCACACAAATGTCCATCCCCTCTTGACTTTGGAAATTTTTAAATTGTGCTTAGTCTCAAACATTGAACAGCATGGCAGGAACTTTTCAGAGAGGTTCATGCCCCTTTCCTTCCTATTCCCTGATTCCATGCCACATACAGAAATAGAGAGATCAATTCTGTCTTGTTTCTGGCATTAAACAGCTTTCAAGGATTCAAACTTGGCTTGTTACTAGACTAACATTTACAGTATCTGCATGCAGCATTTTGAAGAAAATCATTCTTAATTCACCATGCAGTTTTGTTTTATTGGAATATGAAAAAGATGGAAACTTTGACTATCGAAAAGGAATTTAGTATTAGGTGGTAATAGTATTCACACACACTTGTATGAATAACAGCATGTGCATATATATTTGCATATATATATGTATATATACATACACATACACACACACTCACATGAAAGTGAAAAATTGTGTTCCTCAAAACTGAATTACCAAATAAGTATTCCTAGGGGACAGAGATCACATAGCCTCTAAGTAAATATCAAAGAGGATTTTGGTTTTCTGGGTAGGAAACATCTATCCTGATTACTAATTATGCTGAATAAGAGGACTTGTTGTGGTTGTTCAGTTGTTTCAGTTGTGCCCAATTCTTCATGATACCATTTGGGGTCTTCTTGGCAAAGATCCTGAAATGGTTTTCCATTTCCTTCTCCAGATCATCTTATAGATGAGGAAATAGAAACTGAGGCAAACAGGATTAAGTGACTTGCTCAGGGTCCCATGGCTAGTAAGTATCTGAGGCCTCATTTGAATTCATGAAGATGAGTAATCCTGATTCTAAGCACAGAGCTCTATCCACTGTGAGGACAGTTATCAAATAAAATAGAGTGGCTTGGTGTGGGTGAGACTAGAATTTCTACGATTATGAGTGAAGGACCAAGCAAAAGTATCGAATGCATGCCAACAGCACTGGCTGAGAATCTTTTCAAGTGCAACAAAACCAGTATAAAATATAATTGGGAGATATTTAACAAAATAAATAAGAATGCAACAGAACATTGATAATGTTCATATGTAGTTTTCTAAGTCAATGTGAGATGAAGACATCCTCATGTGTGGGTTAATGGCACTTGTTTCTATTTGAATTGTAATTTACCCTATTTACCTAGATTACCTGTCATTGTACCAAGAATATGCATTTAGATGTTTTGGTGTTTTTTTGGAGGGAAGAGGCGAGGCAATTGGGGTTAAGTGACTTGTCCAAGGTCACACAGCTAATAAGTATATAGTGCCTGAGGTCACATTTGAACTCAGGTCCTCCTGATTCCAGGGCCAGTGCTCTATTAACTGCACCACCTATCTGTCCCCAAGGGTATGCATTTGGACCAAGATATTTGTAGAGCTCCACTAGGAGATTCAATCAGTGTCTAGTTTAGGCTTACCCAGCAGGAAAATTCTTGAAGATCTGTGAGACTCAAGAGTTTCTTATGGCCTCAGTAGGCCATAAGACTGATATAGTCTTATGTAGACTGATGTAGTCTCAAATGATGCAGAGTGAAGAAAGCATAAGTAGAAAAAAACATATGTACAATGACTAATAATGCAAATGAAAACTCTAAAAGATATCATAATTCAGATTAGACATACGGATAAAAAAGAGGCCTTAACATGCCACAAAAACTTCACAAGTCACATCAGTATTCAAGCAGCAACATGGTGTTGTGGAAAGAGCATTCAACTACAAGTCAGGAGACCTGAGTTCTAATCCTGACTCTGCTACTATTTGTTATGTTAAAGAAATCATTTCACTTCTCTCAATTTCAATTTTCTGATCTGTAAAATGAAGTGTCTGGGTTATTAATTTGGAGTCTATGAACAGGAATTTCAAATTACATTTGCAATTGTATTTCAATGCCACTGGTTTCATTTGCAAACTTTTGTGTTTGATTTATACATTTAAAAACATTATTCTGAAAAGTCCATGGGTTTTGCCAGATTCTCAAAGGAGTCCATTACACAAAAAGGCTAAGAACCCCTGGATACTTGAATACTCTTTCCTTTGATTGGTGGGCTAGAGAGTGGAGCATGTAACTCTTTAGAAAGCCTTCTTTTATAGAGGGTCATGATTGGCCCACTCCTCTTTCCAGCTGCAGTTCTACCTGGTTTCAAGTTGTAGAACAAGATATCTTCTATCTGATTCCCCCTCATTTTTTCTTTCCCCCATTTAAAAGTTTCCTTTTGTGTGTTGTCTTCTCCCATTAGAATGTAAGCTCTTTGAAGGCAGGGACTGTCTTTCTTTGTCTTATTTTTGTTCCCAGCATTTAGCATGGCAACTGGCACATAATGCGCACTTGATAAATATTTACTGAATTTAACTGAACCCCTGGACTAGACAGAATCAGACTTTTTTTGGTAAAAGATCAAAATATCCAAGGAGCCTGATAAACTTCTTGAACAAAGGAACAAATTTTGTTTTTGTCTTTGTATCCCCAGCACATAGCATACTTCTTTGTAAATAATAGGAACTTAATGAATACTTGTTGGATGAGTGAATGAATGAATGACATTGCACAAATATCTCACCTTTGAATTTTCAGAAGTGAATTGACTCTAATCTAGTTTGGGGACCCTAGTAGAGTCTATGAGGCAGAAGAGAGTTTTCCTGTACTAGCATAGTATTCCTGTGCTAACATTCCCAAGTACTAGGTAGGAGTCACAAAGACTGAAGGTTTACTCCAGGCTTTGGGATGAAGCCATAGTGGCATGCTAGGAGAGAAAGAGAAGCTTCTAGATATTATATGGGGTTGTCACTGGTCCTGACAGCACAAGTACTAGTCAATCTTTGTTGCTCAGTAATTCAGTCATGTCTGACTCTGTGACCCTATCTAGGGTTCTCTTGGCAAAGATATAGGAATGGTTTTCCATTTCCTTCTCCAGTGGAGGAAAGAAAATGGAGGTTAATTGAGTTGCCCAGGGTCACATAGCAAGTGAGTGTCTGAGGTCATATTTGAACTCAGGTCTCCCTAACTGCAAGCCAAGCACTCTATTCACTGAGTCATCTACCTGCCTCTGTTGTTAATCTTTAGGTGACATCAACTTTGTAAAATAAATAATATGGAAAGCTCGAAGTCATTTTTCTTCTATGAAAAAAAAATCTAGGGCGGCTAGGTGGTGCAGTGAATAGAGCACTGGCCATGTAGTCAGGAGGATCTGAGTTCAAATTTGGCCTCAAACACTTAACACAAAACTAGCCATGTGACCTTGGGCAAGTCACTTAACCCCAATTGCCCTACATTCCCCCCTCCAAAAGCAGAAAAAAAAAAAGAAAAAAAAGAAAAAAAATCTCTAGGATCTCAAATCCATATATAGGTATAAGTAGATACAAGATCACATCAATACTTTTAAGAGACAAAAGTGTTTTATGAAATATCTCATAATATATAAATTTCATAAAACAATCAAGTTATTAATCAATTTTGAAGCACTTTTAATCACGTAGAAAAATTTAACTAGCTTTTCCTTTCATAGTTTCATGAATTTCAAAACAAAGAAACAGATTAATGTGGAGGAAAAAAAAACAAGCTTTTACCTTCAGATGAGAACTTCTGCTCTTCTCTCAAAGTATAGCTGCCATGTTTTCACTCAATCCCTCTGTCCTGGGGCTGATTAGTTCTTGAAGTTCCTCTAAAGTAAAGGGAAAAGCATAGATGTTCTAATGGAGAAAAAAGCAAAAATAAAGAACCATCTTTCTAGAGCTTCTCTGTGAAACAACAATGCATGTTTCTGCATTTCAAGATGGTCAGATTCCTTCTTTAGCACATGACATAGTTTTCCTATGATATCTCACATCGACCAAAGGCACAGAAGATAATCAGAATTTTTTGGACATCTTATTTGTTGGAGAGTTTTATTTGAACTACTAATATGATTTATCATGTAGCCTTACCCACCTTTGAGACTAATACACTCTTTTTCCATTATAAAGTCATATTAATTCCACATTGTCTTCTCCAGGGGAAATTAGGACTTTCTACAATTACTTACTTATTTTCCCTAGAACACAATTTTACACTTTTGGTCTCATTAGTAATGGCAAGTGTTCCTGCCTGAGAAATAGAAAACTGTTAGGTTTAGACACTCCTGTCTATGACTTTTTTTAGACTGTTTTATTGCTTTACTGTATTGTGAGATAAAACTAGCACATTCTGGTCCCTAATCTCTGGCATCTATTTATTTTTTCTGATCTAAAAATCCCTACCAGAGTCCTAAACACCCCCATCAAGTCTGTAATAACGCTGACCTGAGCCAGTGAAAAACTGCATTCAGCTAGTATGTTCTGTAAGATGGCTTTCCATCAACACAACATTACAGGCATTCTTCCCTGGAACTAGCAAAGAAAATAAGCTGGCTTTGGCAGTCGATCATGGACAGCACTAATGCGATGAATCCTTTTTCACAGACTTTGCTTGGCAAACATCTTCTCCAGTCTGCAAGACTAGAAAGTTTCTTTCTCCTCCCTCCTTTTTTTCTGTTGGCAGGGGCAGGAGGAATGTAAATGTTACTGAAAAGAAGCTGGCTTTGGAGTTAGGAGACTGAGTTAAAATCCTCCCTCAGACACTGTCAGTATTTCAGAGCTTTGATGTTCTCATCTGTACAATGGGGATAAAATGTTAACACTGCCTACCCTCAGAGCTATATAAATAGAAAGTATAAAAACAAGAAGGTTGAATCCTATGATTTTATGATCTGTTTGGCTACTTCAAAATCTTCTCCTTAAGGATGCTGGCAGGCCAATGCAATCCAAAGAGTAATGGAAAGTAAACTTATCCAGCCCTTTTTTTTTTTTTTTAACATTCTAACTATTTTGAGGTGCTTTATTTTGTATACCCTTGGAGTACAGAAGGCCAAGTGCATGAAGGTGGTTGGTTCAGTATAAGCTCTATAATGAGTAAAAATTTTATATATTTGTGAGTAAGAAAAGTTAGAAATCACCTCAACTAGGATATATATTTACTAGAATACTCCATTTCCCTTCCAAATATTCTTGAGATTGCCAGTAATTTCCAGAAACCAAACAGATTATTTTTAAGAGCTATTCTATTTTTGGAAAGGCTTTGAACCATGGAGACTTCTAAAAAAACCTTTTATGCTTATAATTCATCATATTCTTTCCCAAAATTAGTGGTGATGAAGATGAATTTGTGGAGACCATTTCTTTTTTAGCTTGGTTAGGGAGGAAAGGATGAATTTTAAAGATGATCTTGGACTAAATCATGAGCAAAACAAACCACACTAATTTGCTGAACTTCAAACTGAAATGAACCTGATTATTTTTACTGAATTATTAACCAAAAATCCTCTAGTGAAAGAGTTTCTACTACAACAAAGCTTATTTGTTTTCTGAAATTAATGAATCAGAATATGATTAAATTCTCTAAATTAAACTACAGGCATACCTTGCAAATATTGTAGGTTTGGTTCTAGACTATCACAATAAAATGAGTATTGCAATAAAGTGAGTCACATGAATTTTTTGGATTCACAGTGCATATAAAAGTTATATTTAAACTATACTATAGTCCATTAAGTGTGCAATACTATTATGTTTTAAAATGTACATACCTTAACTAAAAATACTTTATTGTTAAAAAATTCCAGCTATATTCTAGCAAGTCCAAATTTTTTTTTTTTTTGCTGGTGGGGCTTCTTGCCTTGATATTGATGGCTGCTGACTGATCAGTGTGGTGGTAGCTAAAGGTTGGGATGACTGTGGCAATTTATTTGAAATAAGATAACAATGGAGTTTGCCACATTGATTGACTCTTCCTTTCACTTGAACACTCAGAGGTCATTGAAGAGTTATGGATTGACCTAATTTCAATATTGTTGTGTCACAAGGAATAGGGAGGTCTGAGGAGAAGGAAAGATGGGGGAATGCCTGGTTGGTAGAGCAGTCAGATCATGTACAACATCTAAATAAAATTAACTTATGTTATCTTATATTTATATTCATATATTTATAAAGTTATCTAATCTTATATGGACAAGATTTGTGGCATCCAAAACCAATTACAATAGTAACATCAAACATCACTGATCAGAGATCACCCTAACAGCTATATAATAATAATAATGAAAAAGCTTGAAATATTATGAGAATTACCAAAATGTGACACAGAGACATCATAAGAGCACATGATGTTAGAAAAATGGCACTAAAAGATTTGCCTGATGCAGAATTGCCATAAATCTTCAATTTCAAAACCACAATCTTTGTGAAACACAATAAAGAAAAGCACAATAAAATAAGGTATGCCTGTATTTCATTCAATCTGAGTCTCCATTTTAACAAAGCTCAGTTATCTTAGAATCTAATGGCAGCTTATATCCATAACTATCCCTTTGGAAAACATGATGCTAAATGATTCCCCCTTCTAGCAAGTTAACCTCAGCTGGGAAGACAGGTGCAGATGCTCCTGGAGACTCTGAGACCAGTGAGGGACTTGATGGCTCTCCTAACAATCAGCAGTATGCATATTAGTTATAACTCCTAGCCCATGACAGCTGCATTATTTCACATGCAAACAAATTACAATTGTGAATGGGGCAATATTCCAACATAGAAAGTTTTCAGGTTAATATTCTCACCTATTTTTTCATGAAAAATATATACAATTCTTTATTCATGATGAACCGTATGGACCAATATGTTATTTTCTTTTTTAAAAATGGAATTGACTATTCTTCAAGACAATGAGATCTCAGTCACAAGAAGTATGCAAGCATATGTGGGATGATCATCTGTTAGCAAAGAGGATTCTTATGGGGAGTTGGTCCAGATAGCCTCTAAGGTCTCCTCTTCTAACTCTAAGAGTTCATGTTTCCAAAAGTTCACATTCACTTGTTATTTAATCAAAATTTTAGTGAGCCTGAAAATTTACTTCAGCCTAAAGAGACACAAATCATTTTTTCTCTCTCTTGGTTTACTAACTTTATTGTTGGAAATATTTCACTTTGCCAGAGAAAGGGAAAACAACATAAAAGAAGAAATGAGAAGATAAATGAGATGAAACAAATAAAAAGTAAGAACTACATAAAATAATTCCACTACTAATGAAAAAATTTTTAGAATAATTCTAAGAGTTTTTTTTCGAAAGATTCCTAGCTATGCTTTTATTGTAGCATAGAGT
>CM053588.1:245983501-246005090 GCA_028646515.1 Pseudochirops corinnae
TTAGCACAACAGAGGATAACAATCATGACTTTCAACTAGTCTCCATAATGGCACTTCCAGTCTCTGACCTAATACTCTTGGTTTAGAATAAGTTCCATTAATAGGGAAAAATGAAGAAGTTTAAACATGGTCCTGAGGACTAAAAGAAGAATGCAGACAGTTTTCTGAAACACAGGGCCCTTTTTATGTATTCACAGAAATCCTAATCAGGCTTCAGTTGGTGCTACACTGGTGAGATGTTCACCATTTGTCTCTGTTTGATCGCCATCTGGGCAAATAGAATATCTAGGAGATACATTTTATTTTTCTACCTATGATGCTCCCTCCCTCCTGAAATTCTACATCTTATCACATTTTATTTTAATCTTGGAGATGGCTCCTAAGACAGCATAATTAAAGCAGTTGGATCTTTCTATTAAAAAAAAAATTCTCCAAAAAAGTACTGCTGATTTTTTTTTCCTTTTTCCCTTTTCTCCTTATGCACTGGACATAATCTCTTTTGCTCTGCCTAATCCTGCAGTCTGTTTTTGATAGCACTGTGTTCAAATAAGTCACATCATAAGAAAGATTACTAGGGAAGGTATGGTTGAAAAAATCTAATACACAGAAGAAGGCTCATATGCATAAAAACAATGAACTTTGATTAAGACCCTTCTGTGTTTAGTCATTCAAAAAAAATCATGATGTTCCAGACACTGTGGCAAGTAAGTGTTGTCTAGACTTCACTATCATACTACTGTGGTGCCCCATAGTGGCACACAAAATACCTTGGGTTCTCAAAGGTAACAGAATTCAAGTTAAAGTTCTGGTAGATTCTTGAAAGTCTTTGAGGATGGGCAGTTTTGTAGCTTATCTTTTGAATTGTAAAGTGGTTGAGATCTGAATTGGTGGAGGGTACACACACTTCTCAGAGTTATAGGTAACTACTATATAAAGAGTTCTGTCTTTCCACTAGAGGACAAAGCTTGGATTAGCTACAGTCCCTATCTTCAGTTTGGTATATGGAGACACCAATATGGATTCTGAAACCATACAACATTACATATGAAAAGCATTATAGTTCAATACTTAAATATTTCAATTGTGTGGGTACTTCATTCATTAATGGAGATAGTAACTAACATATACACTTTTTAAAAATTACATCCAATTCTTGTCTGTGTCCTCCCAAAAATTCTTCATAGAGGGTCTACACAATGTATTAGAGCTCTTCCTCTAGGCCTTTTAATACTTCATGGTTACCAGTGTAGCAATAAGCTACCAAACAGATGCCTATCCCTCTTTTTCCCTATATGACTAGCCTACCTCCTTTTCCATTGATTCAACTTTTTAGGTCAATTTTTACACACAAGTAGGGACAGGAATAGAGATTAGACGAATGCAGATAGGAACGTTCACTGCAATTTAACACAGTGCTTAATAAATGACTGTTGATTTATTGTTAACTTAAAGTCTTAGGGAGTTGCCTAGAGTACTTAGAGATTAAGTGATCTACCTTGAATATGTCAGAGGTAGATCTTGAACCTAGTTCTTACTGGTTGCAAAACCAGTTTTCTATCCATTTCATCATATTAAGCACAAGTAATTGTTGCTCAAACACTGCAGAATGCCTATGTCCATGATGCGTCTATTGTTCCTTGAGGCATCTATAATTTTGACTTCTCAGTAATTGGAATGTTCCATGATTCAGAGTCATAAAGCATATAGAAGAGTAGCATTTAAAAGATATATGTCAAAGAAAAGTTTTAGATAACTGAAAGTTCTACACGATTTCTCAAATTCAATTCTGCTTGCAATATATATGCTGCCCATCCAATTACATTGCATAGTTAGGGTAATATGAGTTTTTCATCTATTTGCGTTTTTTCCTGTGTGGATTGTTAGGCTGATTTCTTTTGAGTAGCTGTGCATCTCACTAAGGAGGCCCAGTAGGATTATGGGACTTAATGTCAGACAACGCTATCCACAAATAGGAACATCTGGCAGATGTGTCCTCCAGTTAAGTACATCAGAGAGTTACAAAATAAAGTGCTAAGTGAAGTGAGTGGGTAGACTGCTACCAACTGAAGGGAACATGGACTATTTCTTGAGGAGGTAACATCTAACGTGGGTTTTGAAGTATGGTTAGGAATTCACAGAATCTGAGAGTTGAAAGGGCCTTGAGCAGCCAATACAACCCATACGTGAAATAAATTCCTCCTCTAACACTTTCAAAGAGTCAAGGTAGCCCTCTCTATTTTGGGATGGCTTTCACAGGATGAGAAGGGTGAAAGAAGGCATTTCAAGAATTAAAAAAACATTCAGAGGAAACACAAAGAAAATCATGAGAACATAATGCAAGTTCAGGGAATAAGATGTTGTGAAGTTTGACTGTAGTGCAGAATGCTTAGTAGTGTGTGTAAGACAGGTTCTCACTCAAACCCTCACCCCAATTCTGGCTCTGATCAGCTCTCCCCTAAATCAGCTTGTTAACAGAAGGGTAGATTTCTATCTGAAGGTTACATCCCTGGTAAAAATAAGAGCATAACCTAATTCTTTGCTGATAGTATACAGAGAAATTCTATGGTGGCACTTAACACTTCCTCAGTCTGAAATGTTGTCATAGGATGCAGCGATAATTTGTGGTGGTGAAATATGAGATAATATCACACAGTAAATGCCCTTGCAGTGTCATATACTTTCCATCATGTCAGATCTCAAAGCAGGTCACACAAAAAGGACCAGAGTTTGCTCTATAAGAATTTAGTCTGTAATAATAATAATAATAATAATAATAATAATAATAATAATAATAATAATAATAATAAAATAGCTAGTATTTATATAGAACTCTAAGTTTTACAGAGTGCTTGACATATGTTATCTCATTTAACTATCACAGCAACCCTGTGATGCAGAAGCTATGAAGATTCCTATTTTATAGATAAACAGAGGTTAAGTAATAGAGTCAACATAGGTAGTAAGTATCTAAGGAAGAATTTGAACTTGAGTTTTCATGATTTCAGATCCAGTGTTCTATTAATAATTCCACATGCAAAGTTAAGGGACAAAGCTTCCCCTCTCATAGTTTTGCAGCACATCCATATATAGAAAGTTACAATTTGGCTAAGCAGCCCCAGGATTGGTGGAGATGTTAAATCTCAAGAGTGTATATCTACTTGGCAGATTCGAAGTATTCTTAAAGTGGAGAAAAAATACAACTAATGACTTAATTGATAATAGCTAGTAATAATTGTTAACATTAATGTAGCACTTACTATGTACCAGGTACTGTGCTAAACACTTTAAAATTTTCTCATCTGATCCTCACAATAACCCTCGGAGGTAGCTGCTTTTATTGCCCCCATTTTACAGATGAGGAAACTGAAGTAAACAGAGGTTTTCTACTGAACTACCTAATAGTTCGATATTAACTTCAGTGAAATTCTATACTGTTTTTTAGCCAAACTGACTTGATAAACCTCATCCTCAATCCCACTCTCACTCTAGGTTTCTCAGTTTGCCAATGCTCCTTCGGGGTGAAAGGACCATCTCTTATTGTTGTTTGTCCTTCATTTTCAAAGAAGACCAATGACATCACAATATTGGGGTAAAATAGTAGTTGATTTGATTATTCTGTTCTGTATATATGTCCCACTTTTTCTATCTCATCTTTAGGGTGCACAATAAGCTCCTTCAGGGCAGAGATGCTGTCATGCTTTATGTTTGATTTCCTCTTGCCTAGAATAGTGACAGTAGATGTAGTAGGCAGTTAATAAAAGCTCATGGAATGAATACTCAGCATTGTCCTGCTGGTGGTAATGTTGAGATACAAAAACAAAACAGAACAAAAAACCCCTATCATTCTTTCATTTCTGTTACTTTGTAAGATTTATGAAGTCTTTTTTCAGTACTAGGTAGAAATTATTATCAGCCCCATTTTATAGGAGAAAACACTTGGAACCCAAGGATTTTTTTTTCATTTTTGTCTTTGTCTTGGCAGAGTATCTTGTCCATAACATGCTTTTGATGAATTTTCAATTATAGATGAGGCGCTGAGAGGTTGACTTGTTCAGGGTTATTTCAGTTAAGTACTGAAGGTAGGATTTAAACTTTAGTCTTATTGACTCCAAGACCAGGATTCAGAATTAGAATACATGTTCTTGGGCTCCAGAACTGCTTCTAGAAACATCACTGTAAGGTAAGAAATAAATACAGGTAGGATGGCCAAAACCTTAAAGCCAGTAGCTTTGTAGAGGCTTAACATGAATGGCAGCGACTTGCTTCTCCTTGGCCAGATTTTCTTTATGCTCTTGGCCCATTGGGTCTGCTTCCAAGTCTGTCTGTGACTCACTTCTATGCCACTGAGAGTTTCTAGCTAGATTCCCAGGTTTGTTTTGTTGCTTGTTACAGTCCATCTTCTGAGAAGCTTTTGTTTGTAAGGAATAGCTTTGACTAGTCATAGGCTCAGCTTCACAAGAGAGTGGCAGTAGTTATAATTACTTGGTATTAAAAAAATCATTTTCTGACTGAAGATATATGTATACAAATATGGGTGGATATGAAAATGCACAGAAATAAGTCAATGTAATGAATGAAATGCTTTGAAAAATACTTGTAAAGATACATGGCAATGGGGATGGAGAAAATATATTCTGAATAAGAACACTAACAGAGTTATTTCTGCTTAGTTCTGTTTATATGTTACCATATATAACCATGAAATAAATCTAATCAAGTAACTGTGAATCATGTCACTACAATTTCTGTCATTTCCAGTCCTTAGTGTTCCAAGCAGAGGTAATTCTTTCCAGTGGGAAAATGCTGGATTCAGAGTCAGAGGACCTGAGTAAAATTCTGCTAATTATCTAAGTAATTTTCAGAAAGTCATTTAGCCTCACTGAGACTCAATTTCTTTATCTGTGATATGAAAGCCTCAGTCAACAAATATTTATTAAGAACTTACTATGTGTCAGATACTAGGCTAAGTGCTAGGGATTCAAAGAAAGCCAAAAAAAAGTCTCTGGTCTCAGGGATCTTACATTCTAATTGGTGAGACAACATGTGAGTAATTTGGTACATTCAATATACATAGGGACTAGGTGGGAGGTAGTCTCAGAGTGGAAAGTATTAACATTTGGGACAAGGGGCAATAGTCCATGAGGAAGGTAATAAGGGTCTGCACTAATGTAGAGGGTATGAGAGTGTAGAGAAGGAGTCATATGGGAGAGATATTGTGAAGGTAGAAATGACAAGACCTGGTAACAGGCTGGAAATGTGGAACGGGTTGAAGTGAATAGTTGAAGATTAAATACATACATACATCAATATGTATGACTGGGAGGAAAATGGTGCTCTTAACAATAATAGGGAATTTTTGAAAGAGGGTGAGAGGTTTTGAGGAAAGATAATGAGTTCTGTTTTGGACATTTTGATTTTAAGATGTTTCCTGGACATCAACTTTGAGATGTCCAGAAAGCAGTTATGATACAAGAATGGGAGTTAGGGAAGTGATCAAGGCTGAAGCTATAGGTCTAGAGATTATCTGTATAGAGGTTATAATTCAACCCATGGGAACTGACAAGTTCCAGGCTATGGCAAGGTGTAAACAGTGATAGGATAAAGGGGGTAAGGGATTCAAGAGTTGAAGATAGCTTAGAGTTGAATAGCTTCACCAAGAAATAAAAAAAATAAGGAAAGGAGTAGAGCAGTGGTTCTCAACCTGTGGATTGAGACCCTCTTGGGCATCGAACGACCCTTTCACAGGGGTCACAGGGGTCGCCTAAGACCATCAGAAAACACATATTTCCAATGGTCTTAGGAACCAAGACACTGGTCCTCTATCCATCTCCAGGCAGGTCCTCCCACATATGAGTATTAAAGGGTTGTGGCATTAGGAAGATTGAGAACCACTGGAGTAGAGTCAAGAATGATGGCCTGGAAAAGAACTAAGGAGTGAAGAGAATAGAAATCTTCTTGAGTACAAAGAATAGGTAATGTTGAATTAGATGGTTGCTAATCCATTCAAGGTCTAAAACTATAAATCTCTGCAATTCTCTTGTTAGATACTATATGTCAATTAAGAAACATCCCTAAATGATTAACTTTTTTCAAAAAAGGATACGATTTAGAATTAGGGGACTTGGGTTTGAATCATTCTTTATGAATTTACTATTTATGTTGTCTGGGGTAAATTACTTTATCTTTCTGGGTCTTGGTTTCCTCATCTTTCAAATGAAATGGTAGATAATCTCTGCAGTCCCTTTTGACTATAGATCCACTATCCTTATCTTGAGTGGGCACCAGGCCCATCAGAAGTTAATATGGTGATGATAGGGAAGGTGAAGGACTAGATAAAGGGTTTGGTTAGATTGTAGAATTGCTGCCAAATAAAATGATCCAATCAAGACACTGTATTGAGGAGGGCTAGACTAAGGTTGAATCTGAGATTTGAGGTCATTAATTTAACAAGATGGCAGGGCAGGGAAAGAATTGGTAAGGATTAATACATGGGGTACTCAACTACCATAGTTTCTCTGAAGAAATTTTGAAGATACAAACAAACAAACAAACAAAAAACCCCGATCCTCAGCAGTAGAGCTTGAAACCAGGATACATTTTGGCAGCTTGAGTTTCCATAAGGAAGAAAGAGCTCAAGTAGATGAGAGTCATAAGTATCTAATCTGGATGTGAAAGAGTTTGCCCTGGAAACAAAAGGTCTGAATTTGTTGTGAATGATCTGTTTTCCTCAGCCCTGGAATCCTCCTCATCTTTGCTTCAGTAATGCTTCCGGACAGAAATAGAAATCCAGGGATCAAGGATTCTTACAAGCTTTAAGCCTCCCATTCCTTAACAGTTAATGTCCCAGAAAAATAAATTTACCTAATGGAATTCTGGTGTCCTGAATTACTTAACCTCACACTCAAAAGCATCTTTCTGTCACGTTGACTTTCCATATGATTAAGTTCTATACAAACAAAAAGGAGTAAAATAATTAGTGTCCTTATTGTAGAGAGATCTTTAATGGAATTTTAAAAGCCCTGCTCTGTACCTCTTATTATGATTTTTGCCCATTCAGTGCCTCACATCTTAATTCTAAGATCAGTAATGGTAAGGCCTGGAAGTTGGCTCATTTTACTAGCATAGGATAGCAGTGATAGATGAATTTGTGCTCAACCCATTTTAAAGCAATGACTTAAGAGGAAATATTCCTACTAAATGATATGGCTTAAATCGATGGAAATATTTGTTATTCTATTTCTTCCCCAAAGCTAGCTGCACTGGGGAAAGTACCAGCAATTAAATAGGCGGTTGGTTTTGGTTATCGAAGAAAACAAAATTTCTCCCCTAGAGAAACTGTTCATTAAAAAAGTGCTTTCTGAAAACAGTTTTTAAAAAAGTTTAATTTCTATTAGTTAAGCTTCTGAGTTAGACATGTAGCACAGTGGCTCCTTGGTGGTGGAGAGAGGAATCCAGATTTATGACCACCTTTATATATGTAACCATGATTAAATGGATCCCAAGTCTGTTCCCATCATGCTTGCAGAGGTAGCCTACCAGAGTTTTGCGTCAAACCACAGAGAAAGACAGACTAATATAACTTTTATTTCTGACACAAATGGTCCTACTTTAATGTAATAATCTTTTTTCTTTTTTGTTTATTTTTAAAAATCAATTTATTTATTTTCTTGTTTACATCACTCATTTCCATGAGATTTTGAGTTACAAATTTTCTCCCCATCTTTCCCCTACCCACCACCTCAAAACAGCGATCCCACTGTATAACCCCTCCCCTAGTCTGCTCTTTCCTAATGTAATAATCTTTTAAAAGTGCTTTTATCACAAAAATCCTATGAGGAAGTTACTGAACAAGGATTCCAAAACAAGTTAAGGGACTTGACCAGTCTTAAACAGCCTCGTAAACATTAGAGCCTTGTTCAGACTGTGAGTTCAATGGTCTTTCTACTACATCATGCTCCTTCAAAAATGCTCTGGTTTGTTTAGAAAGAACTGTTTAAATCAGAATACAGTGAAATATAGCTCAGCTTTTTATTGCCCATTCTAATGGTAGCAAGAATGATGCAGATAAATGAGAACCATATAACAAGTGAGTGGCATGCCTGACTTTAACCAATTACTTTTGCCTCCATTCCCATATTTTTGACTAGAACTGCTAATGAGTGGTAAATCAAATGAATGCTCCTTTCTATTCCCATGAAACAGTAAAAACAACAGGCAGAGAAATGTGCAAAAAAGGAATAGCAAGAAGGAAAAGGGGAAGAGTCAGAATCTGAATAATCAACCTTTGCAATTATTTGAAGTAGTGTTTATAATATGTTCCTCTATACCTGGTTCAGAGCAGCTTTTAATATTTTCCCCCATTTAGAAGAATGTAATATTAGAAAGGAAATACAATTGTAGATGGAAACCTAGAGATCATCTAAGTCATTTTAGGGATGAGGAACCTGAGACCCAACAATGTTAAAAGACTAATTAAAATGATTCAATTACATAGTGGTCCTTCATCATAGAGAGTCACTCATATTCTAGCCTTCCCTGTATTTCTCAACTTAGTTCAATTCAACAAGTGTTATCATGATAATAAATACTTATTAAGCACCTACTATGGGACAGGCACTGTGCTAAGCACTGGGGATACAAATGCATACAATCACGCTATCTAGAGGAGAAATGGGAAATAATGAACAAAGGTAAGGCACTAGAAATAAAACAGTTTGGGCAAAGGCTTCCTAAGAGCCTACTATGTGCAAGGATCTGTGCTTTTTCTATTTTCCCTTCACCTTTTCCTTCTACCACTCCTCACTCATTAACAAAAGCACATACTGATGTTCAAATAAAGGAGTTGGAAGGGAGCATATTGGCTAAACTTTATGAATAGATGGAACAGAGATCAAACTCAGAGCTAGTCTCTCTTCAGCCTCAAAATATAGTTTTCAGGGGGATTTTTCTTTTTATTTAACTGTATAGACATTTTTTAAGTGATGGAAGAAATATGGCATGCAGCTATCTCTGACCTCTGAGCTTTTCTTTTTATTATGAAGAATTATTTGCCTTAATGGAATTCTACATCATATGTTCTATTGTAATGTTGTTGCTCAAATTTTAATACTGAAGATATACTATATCCATAAAATTTCTTGGAAATAACAAAGAAAACTTCCAAGTGTAATGCACCCACTTTGTTGATACTTTTAAAATTCAAAATAAATGTGCTTTATGTTTTTTGTGGTTTTTTTTTTTTGGTTAGTATTTCAGTCTGTTTCATAGAAAATGCTGTAAAATTTACTCACAGCTGACCATTGGATGGAATGTATCTGAAAGGAAGCGATATCTTTAAAATGTTGAATAGATTTTTTTTAATGAATGCTTATAGAAAATTGTATGCTATTGCTTACAAAGTTACATTGATAAATGGGGCTAATACCTTCTCTGCAGTGGCCATCACAGCAGAATCAGTAATGTCCTCTATTATTTTTTGTTAGACACGCGCTTTTGGTGACATTATAGTTCCCATAAAATGGTCTAGTAACTTACAAAAGAGATTAAACCAAAGCAATATGTTATAGTTTTACTAAAATGTTTCCTTGGACCTTACTTTCACATTATTATAGAGTCTTAATGCATTGTCCCTTTTTTGTTCTTTTCTCATTCCAATAAGTCTCAGTTTTGTAACTTCATTCTTCTTTCTATTGCTTTATAGACTCCTATTCTATATGGTCATTCTTAGTACTGAGAGCTAGGTTCAAGAGAGGACCAGCTTTCAGCATACATCTTGAGTGTGTCACAATACACCACAAATATTAACTCAATATGGAGGGGCAAGTTCTGTTTTCCCAAAGTGACACATGAGATTCCTACATCCTATACATCTATTCCTTTCTTCTCAGGAGACCATGTCATAAGCACCTTCTAGAGACAAGGAGAAAGTTCAGCCTAATGTCCAATATGTGGCCTTTGATGGGGGGAGGGAGTGTTTGAAATCCCTATAAATTAAAAATATTTGGGTTTTTTTGCTCCTTATTTAATATTAGTCATTGGGATTCTTTGGTATTTCCTGTAACTTTAAAAATTAATGAAAACATGCAGATGATCAAACAATTTGAAAGTAATTGGCCAATCCACTCCTTTTATCCTTTGCTGCCAGAATTATTTACAGGCATGTGATACTTACTAGAGAAAATATTTGCTGGAAATTTAATAAAAAGGTAGCCCCACTTTTTCTTTTTTCCTTAGATTTTGATGATCTCATGGCTAGCCATTTAACGTGAAGTACAGCTTGCAGGTGATGCTAACAAAATTGATCACCTTCATGCCAGACTTTAAGGAAATCAACAAAATTGTGAGAGTTATGGGAGATGAGGATGTCCTTGGACCCGAAAGCAAATTTTTCAAATAGGATAGGATTCCTCAGACGTATGTCTATATAAGCTCTTCCTTAACAAGCAGGAATCACTTAAAAATCCATTAAATTACAGAATCCTTGGGTCAGAGGTTTAGAGCTGGGAATTTCCTTAGAAGAATCCAACCCTTTCATTTTACAGATGAAGAAAGTAAGATTCAGAAAGGTCACAAATATCATTGCCATTCTGATATCAAGAATCTAAGTGGTAACAAGTAACCACAGTGGGATAATGACTTCAATCTTACAGCTCCTTATTCGAACAGAACATTCTTTGCTGTGGGTTCCCAGAATGGCAAAAGGGGCTTCTGGACATCAAAAAGCAGGCAATATATGATTTTTTCAGAAGAGCAGAGCAAAAAAAAAAAAAATATCCAATGTATTAACAAGAGAGATTGGCAAATAGGTAGACATGAATTCCTAGAGAAAACGCAGGTCATTAGACATCGTTGGAGACTTCGTCATACTTATTTGTCCAACAAGTATTTATCATGGGCCTACAATATACTAAATATCTTGCCAGGAGCTCAAGATACAAACACCAAAATAAAACACGCCCCACCCTCAAGGAGTGTGCATTCTATCGGAGGGAAACAGCAGAGGATTTGACAAAAATGAGAGAACATTTTGAGATAGCTGCCAGGTCCTTTTCCCCAACAGAAGAAAAAAATAAATAAAATAAGCATTCAAATTTAAATGTACCTGCAAGGCCAAAATACTACTATCTATATACCTTTACAATCATTATCTAATGAAAGATGTGACTGTATCCCACTGTGCTGATTCCCACTGCTCTCCACAAACATCCTGCAATCCCACTCTCTACACATCCTAATGGGGATTGGTTTAGGGTAGGAGTCAGAGGGAAGACAGTAAAATACTAAAAAATACAGTAATGAGTTACTCCCAGGGTAAAGTTGGGAATGGAATTAATAAGGCCTATGAACCTAAGCAGAATGATTTTACATGCCAAATGCTGGGTAGAGCTGCCACGAGTTATACTCCTATTAATCTGGTCACCTTTAGAGGCAGTGCAAATTAGATGCAGAGCCTCACAGTTAAGAAAAGGACCATATTTGTCCCACATTCATTAAGTTGCTAACTTTAAAAAATGATCAGCACTGAGCTATGGCTGATGTAACTCAAGGAAAGTTGGCCTAAGTAGCTCACTTGAATTCTCAGTTTGTTACTTTTTTAATCGGAAAGTTGGTTATAAGGAAACTAATGCTGTTCTTTCTGATCCATGTTCCATTGCAAAGGTTTTTAAGTAGAATTATATAATAGTTGTCTTCTGTTATTTATCTGCTATGATGTTTATGTTATCATATATACTCATTTGCCCACCAGAGAGCTCCCATTGGTCTAAGAAACAGTATCTCAGAATAGCAACTGGCCGTTTAATGTTAAGGATATCTTACAGGTGACGTTAATGAAATTGCTCTCATCTTTGAAGCAATCTTCAAGGAAATCAGGAAAATAATGAGAGTGATGGAAAATGGGAATGCCCCTGGGCCCAAAAGCATAATTTTCAAAGAGGGTGGACTAGGATTAATGATTTCTGGCTTCCATTGTGGCCAATATGTCCTTAAAAACTTAAAGCTGCTACAGACAAAGGATAAGACCTAGGAAAATGGCAATCTTTTTTAGTATTGAAGTAGTATTTACTGCTACACAATTCTGTTGGTCTGAATAGGTGTGGAAAACAAAATGATAGTGGAATATTGAACTTGATTTTGTACATTGAGATGATGCAAAGTAACTAAAGAGGGTAGGCAGAGGAAATGCTTTAGCATATGACACAAGATGTGGCATAGTTATTGAATAATAAGGAAACAAAAGGAGTGGACAGATCAGTTTATACCTTTTCAATCAATCAAGAATGATATAGTCTTACACAAGCTTTAGAACTGAGAAAATAATGAATAAGGTCAGTCAGTGCAAGGGAATTATCAGTTAGATAAAAAGTCTGGGGCTATTATGATAAAATAATGAGAATAAACTCTTTTTAATAAGTGTTTCTGGAGTCATACCTGAGATAGTTGTATACAACTGGTGACTAAAACTTGAGGAGTAGTTCCAAGGATTGTTAATGTGGAAACTTCAGCCATTAAATAAAAGCTCTAAAAGGAACTTCACAGGTCATTTCATTGAACTCTTTGATTTTACAGAAAAGGATACTGAGGTTCAATGAGATTAAATGTCTCGCCCAAGGACACATAAATTGCAGGCATCAGAAACAGGACTTGAACTCAAGTCCTCTAATGATGCAAGAGCAAGTGAATACTCTTTTGATCGTACCATGCTGCCTATTGGGAAATCATTCAGGTTAGTTTACAAATTGCTGCCCAACTGGTTCAAGGTGAACATCAATGCTGAGTCTCCCATGATAGTGGCAGAAGGGGAACTGACAAGAGCAGTGGACTATCTGTGCGTCGTGACCATCACCAAGGTCTTTGTGGTCAAGTTGGCCCTTTTGCATAGGTCTGTCACTGAAATCATGGAAGAAAAGGAGTTTTTAGACTCTTATAGATTACTAGGGCAGTTCACTACCCTTGAAAGAAAGGGATTAGGATAAATTTTGGATGCTGATCTTAGCATTCAAGATGAATATTAAGTAAAAATGTCACATATTCTAAACATGTAATCATATATTCAGTGAGTTGGATTCCTTTTGTAAGAAGAAAAAATTGAACGCGTAGGACAGTGAGTTCCACATAATTCTATATTTTTGGCTTGAAGAATTAGCATATATAGTCTCTTATGGTTGCCCAACTAGCCTTGCTAACTGCAAAACCCTCTATTCTTTAAATTTTCTCCTGAATCTTTCAGGTAACTGTGCTTCTCTCAAGTCAGAATCCTGGCTAATTTTTTTTTCCTGCTTTTTCATCCCATTTTAAAATTGAAAGACTGAGTAATAGCCTAAACCTCCCCCCAACCCCCACCACTAAACAGCAACTGGTAATAGAAAGTGAAACATTTTCCTTTCTATTTCCCTTTTGGTTTATTTTCTACTCCCCTTTACCACTGCCTCAACCCTCATTTATCTCCTGATGGCATTTTGTAAATTGATTGAATGAATGGTATAAAAAAAATAATTCTGAAAGCTCTGACTATAGCTTTATGCAAAGAACACGGTAGGCACTTAATTAATGTTTATTGATTGGCTCCTTTAGGATTGTAATGCTCTGCCTATGCTGATATGCTCCTTTATTCATGATGCTATGCTGTGTCTAATGTATTTATAATTTATTATTGTGTCTATAACTTATTATATCACCTATATTTGTGGATACTAGGCTAAACTTCCTGTAGACAGTGGCTGAGTTCTCCCCGAGCCTTAGTTTTGTATTCTGTGGACAGTTAATTTTATAGGCCATTTTGTCCAGCTCCCATTTTATGGATGAGAAGACTAAAGCCCAGAGAATTTAAATTATTTGCCCAGGAAGTCAATGTCAGAGGCTGTATTTGAACCTAGGTCCTCTAACGTGAGAGCCAATACTTCTTTCCACTGTACTATATTATCTCCCTAAATACATGTTGATTGAATTTAATAATTCTGCTGACAGTGCCTTTGGCCTATTCCATTCCATTCAATAATCTCTATATTGGCTATTAAGGAGATCATTTATTAGCCACCCATTCTTTGAAATGAATGGTTCCCCATTTCAAGGAGACAGATAAAAACGAGCCTATGGGGAGGAGCAGAAGAGATTCATAGGTTTGGAAAGTGCTACAGCTTTTTGACCTATGGGGATGAGGTAGATGCTGTTGAGTCGGTGTGAATGGGTGAAATTTAATTCAACAAATATTTACTAAGGGCCTTTGAATAGAGCACTAGCTATTATTTATTAAACTGTGGTAGAATCAGTCTAGTCAAGGCTAGTTTTAAATTCTTAAAAGTGTCCCAAATTCTCATCTAAGTTATAGGTTACATAAATCCTCATATCTATGCCCAATGTGGGAGCACAATCTCAACTGATTTTGTTTTTTAAAACCAACACACTTTTAATATGTGCTAATTAATTACCAGGCAATGTTCAGAAATAAAATCCCCATAGGCTCTTTCAGGAAGAAAACCCAAGAAAGAAGGTTTTCCTCACCTTGTCTATCCAATATTAAGCTTATCTATTTTAAGGATATTTTTACTTCTTTTTCCCTCACTGGACAGGATCAAGGAGTTGGTGACTACATTATAATGAATTTCTCCAATCAACCCACTCCCACTCCTATTTCTCTAAAGGATATTAATGAACTAGGCTCTCAAAAGTCACAGAGTCTGTTTTCTTGGGAGAATGATGACTTTTTACAAAGATACCAATCTACTGAGCAGAGTCCCTGACAAACAACTTTCTGAAACTAAATGCAAATTATCAAACTGCATGGGGAAATTACACAAACACATACATATATGCATGTATGTAATTATATATCACATATACATATATGTGTGCATGTGTATATGTGTATACACATATGTACATATATACATGCATACATATATACTTTTAAAAATACATCTGTACTATTCATTTCCTATGTCTTCTAGAGACTGCAAAACTCTTTGTATATTGATTGCAGTGAGTTCTTAGAACTATGCTTACCAAATCCTTCAAACTGAAAGTCCTTTAAGAAGTGACAAATTGGTATTTTTATTCCAAATTCATGTAATAATTTGGGATCATCATTATGGACCTCAGTGTAACAGATTAGAGTAGGATGCAGCCTCAAAGGTCATCTGGCCAATCCATTTTACAGACCAGGAGCTTGAGAACAAGGCAGGTCAAATAACTTGTCCAAGTTTCCCCAGTTAGTAAATTTTAGAGATAGAGTTCAAACCCAAGCTTTTAAAATACTTCCAAAATTTGAGTGAATTCTGAGAGTAAATGCTCAGAATTCATGGGTACAAGAGAGAATACCAGGAATGATAAGGGAAGTGTAGAACTCAAGGATGAGAGGCATTTCTTTCATTGTTCCCTGGACGGCTCCTCTTTATGGTCTACTATGTTGGAGATGTCCAACTGATATTCTTCAAACTGATCTGAGCATGTCACTTTCTGTTCAGGAAGCATCATTGGCTTCCCCTTGCCTCTCAGATAAGGAAAATGTCCTCTATTTGGTATTTAAAACCCTCCATCATCTGGTTCCAGACTTTTTTTTCAGGCTTAGTCCCCTTCATAAATCCCACAGTTGGCTGCTGTTACCCACTTACAAGATTACGTTTCCTACTTCTGTACTTTTGCAAAACTCTGTCCCCCATTCTGACAATTTTTTCTTTCCTCACTTCCATTACTTGGAATCCTTAGCTCTCTTCAAGGTTCCGATCCAAAGTCATATCCTATAAGAGAACTTTCCTGATCTCCACACCTCAAAATTGTTAGCGCTTCCTTCCTCTACTCCCAACCAGGTCTTGTAACTCTGCATTTACTTTTGTGTATTTTGCATTTACTTACATCTGAATGTATTAGTAGCCTCTAGAAGAAATTTAAGCTCCTTGTGAAGAAGAATAGTTCTCATTTTTGTATTTGGATCCCTATTGCCTAGCATGGTGCTTGACACATAGTAGGTACTTGATAAATGCTTGGTGAATTGAATGTTTTTAGTCAGGGCATGACCATTTCCTCCAGATCTGTACTCAATGGACTTATGTAAATTCAACCCTTCAAATGTTATATAAGATTGTAAATATGTAAGTGGAAAAACTAAGACCAGGGACTTAAGCCACTACCAAAGGTCAGACTATAAATCAAGGGAAGATCCTGGGATTCATAGCTGCTGCTTCACTACTTCAATTAGCAACCTCCCATTTCTTCTTAAAAATTGAAGCCATGGAAACCTTGTTATTTCTTGGTTATTTCAGATTCATCAAAGAATCACCAAGAAAAGGATTAATGAAACTCGTTTCACATATGATTATGAGTTCAATAGATATGCTGGATATTTAATTGATTTAAAAAATGAAAAACTCATTCCTTTTTCTAAAACATAAAGGAAGCCAGGTAAAGACCTACAAGATGAGAAGTGCTATTGATTCCACGATTGTGAATTTCATGAATACCAATCAGGATTAAAATTGCATACAAGGTCTTAATTTGAACATATTTGCCTGAGATTGGCCAAGAATAAGCGGAAACTTGTGGTATCTATCCAGACAAAAAAACAATCCCAATAATCAATCACCACTGAAAAGATACATTCTATGTTGGCCTTTGTTTCAAACAATTCAAAATGACTTTATGCAGTTCAGGCTTAATTTAAAAAAAATAGAGGGGGCATATTTGGCAGTTTTGAATGGAAACAAAAACCTAGTTACTTAAAAAACAAAACAATAACAGCAATACATTTGCAACCTTGGTGAACTGTTAAATGCTACAACATTTCTATTATATCCATGTATATGCTTCCCCAAATACTAAGAACAATAATTAGAAAGGACTGGTTCATTTAGTTTTATGTTTCTGAGAGGATAATTGTTTCTACAGTAGTTGTCTACATAGGGAAAGTTCACAAAGGATCATGGATCTAAAGCTTGAAAGGATCTCAGAGGCCACTTAGCCAATCCTCTCATTTTATAGATGAGGAAAATGAAGTTCTCTAAAATGAAAGTTTGCCCAAATTTCACATAGTTAGCATTTATAGCAGCATTTGAACCCAGGTCTTTTAAGCCAGGAAGCAGCACTTCTTTTCCTTTACCACACTGCTAAACAAACAAATAAAAAAGAGTAGAGAAAGACTTCTCTTCTTTTTCACCATTAACAGGGTAGGTATCAAGTAATTACATCCAAGTTTGGAAATCAGGTAGCACTGACAGGAGAAAAAAATTCATCTCTAAGAATCAAAACATCATTCATTTATTTATTTATCTCTTAAGCATCTACTAGGTTCCAGTCATATAAACATATGACTGTTTCGGTGTTTCAAAAGCACACTTTACTGAAGTTTAGAAATGTTTTAACCACATTGAAATGAGGGATTGGTCCATGAGAGGTCATCCCCAGAAAGTTGGATAACTAGGTTGAACTTGCTTCTAGGTGTGTTTGATGACACAGAATGAAGAAACCCTGCTCTGATTCACAAAATTGATGGTATTTCATGATTATTTCCTATCGACTCCCTGCATGATAAAGAAAAGCCTTTGAAATAACTGTGAAGCTGGAACTGAGTGTGTATGCAGAAGGCAGTTGTAGGCAAATCAGTCTCTTCTGTGTGGGGATCAACTAGATATATATTACTTTGTGTTCCTTGAATACATGGCCCTGATATTACCATTGGTCCTACTATGTCTATTCTTGGGCTAAGTAATGTTAGAGATATACTAGATCCATGAGTTTCACCCATGGTCCAGTGTCAGGAGGCCACAGCAGAGTTGTTAGTCATAGGTAAGTACCTCACTACTGTATCCCCAAGGAATGGTCTTTGGGACCCAGGTGTAATGGTAATGATAATTTGAAGACTTCCCTGCCCCTTAATAAGCCTAAGGTAATTTGAAGACCTTCCCTGCTCTGAAGTTATGCCCTGCCCCCCTAATAGGTTGAATGTAATCACATGGATCCTGTGGTGGGAGGAGTTTGCTGAACGGTGGAGTAGAGCCCACAAGAAACTGGGATTCAGAGCAGCTAGCCTGGATGGAGGGGAGGACATGTCCAAGGGAGACAGTTAGGCTTATGAGTAAATGTTGGTCTATGGGAAGGCTAAAGGATGCTGTGGCTCCCTATGCTGTTATGGTTTATTAACTTCTCTGCTACTATGATGGAATCAGCTTACTGGTTTTGGGATTCGGTTTTCTAGCATCTGAATAGATGTTTTGTTTCTGTTTTTTATATGAAAAGTCTGTTACCTTTTGCAATTGAGCACTATGTAGGCATATTTATAGTGACTGTTGGTGCTGTGAATATTGCATTGGCACTACACCAGCCCAGCAAAGGATAAGCTTGACAAGTGAGATACTGCATTGTGCAATCAAGGGAGCAACTTTTTTTATTAGTGATGTTGAATTTGGAACTGAACATGGTAGGGCAAATGTTTTTAGTAACTTCTTTAATTTTGAGCCCACTCTCCCCAGTGACTAAAGCAACAGAAGAAAAAGTGTGCTTCTGGCTTGGGAGGATGTGTTTGTACTTCTGATTTTGCACTGTCTTCTTGGTAAATATCCCTTTGTAAAAGCTAATTGATGTTAATCGCTTATTAGTGATATTGAGGCAATATTAACTGGTTAAATTTATATCTGTGCACTATTCATTGGCATTGATGATACTGAGAAAACATTAACTCATTATTGATCGGGAAAATACACTTGAAAGGGGAATTGAGTCAACACCTTTATCAGCATCACCCCAGGCCTTTAGGGTTAAACTTAAAGCCCTGAACAGGACAAATAGCCACTCTCTGAGGGATCCTACTTGTTAGTGCAAAGAGAGTTGTAATAAGGTCCTCCAAAGTATGTATAAACTCCCCCCCCCCAAACATATACATACACATGTGCTACAATACATTAGTAGAATGAGATAAATATGTGTATCTATAGGGCAGGGACATTCTAAATCAGTCAACTAGTATTTATTTAGTGCTAATAGGGGAGACAATATACAAACGATCATGCACAAAAAAATACAGACAAGATAAATTAGAGTTATTCTCAAAGGATAGGCATTATGATTAAGGAGAACTGGGAAAGGATTCTTGCAGAAAGTGAGACTTTAGTTTTGGCTTGAAGGAAGACAGGGAAGCTGGGAGGCAGAGGTGAAGAAGAAAGTATTCTAGGCATGGGGGAAACCCAGTAAAAATGCTCAGAGGCAGGAGATGGGGAGTCCTGTGCCTCCCAATTTAGAAGGGCAAACATATATCCATGATGCTAACATAGTGTAGTAGAAAGAACATTGAGCTTGAAGGGGGTGAGGGAAGGGAATAAGCATTTACTAAATGTATACTTAAGCATTTATTAGATTCCTAAGTTCTGTATAAATATTATTTCACTTGATGTTCACAACAATCCTGGAGGTCAGTGCTATTGTTACCTTCATTTTACAATTGATAAAACTAAGGCAGGCAGTAGTTAAGTGACTTGCCCAGGGTTACACAGTTAGTAAATGTCTGAGACTGGACTTGGAGTAGTGTAATGCCTTAATTAGAATCCTTGCTTTGAAACTTACTCTTTGTGAACCAGGGAACGTCACGTAACATCTATGAGTCTCAGTTTCCTCATCCATAAAATGGGAACAATAATACTAATACTACTTTACAGAACACAGTTATTACTATTTATATGGCTCTATAAAGTACTCAATGAATGTGAGCTTTAATTATCATTAATATTTTATTGAATCGCTACTTAAAATTTTAGGGAAGGCTAATAATGAAGTTAGGCGGAGAAAAAGTGAAAGGGGGAGAAAACAGCCATGATACCAGAATAGTAACTTTTGGGAGTATTATCAGTATTTATTACAAATAGACTAGATAAGTTCTCTTCCAGCTCTGAGATTCTGTGACTAGAACATAGGATTCTAGAGCTCGATCTAGTTAGAACCTTAGAGGCCATGTTATTTCCCATATGCAAAAACTGAAGCCTAGTAAGGTTAATTGATTTGCCCAAGGTCACCCACTTGTTAAGTATTAAAGGCAGAATTTGAAGCCAGGTCCTCTGACTTCAAAACTACCATTCTTTTCATTAAAATATGTTGCCTTCCCATTGATCTGAATCTTCATGATTCTAAGACATCATAGAGGAGAGACTTTCAAAATTTTGTTTCATGAAATTAGGTACTTCATCTCTACTGAATTTAAGGACCCACTTGGTCAAAAAAAATTATGGAAGATGCAGAAGTAAATGGGCTTACATTTTGTTGAAAATGAATGCCACTTTTTGCTATCCACATATTATAATCTTCATTCTGGGCTACAAAAAAAAAAAAACTATTGATGGGGTGGAGTCAAGATGGCAGCATAGAAGCAGGAAAACTCCTCATCTTCCCCCATACCTCAAATACCTATAAAATATGACTCTAAACAAATCTTACAGCTCCAGAATGCACAAAAGGCCAGAGAAACAAAGTTCCCACTGAAGGCAGCCCAGCAGGCAGATGGAAAGGGGTTCATTGCAGCATGCTGGGAACACAGACCAGCACTGCATGAACCTGTGGCTGGAGCCCAAGGGTGGCCAAGGGCAAACTGTGGCTGGAGCTAACAGGAGAGTGGATCACTGGCAGCTGTGGTGATTTTCAGAATTATCAACTCATAAGAGCCAAGGACAAAGGGAAAGGTTAGTGGAACTAGGCTAAATTTGGGGGAGAGGGTCTGGCTGAGTGCCCCAGAGCTAGAAAAGGCTGAAGCAGCAGCCCTGCAGCCTCCACATGGCTGCTTCAGAGCTCACAGCCTGCAGATTGCAGGGGGGGCAAGTGATCATTCAGAGGCTAAGTGCTCTTGCCTTGAGCTGCCTGGATCAGGATCGCAGTTTTGGGTGGTAGTCCTGAGGTGCATTTTCAGTGGGCCAAAGCTAGTGGGGCTGCAGAGACAGCAGCCTCTTAATAGCTTCAGCAGCTGCGAAAAACCCCAGCAATTTGGGACAGAGCTCTTCCCTCTGAAGGCAGAGTTCTGTGGAGCTCAAAAGCCAAGTAATTGACTGGTAATATGAGCAGACAAAGGAAGCAAAGCAAGCCCAGCAATCCAACTTTAGATTCCTTTTTGGGGGACAAAAAGGATCAAAGCATGGAATGGGAGGAAGACAATACAGTCAGAACTCCTGTACCAAAAGCTTCCAAGAAAAATGGAAATTGGCTACAGGCCATAGAGGAGCATAAGAAGGATTTTGAAAACCACATAAGAGAAGTGGAGAAAAAAATTAGGAAGAGAAATGAGAATGATCCAAGAAAATCATGAAAAGAGAGTCAACAACCTGACTGAAGAAAATAACACCTTAAAAAATAGATTAACTCAAATGGCAAAAGAGGCTAAAAAGCTAATGGGAAGAATGCCTTAAAAAGTCAAATTTGCCAGATAAAAAAAAGAATCTCAAATGCTTATTGAAGAGAGTAATTCCTTCAGAATTAGAGTGGAGCAAATGGAAGCAAATGACTTTATGAGAAATCAAGATACTATTAAACAGAACCAAACAAATGAAAAAATAGAAGGCAATGTGAAATATCTCCTTGAAAAAACCACTGACCTGGAAAATAGATCCAGGAGAGACAATTTAAAAAT
>CM053588.1:246005590-246017100 GCA_028646515.1 Pseudochirops corinnae
TGAGGTGGGTATTTTTATTATCTCCATTTTACAGGTGAGGAAACAGAAGCAGATGGAAATTATGTGACTTGCCAAGAGTCATATACTTAGAAAATGTCCAAGATAGGTCTTCCTGACTCCAGGCTCAGTGCTCTATCCATGATTATATTCATGTAAAATATGCCTCTGTGTTGCTTCCAACCAGTACTTCTTTCTCTACCCTTTCTCAAGAAGGAAAATCTAAGTCTACTCTCACACTACAGTCTTTTTAATACTTGAAGTCCATCAGTTATCATGACCCCCTCCCAAGTCTTTTCTTCTAAGCTTAATACCTCGGATTCATTTAACATTTAAATGGTCCTGATGGGTGCTCTCTTTACTGTGATCGTTATCTTATGTGTTCAAGTGTGTCAATGTCTTCTATAAAGTGTTATATTCATAAATACATATGGGCTGATCAAGGCAATGGGGAGTGGGACTATTACGTCCTGTGATCAAAACTTTATGTTCCTATTAATGTGCTCTAAACTTGCATTTACACTTTTGTTTGCAATGTTCATTCCTCTCTAAGCTCCATCCCTGACTCCATGGACATTTTCTACCATATCACAGAAGAAACCTCACCCTGAAACTTCACTCCACCCCTGGATTTCTTAAATTGGAAGTATACTCCACCCCTGGCCTCCTTCCTCTGGATGACTGCTTCTTCTCCAGAACTTCATTTGAAGTAAAGTATCCAGACCTGGTATATCTTCATCCTCTCTAGGATTCATTCCTAACTCTCTGGACTTTCCCTGCCTGCACACAGACACCTTTTTCCTCCAGCCCCCTTTAGTTTATTCATTGTCTCATGGCCATTAAAATGTAAGCTTTTGGAAGGCAGGTCTTATCTTGCTTTCTTCCCCTATTCTGGAAGTCCTTAGCTCAGTACTTGGCAACATTTAACAAATGCTACAATAATCTTGTGAGAGAAATATCTGGCAAATCAAAACACCACTAACATCTTGACTACCATCTCCCTTTTGAATCTGATTCAGATAGCCCAGGATCCTGAACCTAGCAATCTTGGGAATAATAATATCTCCCAGGCCACAAGACTTGCTTCCAGTTCAGTCTCAGAAGCTATTTAGGGAAGAAATGGAAATGGGGCCTCCCTTCCTCATAGTCTCTAGTAACTGCTGAGGGCCATTTGCTACCAACAGGCAACTCCCAGACCACCAGTTCAGCTTCCAGCCCAGTCCTCAGAGCAGCCTTCTGGGAAGACAGCTCTTGTGAAGATGTAGCCTGGTAAGTGCTCCCAGAGTGTTTCAGCCATAGCTATTGAAGACCCAGAAAAGATAGTTCTTGTCACCAAAATCCTTGGCTCTATCTACTGGTTCAACATCAGAAACTGATATGATCTTATCAGTTGAATTGAGATTAAAGAAAATACTTTCCCATCTGCTTTGGTGCAATGCTCTAAGGACTATAGGACTTTTGGATTTGATTTGTAGCTGAAATCATCCTTAAGTATCGTCTCTCCAAAAAGAATATGAGCTCCTTAAGGGGAGGAAGTGCCTTAGGTTTCTATTTTTATTCCCAGGGGTTAGCACAGTGCATTGTACTATTTAGAGGCAGTCAGATAGCACAGTGGATTGAATGCTGGGCTAGAAGCAAGACAGACCTGCATTCAGAATCTAGTTTCAGGCATTTACTAGCTATGTGACCCTGGTCAAGTCACTTAATCTTTGCCTTGATATCTTCAATTGTAAAATGGGGATAATAACAGAACCTACCTTGAAGGGTTGTTATAAGGATAAAATAAAATAATATTTGTAAAGTGCTTAGCACAGTACCTGGTCTGTAGTGGGCGCTATATATAAATGCTTATTCCCTTCCCCTTTACACAGAGTAATTGCTTAATCAATGCATTACTCATTCATTGAAGGCATTAGTGTCCCCAAAAATTTACAAGTGAGAGAAGAATGAAGTTTCATAAAGGTCTGATGATTTGCCCATTATCATGAAGGCAATAAATGACAAAGGCAAAATATGAAGCCAGGTCTCCTGATTCTAAGTCTAGTGGCTGAACTAAATCTTAGCAGATGGGACAATTGTCAAGAATGTGCCTTTCTTCTTTGTTGTTTTGCAGCCATTTGCTCAGCATGCCTTCCCTAATTACTCATCTCCTCACTCTCAGGGAACTATAGAAGGACATTTTTGAAACTTTGACACACAACTTTTCTCAGTTTTTAACTCATGGCCTAGGCCTTGAGATCACAGGTTCCCCATAGGGAACCCTGGACAAAGTACAATTTACCTCCCAGTTATGACACTGCTTATTAATATGTGGATTTGGACATTTCACATCCCTTGAAATACAACTACTGCATGTCACGGAAGCCTTTTTTTAAGATAGTCTTTAAAATGATAGATGATGCATTAAAACTTGTAACAACCAAACTTATTAGATGTGTCCTGTTTGAATGAATATTTTGGCTCATAGGAGTTAGATTAAAAGCCTCTTTCTGTTTTTCAGCTCTAGTAAGGATAAAAAAATCTTTTGAAATCGACTTTGCTGAACTAGTGCACAAAGTATATAACAAACAGTACTCCAACCCTCCTCTCTCTTGAGAATTCCAGTCCCACATCTCCAACTGCCTGCTTAAAATCATTCCCTTCTTGTCTCTTCAGCATCTCGAAGTCATTACGCCCAAAATGATCTCATTATTTTCTTCCAAGCTTCCCTCCTCCAAACACTCCCTCCTTTTTTTTTGTTTTTTTTTTTTTGCTTTTTGGAGGGGGGAAGGTAGGGCAATTAGGGTTAAGTGACTTGCCCGAGGTCACACGGCTAGTTTTGTGCTAAGTGTCTGAGGCTGCATTTGAACTCAGGAACTCCTGACTCCAGGGCCTGTGCTCTATTCACTGCACCACCTTCCCACCTCCCAAAACCCCTTTTTCTATGGAAGGCACTACCATTCTCCCAGGTGCTTGGGTTTGTAATCTCAGCCATCTTTTAAGTCTCCCCTTGCTTACCTCCAATATTCCATCAGTTGACAGATTCTGTCTATTTTACCGCAACAACATCTGGCCCCAAAATTTATCTATCTTTGGACTAATATCACTTCTACCTTCCTCACTTCTTTTCTGGACTGTTACAATGTTTTCCTATCTGGCCTCTCTACTGTCAGTTTCTCTCTATCTCCTTCACAGTTGCTGAAATGATCTTTCCAAGGCACAGATAGGAAAATAACATTCTCCAGATTAAATATTTTCTGTGGCTCACTATTAACTCTAGGAAAAAACACATGCTTTTCAGCTGGGCATTTTACTGCAACCTATCCCTTCAGCCTTATTTCATATTCCTCCCTCTGCATTCCATCATACCGGACTAATAGTTGTGCCCTGAACTTGGCATAACACTTTCTTGCTTCTGAGAATTCTCACGTTGCCTCCCTTGTTTGGAATGTATGCCAACCTTATCTTCACCCATTATATGCCATTTCTTCCATAAAATCCTTAGTCTCTCAGCAATTTGCTATTTGTTTTCTCCTCAGATTTTCTTAGAACTCCCATTCCTAGACCCCCAATCTCTTTTGCCCCTGATATTCTCTTATGTTTACATAATTTTATAATTTTTTGGTCAATTGTTACAGTTGCATCCAACTCTTCATGACCCTATTTGGGGTTTTCTTGGCAGAGATACTGGAGTTGTTTGTCGTTTCCTCCTTTAAATCACTTTACAGATGAGGAAACTGAGATAAACAGGATTAGGTGACTTGCCCAGTGTCACATAGCTAATAATTGTCTGTGGCCAGATTTGAACTCAGGCAGATGAGTCTTCCTGATTCCATACCTGGCACTTTATCTTCTATGCCACCCAGCTGCATACACATACACACACACGTATATACATATACATACACATACAAAAACACACACACACATATATACTTATACACACATATATAATATGTAGAAATGTGAATATTGAAAGCTGTAAACCATTTACAGATAAAAAACTATTCTATTTTTCCCTTGCATATAGTAAGTACCTAATAAGTATTTGGTGAACTGTTTAATAAACTCTCACTTCGTAATTACTGTAGATGTGGATATATATTTAGGAAATTGGGTTGAATTTTTACTATCTCCACAGTATACTTTAAACTAAACTAAACCTTCAAATTATACTATCTTCACTATACCTCAAACATTACTTTTGTGGGAGGGATGTGTGTGAAAAATAATCCCTAGTATTCATTTGGGTATATATTTCTATACATACCCCTTTCACCTAAAAGCTTAGTGAAGAACAAGAGCAAGAAGAACAAGAACAAGAACCAGAACAAGAAAGAAAGAAAGAAAGAAAGAAAGAAAGAAAGAAAGAAAGAAAGAAAGAAAGAAAGAAAGAAAGAAAGAAAAAGAAAGAAAGAAAGTGAGAGAGAGGAAGGAAGGAAGGAAAAGAGGGAGGGAGGAAGGAAGGAGAGAGGGAAGGAGGGACGAGTGGAGGGAGAAAGGGAGGGAAGAAGGCAGGAAGGAAAAAAAGAAAGAAAGAAAGAAAGAAAGAAAGAAAGAAAGAAAGAAAGAAAGAGAAAAAGAAAGAAAGAAAGAATAAAGAATTCTGGTTAATTGAGAGTCTGCTTAGTTGTATTTCAGTTAATCAATCACTGTATTCAATTCAAACATTACAAAGTAGTTCCCTATACTGTGTAATCCAGGTTGCAGAGATATTTTAACCTCAGATTGCAGTATACTTCATAGGTGAATGAGTAGAATGACGCATTTCTTTAATACCTCTTCACCTGTACTTTTATGGTTAGGTACTCAAAACTTCATCATTTGAAATGCTTTTCTACCATTTCAGCTCTTGGGTGTTTTTTTCTTGGTCAGTTTCAAATATATCATTTGGCATTCAAAATCTTTTACTTAGAAATGTTGCTGCCGTATGTCAGAATGTGATGCTCAGTTCCTTATCTTGGCTGCTTACCTATTTAACATTTATCTGATGAGGGACCTGGAACTACCTTTTGATGTCAAATTTTCTTCTTTCATCTGTTATACCCCAGACACACATAACTGCTTAGTGTGACTGTTTCACTAGTTTTAAAGGATGATCTCCGGTCTAGATTTGACTTGTTTTAATGATAGCTATCATTAGATGGATGGGACTTGGCCGAAACTCCATCTGGATGAGCCTGAGCTGATTTATGTGAACAGGAATTTCCAAAATGGACTGATTTTAATCTTATTTTAGAGAAACACCAAGAGAAGACTCGTCTGCCATCACCTATCATTTGGTTTTACATATCCTCTTTTTATCTCCTTGAGTCCCTCATCCCTCCACCCCCTTCTCCTTATACCTCCAGACTCAGTCTATGAATATTTCTTTTCCATTATGTATTTCAGTGTGAGGGTATCTCTAAGGTAAGTGACCTTTCTGAGACGTAGCCTAGACAAGGCGAAAATGTGGAGAAGGTGATACTGGCAGGTATATGGAAACACTGGCAAGAACTACAGACATTTTTCTCATCTGCTTTCATTACATGTTGGCTAGGCAAGTCACATAGTCTCCCCCTGGCATAACCATTTTATGGTTCTTGTTTCTTTCAACTGATTTCCCTGTAGTCTAGTCAAAGTTGATTGTTTAGATTTTCAAAATTCAGTTCTTGCTTACATTAACTGCTCTTGTACTGTCCTGTTTCTCATCTTCCCACTTTTGCTTTGACCAGGCAAGTCACAGAGTCTGCTCTGGCATAACCATTTCATTCATTCAGTCTTCCCTACCTCCTCCTGCCTTAAGCATAAACCAAACATGTAACATCTCCTCTATACCTTCTAAATTATTTCTTAAAATAACTTTTGCAGAGCTTTTGAGTGATCACTCACCCTGGAGAATGGAAGGGATGGGAATCAAGAAAGAAAGAAGACACAGTTGAGATAGAAAAATACCCAGGAATATGATGAGGCTCACCCAGAGATTTATTTACCTTCTCAGTTACTTTGTTTGGTTCTTTCTTCTCCTCTATTTAGAATATAAACCCACAGGGCAGGAAGTGTGTGTGTTCTCTGATATGTAATGCTGCTTCACTTACTGTTGATTATCAATAACCAGTGAAAATGATGTAGCTTCAACGTGGTCTTTTTTTTATATCATCCACAGTGGGACAAAGACCCTGTAAGTAAAGTCACTCTTCTTTATTTCTATGAAGTTGTAATGCCATGCACAAGCAGATTCCCAAAAGAATACTACTGTGTACAGCTTTTAAGGTTCAGATTACACGGTATAGTGAACACTCCATTTATTCCATTACAAATCAAGGCAAACATTCACAACAAATCATAATATAATATTCACAACAGTACATCTTATCACAGAATATCACAACATAGTGTTCATAACAACTTAACATTAGAATGGCCACACAGTGGCCACAATACTTAGAACAAAGAACAAAAGAAAAAACATCTAGTTTCCCTAAGGGGGAAACCCTCCCTACTTAATCATTCAATCAATTCACAATATAATAATCAATCTTCCACTCATGGGGTAACCACTAACTTAATCAGTCACTAATCTAGATTCACAATTACTAAATATTATTAATCACTAAGTACAGTCATTAGAAAATTACACAAACCCTCTACCCCTTGGTGTCTTCAATTTCATCATCCCTCCAAGGGGAAGCCTTTTCTTCATCTT
Source organism: Pseudochirops corinnae (assembly GCA_028646515.1). NCBI lineage: Eukaryota > Metazoa > Chordata > Mammalia > Diprotodontia > Pseudocheiridae > Pseudochirops > Pseudochirops corinnae. The sequence goes on from CM053588.1 coordinate 246,012,252, forward strand.
GACTCAGGGTAGTCTCTCAGATTCCCTGGATCCCCTTCCATGGTCCCAGCTCATACCTGGATCCACCAAACAGTCACCTAGATTCAGGGGCAGACAGCTCCCAGGTCCTTGTCCAGTCCTCAGGGCAGTCCCTGGCACACACCAAAGTTCACAGGGTCCAGCACATCTCAAACCCTTCACCACTTCTGTTGCTGGGAACTCAAAGATCAGCCATGCCACAAGCCAAGAAAGGCTTATCCCAGTCATGCTTCTTCAGTCTTCCAGCAGTTCATCTGGCCCTAGGACCCAGAAGGAATCTCAGCCTTCCAGGCAGCCTTCACCAGATTCTGGTCTCTAGAAAAATCCAACTCAGTTGGAAGTCAGGTTCCAGATGGTGGGAGAGAAACTCTCTCTCAAGAAAACTCCAACTCAGTTCTTCAGTCCAGCAGCCCAGCTCCCAGATGCTGGGAAATTCCTGCTCCCTCCAACAGGAGCCACCAGAAGGAAGATTCCCAATTCTGTCTCTCTGTCTCTAGAACTCTTCTTATATACACACACTGGCCTCCTGTCTCAGCCAACCCCCTCCTGCCACAAGCAACAGGATTCAGAGCTCACACCTTCTGTACTTAGCCCTAAGTTACTAAGGGCTAAGTATCTGCTAAATTGATTACTGTTACAGAAGTAGATCAACATTTAATTGCCTACTTCTTGTTATTTTTCAGAAATTTTCAAGTTGACTATTAAAAATTAGAGAAAAGTAGTTTAAAAATTAAATATCATGTGATTAAACTGAATGATTCAGGTAACAAAAAAGGGATAAGAAAATACAACCACTTCCCTTCTTTGCAGAGATGGAGGACTATGTGTATGGAATATATTGTTAACTATTAAAGTGTTGGCTTGCAAAACTTTCTTTTGTTTTTCTTTCTCTTTAATTCTTTTTAGAAGTGGTGGTTCTCTGGATAGGGAGGAGAAGGATATATTTGGAAATTAAGGTGTTATTAAAAACAAAGTATCCATATATTTTAAAAATTATTACCTAGAATTTTTAAAGTAGTTTTAATTTGAAGAGACATTTCAGGCAAAATATGCACTTACCCCTTTTACAAAGTTTGGATTAACTTGCCATCAGAGACCATATACTACATTAACAGCTGATATTTATTATTCATTTTAAAATTAGATTATTTTGATATCTTTTATTTTTACATAATTTACATCTCCCCAGAGGCATACTCTGGTCTCACTCTCCCAGAGAGAGCCATGGCTTTATAGTCAAGAATAGAAAAGAGAAAAAGTAAAGTTTAGGGAGTCTAAATAATATATCAAAAAATTCTGAAATCATAAATGCCATGTTGCAGACCTGAAGTACCCTGAGTCAGCAAAGAAGAGAAAAAACAAGAGGGAGGCTTCTCATATCTCTTCTTTGGTGACAAAGTTATTCATTATAATTTCACAGGATTCAATTTTGCTTATTTTTTTGTTGATGTATTTTCCATTTATATCATTGTAATCATTGTGTGTATGATTCTTCTGGTTCTACTTTCCTCACTTTGCATCAATTAATATCTTCCCATGTCTGTATCTGTCTCTCTGATGTCTATATCTCTGTCTGTCTATCTGTCTGTCTGTCTCTCTCACTATTTCCCACCCCCACTCTCTCTCTCTCTCTCTCTCTCTCTCTCTCTCTCTCTCTCTCTCTCTCTCTTCCTCCTCCTCCTCCTCCTCCTCCTCCTGTTCCTCTTCCTCCAGCTTTCATAAGAGTGCAACACTGTCTGCCCCCTTCTACCTATCTCAGGCATGGTCTTCATTTAAGTAACATTAATTTTCAGTGCCCCTTTCAAAAATTTATTGTTTTCATTACACACCATCTCTTACTACTTTGACCTTCTAGGGAATTCCACAATGTATTCTCAAGAATGCTACTTTCAGGGTGCAGATATTGTCCTTTCCCCTTTCTCTCATTCCTTATTCCTAGTGAAGTCATGACATTCTTTCTTTGAGCAGAGTAACCAATCTTCCCACTATATCCCCTTCATTTTTTTTAGTGATGCCCTCCAGGATCCAAACCATTTACTTTTCTTTTAGTAGAAGTTGGTATTCCTGAATAGAAGTTAGTATTCCTTCCAAATCAATATTCTTTTGTGTAGGTTCAGACATTCCATCTAGGGCTGACCTAGAACCAAAGTATTCCTCAAGTCTTAAACTTTCCTTAGTAATCATGAGGCTTTTTCTAAGCTTAGTCATTAATTGACTCAAAATCAATGAAACCAGGCAAATCTTCTAAAAGTTATGTGCCAGAGCAAGGTATCCAAGTATCTCCAGTGGTATATTAAAGCAATTGAGTCAGTACTTGGGTCATGGGGTATTCACACATTATCAAAGCTAATTTTCTCAAGGTATTAACTCTAAGTCAAAGAAATATAACATAAGTTCAGTGTTAGTTTGTCTGACTCTCAAAAATATTTTATTCTTTGTTTTTCATATTTCTTATTGTTCTTCCTACCCCAGCAGAATATAAGCTACTTGAGGGCAGGAATTATTTTGTTTCATCTTAGTATCCCTAGTGCTTGGCACCTATAATGACCCCCCCAAAAAATATTGAATTGTTGAAGTTGGAAATCAACCTCTAACTACATTCTCCATAATGCAAAATCTCTTCTGTCCCTTTTTCTACAAAATTTTTAGTCATTTCCAGTAACTGTAATTTTTCATTGGCAATGTTACCCTCAGACAACTCTTCCCTCTTCCTTTCCTATATTTCCCCTATAAATTATCTCTAAACTGCTCTGCCCAAGCATTTCATGTTGGGCCTACAGGGATCATCATGAATGCTAGAAGATAGGAATTCACTTTTTTGGCTTCTTTCCCCAGGAAAAGGATACTGATTAGTTTGGCTTTTATTATTGAAAAGCTTCTACTGGAAAAAAAAATACCAAGTACTGTAGTGTGGGGAAGGTGTCATTTTAAATCACTAGGAAGCATATACTGCTTTATTTTCTTATGAAATGTAATTGAATTGATATGGATTACAGCATTCTGGAACAAAAAGTTTGTTCAAACTTTTGCAGTGGTGAGAAAAATATTTTTCTTGCTTCATAGGAAATGTGTGTGTGTAAAAATTTATTAGGTATGTTCTATGTTCTTAGCTTTACTCTCTCAATTTACTCAGGCTATGGGAACTATTTTTCTATTACATTGGTCTCTCAGAAAAAAAATATAGTTTGTAGATGAAACACCACAAAAAGTGGCTATCTGGGACTTCTGAGAAAGGAATTGTTTGAGATACCTGAGGACCCAAGAGATTGTAGATTTAAAATATTAAGGACTAATGCTTTATTTAGTTTAGATATTTTAGATGAAAATTCTTCTAACATAAATTATGAGTTTCCCAACCATTAGAAACAATGTATGTATGTATGCATGCATGATATATATATATATACATATATAAAATAGTTTATATGTATATACAGTATATATGAATATATATATAGTATATATGTATATATCTCTGTGTTTATGTGTATATGTATACATATGTATATACACATACATACACATATATGAATGATAAGGTCACTTAGTCTCCTTGGGCCTCAGTTTATTAGGTTATAAAAATCATAGAGTTAGACTAGATCAGCAGTTCTCAACCTGTGGGTCGCCACCCCTTTGGGGGGTTGAACAACCCTTTCACAGGGGTCACAGGGGTCACCTAAGACCATCAGAAAACACATATTTCTAATGGTCTTAGGAAGTGAGACACCACTCCTCTATCCATCTCCAGGCCGGTCCACCCACATGCAGATACGCCCACATACAAGTATTAAAGGGTCCCGGCATTAGGAAGGTTGAAAACCACTGGACTAGATGAACTCTGATGCCCCTTCCAGCTCTAAACCAATGATATCAATGTTAACTTTTTCTTAAGCATGTGGCACCATTATGAACAGAGCATCAGATTCTTAAGAGTTTGAAGCATATCTGAAAAGCCTATCTCATTTAATCTCCAGTGATGAAAGGAATTCCAGAATATTCCTGATGGTATTTATATAACTTCTGCACAAACATTTTCCATGTTGGCTAACTCAGTACTTAACCAGACCAATAGCCAGACTTTTAGAAAGAACTTCACTAGAAAGTTCTTCATTATGTTGAGTCAAAATCTTCCTACTTATGTTTTCTACTCTTTACCCATTGGACATAGTTCTTCCCACTAAAACTACAGAGAATAAATCTAATCTCTCTTTAATTTCTCTGAAGATATCTCTCCCATGTGTTATAACGCTTCTCTTCTTCAGCTACCTGGTTGGTATAGGAGATTAATGCTGGGCATGAAATCAAGAAGACCAAAATTTGAATCTAGCTTCAGATATATTCTAGCTGTGTGATCTGGGCAAGACATTTAACTTCTCTCCATCTCAGTTTCCTTATCTATAAAAAGGAAATAATAATAGAACCTAGGGTTGTTGTGTGGCTTAATTGTTGCGCAGCAAAACTTAAAGTTCATATAAATTCTAGATGATCATAATCATTGTTATTTTAATTTAAGAGTTTTATTAATAATTACTATCTCATTTCTCCTAATTATTTCCGTATAACAAGGTGTCCAGACATTTTAGCTTTTTAGTCATTTTCCTCTGAATGCTCTTCAGTTTTTTTCTCTTAAAATTTGGAGTTCATAATAAAAATTGGATCCATCATAACTGTAATGCCATGCACAAGCAGATTCCCAAAAGAATACTACTGTGAACAGCTTTTAAGGTTCAGATTACACAGTATAGTGAACACTCCATTTATTCCATTACAAGTCAAGGCAAACATTCACAACAAATCATAATATAATATTCACAGCATTACATCTTATCAC
>CM053588.1:246017200-246058642 GCA_028646515.1 Pseudochirops corinnae
GAACAAAAGAATAATCATCTGGTTTCCCTAAGGGGGAAACCCTCCTTACTCTGGTTTCCCTAAGGGGAAACCCTCATTACTTAATCATTCAATCCATTCACAATACAATAATCAATCTTCCACTCATGGGGCAACCACTAACTTAAACAGTCACTAATCTAGATTCACAATTACTAAATATCATTAATCACTAAACTCAGTCATTAGAAAATTACACAAACTCTCCACCACTTGGTATCTTCAATTTCATCATGCAACCAAGAGGAGGCCTTTTCTTCATCTTGACTCGGGGTGTTCTCTCAGATTCCCTGGATCTGCTCCATGGTCCCAGCTCCTACCTGAATCCACCAAACAGTTACCTGGATTCAGGGGCAGACAGCTCCCAGGTCCTAGTCCAGTCCTCAGAGGTAGACAGCTCCCAGGACCTTGTCCAGTCCTCAGGGCAGTCCCTGGCACACACTGAAGTTCACAGGGTCCAGCACATTTCAAACCCTTCACCACTTCTGTTGCCGGGAACTCAAGTATCCACCAAACCACAAGCCAACAAAGGCTTATCTCAGTCATGTTTTTTCAATCTTCCAGCAGTTCAGCTGGCCCTAGGACCCAGAAGGAATCTCAGCCTTCCAGGCAGCCTTCCAAACAGCCCTCTCAGCCTTTCAGGCAGCCTTTATCATATTCTGGTCTCAAGAAAACTCCAACTCAGTTCTCAGCCCAGCAGCCCAGTTCCCAGATGCTGGGACAATCCTGCTCCCTCCAACAGGAGTCACCAGGAGGAAGATTCCCAATTCTGTCTCTCTGTCTCTAGAACTCTTCTTATATACACACACTGGCCTCCTGTCTCAGCCAACCCCCTCCTGCCACAAGCAACAGGAGACAGAGCTCACACCTTCTGTACTTAGCCCTAAGTTACTAAGGGCTAAGTATCTGCTAAATTGATTACTGTTACAATAACAGATTGCTATTTCACAAATTGTGGTCTACAAAATCCTATTACTCTTCAGGATATAAATAGGGGTTCCATGAGAAAATTTCATTGCTTACTGATACCATACAAAATAAAAAGCTTCTTCTCTAAAAGAGGAGGAGAACCAGGAAATGGTCAGGGTGGGTAAGTGTGAAACAAAGCATAACATATATTTATATGATAACTTTATTATATATTTAAAAGGAATAGCAAGTTGTACGTAAAGGATTTGAAATTTCATGTGTAATCATCTATTATGCTGTATTATGGAAATGCTTGTTTTATTTCACATATTAAAAATATTTTTTTTTAAAAAAAGAAGAAAAAATTCAGAACATAAGTAGATAGAACAAACTCTTTACTGCAGTGGTTCTCAACCTTCCTAATGCCGGAACCCTTTAAAACTTGTATGTGGGCGTATCTGCATGTGGATGGACTTGCCTAGAAACGGATAGGGGAGCGGTGTCTTAGTTCCTAAGACCATCTGAAATATATGTTTTGCGATGGTCTTAGGGTCACAGGATCACCCCTGTGAAAGGGTCTTTTGACCCCCAAAGGGGTCATGACCCACAAGTTGAGAAGCTCTGGTTTATTGGCACTAGTTATGACACCTTGAGGGCTTTGTGGAGCTAGAGTCAAAGTAACCAACAGATTATGACTCACCCTATCTAGAAAACAAGTATGTCATCTGCAAGCAGAAATGTTCAGTAGAATTGTAAGTTTCTTGGGGCCAATAATTGTTTAATTTTTGCCTCTGTATGCTCAATACCTGGAATTGCTTATGATTATTTAGTAAATGCTTGAATCGATGAACGGATGGATGAGTTGAATGAATAAATGATAGGATGATCTTGCCATCTGCAAGGAATTCCTCTTTCATTTGGTCTCTTTGTTCTATGACAATGACAAACACCTTTGGTAAGCATACATGTCCTTTTTTTCCTCTGCCTTACTTCATTATTAATAATCAGAGGATTGTTGAGCAAAGCTATCTCCGTAATTACATTTTTCACAATATCTTGCATAATTTTGACATTTACATGGCAGACACTTTCTTGGAGGGGAGCCTCAGGCTGGTATTTTTGCTCAACTGCATCAAGTTCTTTTTATAGACAAAAAGAAAACAATAAGCATTAGGGGATTTAGTGTTCTCTACACTTTTCAGTAGATTGTGTGATTATAAAGATGTGGTATACTATAGTATATCACTTATGAAATATCACCTCATTAATACCCTCATTAAGGATATATTGGAAATACCTTTGGAAAGCAAATACATCCTCCCTCCCCCCTCCCCTCTCTGTGTAGATTATTCTCATTAAAATAGATGTTCTTACAGATTAATAATATAAGAGAACTGGAAGGGATGTGAGAGATCACTAGTCAAATCTCTTCATTTTGAGGAAAATCATATCAAATTATTTTCCCAAATTCATACATTGACTTAGTGGTAAATCTGAGACTCCAACCTTCAGTGCCCTATTCTTTAACATGCCTGTGCTACATTATAGTGATGCCCTTAGGATCTATTCAGTTCTGCAGGGCTATTTGTCTTTATACTAAACAGTCTCAAAATGCTCTTTAAAAATGGCTTGTCAGTTATTTAGAATCTTTTGGTCTTTCTCTTTACCATCAAGTTATCAAATATTATATTTTATTGTGGTCACCACGCCTCCTTGTCCCATCCTGTGAATCTCTGTGGGAAATTGAGAGCTGAGATGTTTGGTTGTTTTGTTTTGTTTGTTTGTTTCTTTTCCTGAGGGATTAGTGAATGATTAACAGGTACTAGTGTCAATAAGAAAGCAAGTACAAGTGTCATCTGGAGATATGAAAGTATCAACAATCTTAGGCCACAGAGGGTAAATGGATTAGTTGGGTGACCAGTGATTCTATCCAAAGATTCAGGTTGGATATCCATCAACAACCAGGGATGCCAGATCTATGGTCTAGGGAGGAGAAAATGGAAACAACTTAGTAGCATGTATTTCTAAAACCAAGGAGGAAATCAAGTCACACAAATCTAGGTCAGGACAACACGGAAGAAGGAATGTAATGATTTATAGAATCAAGGAGATAATTGTAAAGTGCTTAGCACAGTGACACATAGTAAATGTGACATAAATGTGAGTTGTTATTATTGTTATTATTATCATTTTTGTAATTATTATTATTACAACTTCATGAGTATAATGAGAGACAGTATAATTTTATGGTGACATTATGGCCAATTCCCAATCACTCTCCTCTCCCTATAGCTGAAGCACTGTCATTCTCTATTACTGCCCTTCTCCTCCCTTCTAATATGCTGCTTTTTCTTTGCCATAAACTTGCTTTCACAACCTTACATTCTGTGCCCCTTCCCACAATGCCCTCTCCCTTTCCACCCCCCAAAAATCTTCAAGAGGCTGAGACGTGCCAAACTCTGATAAATTATAAGGCCTCTGGCACATACAAACTCTGTGACCCTGGGCAAGGCTCTTAACCCCTCAATGCCCCCAGGAAACTGAAAGTTACTGATGAGTTGTGTAGGAACTTTATTGCCAGAAGCAGGATGAATAGCTGCCAATCTGTACCTGTGGAGAGAGGGGTTGGGAAGGAAACAAGCACTTATATACCACTTCCTATGTGTCAGGCCCTATGCTAAGTGCTCTTTCCAAATATATCATATGATCCTCATAATAACCCTTGGAGGGAGTTGCTACTGTCCCCACGTTATAGTTTAGCAAACTGAGGCAAACAGCTAGTAATTTCTGAGACCAGACTAGAACTCATCTTCCTGACTCTAGGCACAGAGTTCTATCCACTGTGCCATTGGCTGAGTTTCCACAAAAGGATTTCTCTCCCTGGATGAAATCCCAGATCTAGACTAGATAACTGCATGATAATTGGTGTCCTAATAGCTTTCTCCATGCAAGTATATTCTCTGTGTAAGGGGCCATAAGACCTAAGTCATTCCCTTACCTTCAATCATAATCTAAGATCAAAGTTCAAAGCTCAGCTAAGTTTTTTTTACTAGTTCTCAAATTGCTCTGCCACCACTTACCAGTGCCACCGCTGGCTGCTCCTCCTCCTCTTCTTCCTCTTACTTCTTCCTTTCTCTGTCTCTCTCTCTGTCTTTCTGTATCTCTGTCTCTGTCTGTCTTTCTCTCTCTCTCTGTCTTTCTGCTTCTGTCTGTCTGTCTCTCCCTCTCTCCCTCCCTCCATATGTCTGTCTGTCTCTCTGTCTGCCTGTCTCCCTCCCTCCCTCCATGTCTCTCTCTCAGTTTCTGTCTCTTTCTCTGTCTCTCTCTGTCTCTAATCTCTCTCACTCTTTCTCTCTCTCACACACACACAGAAAGAGAGAGAGAGAGAGCATGTGAAAGAGGGGGGGGAGGGAGGGAGAGAGGGAGGAAGAGTTGGAGGGCGAGGAAGAGGGAGAGAGGGAGGGAGGGAAAGGGAGAGGGAGAGGGAAGGGGAAAGGGAGAGGGAGAGAGTCTGAAGTCTCACTTTTCTCTCAATCTTTCACCCTCATAGTTTTGTTTTGTTTTCTGAATCCCTTGAACAGGGTCTAGTATGCCACCTTTATCACACTGCTCTACAACCAACCAGTGCCCCAGCCCTTCCTATGTGTCAGGCCCTATGCTAAGTGCTCTTTCCAAATATATCATATGATCCTCATAATAACCCTTGGAGGGAGTTGCTATGTAACAGCTAATTCTCTGACTGTTCTACTTCCTTCACTTTTTCCAGGCTAGCCCCTTTCTTATAATGTGACCAACAAGAGTTAGAAGGCTTAAATGGGCTGGAAGCTACTTGGCCCTCCATCCTCCTGTATACAACTATTCTGTCATTCCTGTTGAGCTCCATAGCATGCTCAAATTCCAACAAAGTCTAATCTTACTAGAATTGTGTGTACATAGGTTTGCTCCAAGGAATGACTTAAGGGTTACACTACCAAATAAATTATATGAGCTTCATTTCATGGACTTTAAAACATCTATCGTGGTTACTTAGAGACATTTCAGTGAGTTTACCAAAGAACTGAGTTCTGGATAAGCGAATTATTACTGTGGGAGTGAATGAATAATGTGTTATCCTACTTTAAGACACACCATCAACTGAAAACTTTTCTCTCTTTTTTTTAAATTTAAGGGTGTTTTTTTTTTCTTTTTTAGTTGCTACTCTGTATTTGAAAAACATCAAATATAAGTATTTCCATATATAGAACAAAAATAGAATTATACATGAAATTATACATTTGTTACATATAGCTTACATTTTAAAGGATTACAATATGTTCAGTATGTTACTTTCAAAACTGTCCTACTTGTCTGAGTTTCCTACTGAACTTTGTTATATGAACTTCTTTAAGAACTATGATGTCTTTTTCTTTTTTGCACCCCTAATGTGTCCCCCTCTCCCTTTTAACTCCCTCAAGTTAAAAAAAAATCTCTCCATTGTAACAAATAAGTGTAGTTGAACAAAAATAAATAAGTAATACTCACTGGCCAAATCCACAAATATATATATCTCAACCTGCCTGTTGAAATCCCCACCCCTCAAGCAAAATAATATTGTTTATCAGTGGTCCTGTAGAAGACATTTCCACATCTCATTAATTATACAAATGTACAGTATACGTCTTACTTAGAAATTATACTAGAACAATTAAAGTTAAGGATAAAATTCACTTTGTACCATAATTCTAACTCAAGCAGTGGCTTGAAGTCTTTTAGACCTTTGAAAACCAACTCACTGGCTCATAACAGGCAATGGATGTAATTTTTCTTGACTTTAGCAAGGCTTTTGATTCTGTCCTTCATGACAGAGCCATCAATAAACTGTGAAAATATGATTCAATCCATACTAGCTTTCCCTGGGCTTCCAAGTGAATAGGGGTTTATACTCTTAAGAGCTGCTATCAATAGATTAGAGTCAACCTAAGGGGATATTATAAGTGGCTTTCCACAGGGGTTAGTTCTAGGTCTGGTGTTTGTGAATATGACTGGGTGATGAACAGAGCCCAATCAATAAGTTTGTAGTTGACATAGAGCTAGGAGGGGTCACAATAATCTTTTAAGATAGCATTAGAATTCAACCTGACCTTGACAAGTTACAAAAGTGGGCACAAACAATGAGTTGTGATCAATAATGAAAAATGCTATGGAAGAGCAAGCAGGATGAGAAACAGGATAGCTATTTATTGTGGGAAATCATTGAAGAGAAAGCCAGTGAGTTAATGGTGACTCAACTGGAGTCAGTAACATATTACTTCTAAAATATATATTTTTAATAAAAACCATAACACAATAGAGTGACATATGAACAGTCAATGTAATGTAAAAGTTAGTCCTCGTGCTTGGCAAGCATGAATTAATCACTGGAATGCCAGAACCCCGGAATAGCTGGCTATCACACTCGAATGATGAGGTCAGAAATTTAAATCAATTAATGGAGAAGGCAGATCCATGCTCCAAGGGAATTATCATGCCAAAGAAAAAGACAACAGCATCAACATACAGGTTATGAAACCAAGCTCAGATGTCAAGTCAAGATCATCACATTCAGAGCTGCAAGAGATATTAGAGATCTTCTGGCCCAAGCTCTTCATTTTACACACTAGGAAGGTAGGACTCAGAGAAGGCATACAACTTATCTGAAGTCATATCAGGAAGTGACAACACCAAAATAAGTCAGAAGCAGAAAGTTACTAAATGAGTTATACATATTCACACATCCCCTTGTGATTTATCCTTTTATGGCATGTACTAGATACAATCCTTTCTGTGCTTTAATGCAGAGTACTGTCAAGCTATAAGGATGGCACAATCTGGTATGATTATGGGATGGGATATTTGTATATAACAGAGGTAGAGAACCAACTTGCTAAGAATCAGCAAATGAAATATATTTAATACTAGGCCTTTAGTGTTCCTGAGTCATCATGATGAACAATATTTCTAACTAGTCTATGAAACTATAACATTAAAGAGATTTCCCATAGACAGACTAAAGGGGACAAGTAAAATTTATTGTCAATGGTAGGAGACAAAACTCTCCTGAAGTGCTATATTTTATTCCAGATAATATTGAAATAACATGTACAAAGTTATATGGTTTGGAGGAATATAAAAACGGAGATTACAGTTATCTCTTCTGTATCATGGAAGTTAGGGGCATGGAGCCTCCACAATCAGGAAAATCCACATAAAAATTTTTGGCCCTCCCTTCATACCATAGAAGTCTGAATTATCGTATTAAAAGATAAAATATGTTGACCTCATATGATACTGCACAAATATCTTATGCATTTCTGAGTTTCCAAATATTTTCTGTCTTCTGCTGGCCTTAGCTTGTATGTTTGTGACTTTTGCAAATCTCCCTGAAAATTCTCATTTAATTTCTTATGTTGACCCACAATATATTGAAACCACAATGGGGAAAGTTGTGATGTAGAAGGGAAAATTGTAAATGTTTTTTTAAAGGCTTGAATTGACATTATTTATTAAGGAGGAAAGACTGAATTAAGGTCTGCTGTCAAGCTTCCTTGTGACTTGATGACCCTTAGGTTCTCAAGGGGCTATACTAGTGAAATATAAGTACTGGTAGTTCCTATTAAGTTGGAAAGATCTTAAGTCCAGTATATAACATAACATAGCATAGCATAACACAGCATAACAGAACAGAACAGAACAGAACATAGCATAGCATAGCATAACATAAATGATATGATAGATAATACATCTTGCTTCAGAGCACAATCAGTAAACATTTATTAAGTGCCTGTTATGCACCAGGCACTATGCCAAGTGCTGGGCATACAAAAAGAGGAAAAAGACAGTGTCTGCCCTCAAGGAGCTTTAAATTTAACACGTGAGACAACATGCAAAGAAATATAAACAAAGCAAGCTATATACAGGATAAATTGGAAATAATTTTAAAAGGGAAGGTACTTGCATTAAGAAGGGGGTGAGGGAGGTTTCTTGTAGAAGGTGGGATTTTAGTTGGAACTTAGAGAAGTTCTTCACCAGGTTGACTGCAGAAACACAACAAACTCTAAGACCATCAGAAGCAGTGTGGTGAGGTGTAAGGAGAGCTGGAGATGGAGAGAAGAATGTAGGTTCAAGCCCCACCACTTTCAATATGGGAAAGGTGTATATCTTCTCTAAACCTCAGTTTCCTCACTTATGAAATGGGAATGATGGTACTATTATCAAAAAAAAATCACTGAAGACTGGAGATATATCTTAGTGAAGGACATTTTTCCATTAACCAAATTATAGGTCCTTGAAATATTGAAGAATTGATTTTTAAGTACTGTGGCTAGTGCCCAACTGGAACAAAAAGAAGAAATGAGATAAACCTATAAGCAAAAAGAATTAGGTTATTTTAGCTATAAAGATATATTTACTGCAAAGGGTAGTAAGCATTAAAGTAAGCTTTTTTAAGAAAAGCTGTGAAATCTGGCTCTTTGAAGTTCTTTGAAAACAGGACAGCCTGTTTTCAGATTCCTTTGAAAAAAGGACAGAGTATAGTGGCTCATATCTGTATTCTCTGCTGCTAGAGTTGGGGAGTTCTAAGCTGCAGTTGGGCTAAAGTCAACGAGGTGTTCACAGTAAGTATGGCACCATTATTATAAGCCTGAGGATGGTAGAATGGGGGGAGGGTGTGGCAGCTATGTGGTTAAGCAAGGGGAAGACCACCATGCAGCTTAAGGAGGAGTAAACCAGGGCATGTCAGAAATAGAGATCAAAGCTTCCACTGATAAGCAGTGAGGTTGGGCCCATGAATGACCCTTACACTTCCTGCCTAGGAAAGGTAGGAAAAGAAATGAGAGAGAAACAGACAGACAGACAGACAGAGACAGAGAGAGGGAGGGAGGAGAGGAGAATAGAGGAGAGGAGAGGAAGAGGAGGAGAAGAAGAAGAAGAAGAAAAAGAAGAAGAGGAGGAGGAGGAGGATGAAAGAGAAGGAAGGAGAGAGAGAAGGAGGGAGGAAGGAAAGAAGGGAGGGAGAAGGGAAGGAAGGATGGAAGGAAAGAAGGAAGGAAGGAAGGAAGGGAAGGAAGACTAAAGGGAGAGAAGGAAAGGAAACAGAACAATGCTGGAATTTTGTTATGTGTGCACATGTTCTTATAACCTAAAATAAAATATTCCTTGGAATAACCAAGGAGATAATCAGGACTCAAATAAGTTGATATTTATGAAGTGAAATCAAAGATATGAGTACAGATGGTTCACCCCAAGTAAATGTCAAGAGAAAAGTTACCTCTCACCCTATCACTAGGTGTTACCTTACTCTTTTTGACAAGGTCCAGGACGTTTTCTATCACTCCTTACTGACTTTGTCCAGTTTCCAGTAAGATAATGGGCCATTTTTCACACTAATTTGCCATCACTGCTACCCCAGCATCAATTTCTCTCCTCACTTCCCCTCCCAAGTCTACCACATAGCATAACAAAATTTCTTGTACCGAATATATATTAAGATTTGTTTAGTTTGTTTCTTTTCCTCTGACGTCCACATAATCCTCTAACCATATACTTATTATTGTATTCCAATGAAAAAACAATGGCATGTGGCTCTGCTCCTCATTGTCTTTGTCATGTTCTAATACTTCAGCATATTTGGGGGGGGGGGTGAGCTTTCAGTAACTGAACATCAGTTCTATCTGCATGAGCTTCAGTTGGAAATGAAGAACTCATAGTATAAATGGGACGTGGAAAAACTAAATTGTTATTTGCTTTTCATGTAAATGTTTATGAGCAGAGTGTCTACCAAACACTGGCTAGTCTGCAGAGGCCACAGGTGCTATTGGCATGACCAATTACCAACTCATCTCTCTTGGTTGTTCAAAATATCACCATTCCTAGTGTCCTGTCCAGAATCTTAGATCTCTGCACACAAACTTTGGCTGAAGGTGCCTCCATTTCCAACACTAATATATCTGCTGCCAAGATCACAGCTGCTCGTGAAGTCTACTTCTGCCAAGGCCTCAGCAATAGGCCTAACAATCAATCAGCAGGTTCTACAGTTTCCAGCAGGTCCAGTAGCTCTAGCCGTGATTGTTTTCCCCCATAGCCAAATCTGCCAGGAGCAATTGAAAACCATTCTAGACCACATTTCTCATTTAACAACACTAGATAAAGGGATACAGGCAGCTCAGACACTTCACAGGGTGCTTGGCAGTCTGTTGTCAAACCATGGCATACTGATAGTTTCGGACCATGTTTGCTGGAAGGAGTGGTAGATAGTGCCAATAAAGGTGGAAGTCACTTCCAGAACCATCAAAATCACAGGGCTCCTTCTCCTGAAGCACAACCACCTCAATACTCGGTGTTCCCAGCAGCCAATTTGAACAACAAAAAAAAGAGGTTTAACTGGGTTTTTTTCCCCATAAGCCAAAATTGTTATTCTGATTTCTTTCTAGGACTCTAATCAAGCTTATCTAGAGAACAAGAAGTATCTGTTTCTTCAGAACAAGTTTTCATCAAGGGAAAAAACAAAAAACAAAAAACAAAAATCATGGTATGTCAAATGATGAATAAGATAGTTTGGTCTGACTTTCACAATTTCAACTTATAAAGGAACCATAGATAGAACAAATCCTGCATACATACATACATACATACACACACACACACACACACACACACACACACACACACACACACACACACACACACACGCAGGCAGCCAAAACAAGGCACCCAGGTAAGACAACAGGTGTTTTTCATGGTATATGTTTTCAGTGTCCTAATTTAAGAAAGGGACTACTGGAAGATTCTGACTATTGCTGAGGAACCTGACTTCATACTATATCACTAAAAGAGAACTACTGGGGTTTCCAATTTGATTTTTCCTACAGACTTAAGTAGCATTGGACAATGAATTCTGATTCCCACCCTGATAGCCTGGAATTTCCAGTTACTCCCTGGAGGGACCAGTGTGGCCTGAGGACTCCATGTCGCTCTCAATGGCTTTTTTTCTCTACTACTATTTGTACAGGTTTCCACAGCTGAATACATTGCAAGAAAGATCACTGAACAAACCAAAAAACTGCTTTTGGTGTGAATTAAGGAAGATGATTATTCAGACTTGATCTCTGTAGCTGGGAGTAGGATCTCATAAAATGCAAGGAATGAAATGGAAATGAATGGGTCATTGCCAATAAATGACTTGAGACAGTCACTAATTTGAAAAGAAGAGGTTATAAGTGAGAGCTGAGGAAAGGACCAGCTTTTAAGTAATTTCAAAGGCATTGCTTTAAGTAAAGGTTGGTTGGAAACTAAATTGAGTAACGCAAGAAATATGTACAAATGCAAAAGGGACCTAACCAGATTGTGAGAAACAGAAGTAATTCTAGGTACCCCTCCAAACTGGAAATTAGGACTAATATTATGATTTTTTTAATTATATAAGTGGCTTAGAGCATATAATGCATAATTTTCACTCTTAAGGCCTTTGTGATTGCTGAACATAGTCTACAAATTTTAAGAAATTTAAAGGCAATTGAAATACTCTTGGTGCTCGCAGTTAGCGGTGATGTTTTTTTTTTTTTATCATGGCTTATATATAAACAACACTATAGAAGCAATTAAAAAATGAAAAGTCCAATCAATCCATTAGGTATACATGAGACTTAATTATTGTTTTGATTTATTTTCTCAACAACTTGGTTAGCTCTTTTGAAATGAACTAGGTATAG
Organism: Pseudochirops corinnae; assembly: GCA_028646515.1. NCBI lineage: Eukaryota > Metazoa > Chordata > Mammalia > Diprotodontia > Pseudocheiridae > Pseudochirops > Pseudochirops corinnae. Next base: position 246,028,852 of record CM053588.1, read on the forward strand.
CCATAAACCAATTTCACTGGCAATAATAAGTTAGTTTCATTAGACTTTCCAATATATCAGAGATCCATAATTCCATTCACATGGCCATTCCCTTCACTGATGGAGGTCTCCTTCCCTCCCTCGATGTCTCCCTCCCTTCCTTTCTTGTTTACTTCTTTCCTTTCTTCCTTCCTTCCTTGCTTTCTTCCTTCCTTCCTTCCTTCTTCCTTCTTTCCTTCCTTCCTTCGTTCTAGAATTGATACAAGGTTTTGGAAAGTTGCTGTGACTAAAAATCTCATCAGTGTTAACATCTTTCCTTAGCCTTTCAGACTAATTAGATAAAGCCTCACATGATACACATGGTCTGTTACTAGGACTGTGATTTAAACCCTCCCAGCATGATAGGGACTGCCAGAGACTGGCCAAGCTTTAGAGAAGCCAGGATCACACCCACACTATGACAAGGCATCAGGCTAGAGCTTTGTAAAGTTTTCAAAGGCAATTTTTTTAATGTTCATTTGAACATTTTGGTTTCTTTAACAGTGACAGCTGCTCTCTCCATGAACATTCTTCTGAGGCTTTCAAATTTTTGCCTTTTAGTTTATCTGTAATCATCTAAACTACAGTAGTTTTCATTGTATATTTTTGTTTTTTAAAACTTAAAAAAAATAATTTAAGAAGTATATTTTCTCTCCCTTCCACCTCAAACCACATTGAAAAATAAAATTAAGTAAAAAAGACCCTTGTAACAAACATATATAGTCAAGCAAAACACATTTCTTCATTAGCCATTCCAAAAAATACCTTTCTCATTTTGTTCCCTGAACCTACCACCTTTGTCCAGAGGTAGGCAGTATAGTTCATCATGGGTCATTTTAGCTGGTCATTGCATTCATCTGAGTTCTCAAGTATTTTCAAGTTATTTTTCTTTACAGGTTTTTAGACATAAATTGTTCTCTAGATTCTTCTAAATTCACTTAGTATCTGTTCATGCAAGTCTTCTCAGATTATTCTGACACTGCCCTTTCATCATTTCTTATGGGACAATTGTACTTCATTATATTGATATCTCATACTTTGTTCATCAGTTTCCCAGTTTATGGGCATCTACTTAATTCCTACTGTGGAAGAACTACTATAAATATTTTTGTACTTATGAGTCTTTTTTCATTTTCATTTAATATCTTTGGGGGATGGGTTTAGTAGTTATAACACTCACTGGGTGAAAGGGTACACTTTTGTTGACTACATAGCCCTTTACCAGAATGTCCTGACCTGTTTCTGCTAAGCAGCAGGGACATTTCAATAGAGATGGTTATTACTTTTTTTTTCTTCTTTTAAAGTACACTTTTTACTTCATGAAATTTACTTTTATATTTGAAACTAGATTTTATTGTAATAGTTATTAGATATCGCTGTCTTTTTAAGGGTTATTTTCTTTTTAAAAATAATTTTATTGACATCTTTGGTTGGTCCATCTCCTAAATTTCTCCCAATGTCTCCTCTCTTCCCTTATCCCAGAAAGCAGACCCTACAGCAAAGAATATTTTATTTTAAAAAAAGAAGAAAGGAAAAGAGGAAGAATAGAAAAAGCAGCAAAACTGATCAATACAATATATTCAATGTTCTACATCTGTTGGTCTCCCATCTCTGCAAAAGATTGAGTGTGGGAGGAGGAAGTGTTGTTGTTTTTTTAATTTTTTATTCATTTTGAACTTAAATACATGAAGACAAAAAAGAACATTTTCTTGTTCACAGCGCAACCTAAAAAGAAGGTTCACTATAAAACCATGAATTTATGTTTCACACTGTTTATTTTTTTTAAACTATACAAGTATTACTCACCATTTCCAAAGTTACTCTGCCTTATAGGCTTCCTTCTACATTTTATTCTCTGCTGTGCACTTTTTATATTTTTTCCCTCCCTCCTCCTACCCCATGCTAGAGATGACTACCATTAGCCATAAGTGTGTGTGTGTGTGTGTGTGTGTGTGTGTGTGTGTAAAACCATAGTATATATACTTCTATTTATCAGTCCTTTCTCTGGATGCACATGGCTTCTTCAAGCTTCATAGGTCCTTTGTAGTTTATTTGGGTATTTATGATACTCAAAAATGACTTAGTTGCTGAAAGTTATTCCAAAAATAATATTGCTATTACTATATACAATGTTCTCTTGGTCATTCTCATTTCACTCTTCATTATTTCATGGAAGTCTTACCATGATTTTTCCTACAATAATAGAATTCATCATTTCTTTTAGCTCAAAAATATTCCATTATGATCATATAATACCACTAGTTTAGCCATTCCTCAATTGACAGGCAACCCCACAATTTTCAGTTCTTTGCCACCACAAAGAGAGCTGCTATAAATATTTTAGAACATGTAGGTTCTTTTTCTTTTTCCCTAATTGTCTTTGGAACTAGATCAAGTAGTGGTATTTCTGGGTGAAAGGGTATATAGGCAGTTTAATAACTCTTTGGGCATAATTCCAGATTGTTCTCCAAAATGATTGGATCAACTCACAATTCCACCAACAGTGAATTAGTGTATAGATTGTTCCACATCCCCTCCAATATTTGTTACTTTCCCCTTCAATCATTTTAGCCAATCTGATAGGTGGAAAATGTTATCTCAAGGTTGTTTTAATTTGCATTTCTCTAAACAATAATAATTTAGAATATTTTCTCATGACCATAAATTGTTGATTTCTTTACTGGAAAATTGCCTGTTCATATCCATAGATGATTTATCAATTGGGGAATGATTGATATTCTTATACATTTTATACAATTCTTTATATATTTGAGATACGAGACCTTTATCTGAGAAACTGTCTACAAAATTTTTTCCTCAATTTTCTAATTTCCTTCTGATCTTGGCTACATTGGTTGTATTTGTACAAAAACCTTTTTTAATTTAATGTAATTGAAATTTGTCATTTTATACCTTACTCTGCTATCTATCTCTTGTTTATTCATAAGTTGTTCACTTATCCATAAGTCTGATGGATACTGTGTTTCATGTTCTAATTTTCTTGCAATCACTCCCTTTATATCTTGGTCATATATATACATATTCTGACTTTATCTTGGTAAATGGTTTAAGATATTTGTCTGTGCTCAATTTCTGCCAGACTGCTTTCCATCTTTTCAAACAACTTTTACCAAATAATTAATTCTTATCCCAAAACTTGGCTTTACACTTGTCATACACAAGGTTACCATAGTCATATACTATTGTACGTCGTATATCTACACTGTTCCACTGATCTACTTTTCTATTTCTTAGCCAGTATCATATAGTTTTAATATTACTCTCTCATGATATAGTTTAAGATTTGGTGCTGCTAAACCTCCTTCTTTTACATTTTTTTCATTAGTTCCTTTGATATCCTTGACCTTTTGTTCTTACAAATGAACTTTATTGTTTCTTTCCAACTCAGTAAAAAAAAAATGGTAATTTAATTGTTATGGCAAATAGATTAATTTAGATAAAATTGTCAGTTTTATTATATTGGTCCTGACTACTCATGAACAATTACTATTTATCCAATTATTTAACGCTGATTTTATTTGTGTAAAAAGTTGTTGATTTTTTTTAAAAGTAATTTTGTTCATATAGTTCCTGAGTTTTTTTTGGCAGGTGTGCTTCTGGGTGCCTCGACCTTTTAATACTCATATGTGGGCATATCTGCATGTCGGTGGACCTGCCTGGAAATGGATAGAGGAGTGGTTTCTCAGTTCCTAAGAACATCGGAAAGATGTGTTTTCCAATGGTCTCAGGTGACCCCTGTCACCCCTGTGAAAGGGTTGTTCAACCCCCAAATGGGGTATCTCTTACTATCTTTTCTTGCAGGGTTTTGTTGGTGATATATAGGAATGCTGATTATTTATGTGGGTTTACTTTATATCTTACCACTTTGCTAAAATTATTAATTGTTTCAACTAAATTTTTTGGTTATGTCTTTAGGCTTTTCCAATTATATTTTCATATCTGCAGAAAGAAATGGTTTTATTGCATCGTTACCCATTCTGATTCCTTCCATTTCTTTTTCTTCTCTTATTACTATTGCTAAGTTTTTCAATACAATATTGAATAATATTAGTGACAACAGGCATTCTTGTTCCATATCTAATCTTACTAGGAAAGCTCCTAGTTTATCCCATTACAAATAATGTTTGCTGATGGTTTTAGGTAAATTCTTATCAATTTAAGGAAAAATCCATTTATACCTATACTTTCAAATCTTTTTACCAGGAATGAGTGTTACACTTTATCAGAAACTTTTTCTGCATCTATTGGTATAGTCATATGTATCTTTATTATTATTTACTTATGATAAACCATCCCTGCATTCCTAGAATAAATCCCATTTGGTCACAATGTACAATCTTTGTAATATAATATTGTAATCTCCTAGTTAGTATTATATTTAGGATTTTGGCATCCATATTTATTAATGATTTGTCTTTCAACAACTCTTCTTTGGTATCATACTTCTTTTGTGTAATTCTGCAATTCACTTTGAAATTTTTTATAGTTCTTTCCATTTACATTGTTGTGGTCATTGTGAATAATGTTTTCTAGTCTCTACTTGCTTCATTCTGTATCAGTTCATTTAAGTCTTTTCATGCTTCTCTATATTGATCATATTCACAATTTCTGAAAGCACAGTAATGTTCCATTACATTCTTGTCCCACAATATGTTTAGTAACGCTCCAATTGATGGCTCTCTACTTTGTTCCAAGTTCTTTGCTACCAAGAAAAAAAAATGCTACTGTAAATATTTTGATGTATATGCTGACTTTCTTATTAATTAGCTCCTCGGGGTATATATCTCATAGTTGAATCTCTAGGTTGAATGAAGAGTAAAAAAAATTTTAATTACTTAACTTGCATAATTCCACATTACTTTCCAAATTAGTTTTGCTGATTCACAGTTCTACCAGTAATACACTAGTGTGCCCATCTTTCCACAACTTCTCCAACAATAACTAGTCTCATCTTATTTCAATTTTGCCAATTTGTCGTAAAACCTCAGAGTTGATTTGATTTGCATTTATCTTATCATTGGTGATTTGGAGTATCTTTTCATATAGTTGTTAATAGGTTGCAGTTCTTGTTTGTTCATATCATTTGGCCACTTATGTATTGAGGGATGGTCATTCTTTTCAATAAGGTTATAAATTAGGTTATTATTATTATCTTCCCAGTAGTAAAGAAGAAGACGAACTTTGCAAGTTAATGCTGGATTCTGAGCAAACTAAGTTCCTATGTATATTGCCCCATTTAGATAATATGTCACTGTCAGATATATCCACAAGTGTTTAGAAGGGGTTGAATAGCATCAAACCCAGTTTATTTTCTTTGTTGTTATATGCGGAAGGGGTTCTTATGCTTTTTTGTGTGTTATGGCCCCCTCGGGCAGGCTAGTGAAACATATGAATCTCTTCTCAGAATAATATATAATATCCATATGTCATATATACTTATATATTAAATACATTAATGGTAACATTTTAATACACAAAGTCATGAAATATATAGCATTAATAAAGAAACCAATTATATTAAAATACATTCAAAATATTTTTTTAAGTTCACAGATTCCAGGTTTAGAGTAACAATATTCAAAGAAAACCAAAAGTCCCAGTTTAGGCCAGGCATTCTACTGCATCTGTATTAGACCATTTGAGTTTGTACTGGAACTTCTAGCAACCTGTAAATAGCATCAACCACTGCTTTTTGTCTGATGCAAAATGGATGCAAACTGAATGTTTTGATACATGCCATTCATAGGCCCCCATAAATTCCCATTTGCATTGGAGCAGCATATATATATAAGGCAATCTACCCAGATTAAAAATTTCTGAATTCTGAATAAAGCTTTCCATGGTAGTAAAAGGAAAAGATCGGGGATAGAGACTGGTCTGTGATTCCAATAATGTAGGGAACTCCTGGTAAGGAAAAGACTTCTAACAGAGTTTGGATTTCCCTTCCAGCATTGAAACTCTTATCATAACCTTAGAGAGTTGCCTACCACAATGAGAGGTTTAAATGATGCTCACTCCTAAATTACCTCATATAAATGTTTATTGATTAACTTTATCTGCATTCATTGAACAATATTTATACTGTATATATTTCTATATGTACTTGTCTACCCCATGTGAGTGTGTGAGCTCATTGTGAGTGGGCACTATGGCGTTGTATTTGTATCTTCAGCACTTAGCATAGGGCCTGGCATATAGCAGGTGCTTAACAAATATTTTTCAATTTATCAATTATAAATTGTTTAAGGGGTAGTCAGGTAGTGCAGTGGGTAGAGTACTGGCCTTGGAGTCAGGAGTACCTGAGTTCAAATCTGGCCTCAGACACTCGCTGTGTGACCCTCAGCAAGTCACCTAAACCTGTTTGCCTCAGTACTTCCTCTATAAAATAATCTGAAGAAGGAAATAGCAAATCATTTCAGTATCTTTGCCAAGAAAATCCCAAATGGCGTCATGGATAGTTGGACTTTACTGAAATGACTTAACAACCATAACAACAACAAGAGTGTTGTAATCTTACTTATAGGATGCAAGAAGTTGGCCTGACTTATTTTGAACGAATTGAAGACAATCAATTTTTTTTTATATTGTGGAGACTTAGCCCCAGGTTAGTTAAATGTATTAGCTGTACAGTAAACCCAGGGTTTACAGTGTAAGTTGTTAATTGCAGTACAGTTGACCCTGTACATGGTAGTACATGGTTGATAGTAGGTCAGTTGCTAAACAAGCCAATTCTTTTGATGCAGTTAGTTACCCAGTGCATCTGGGATTTTTCACTAAGGCTGCAGAGTCATGATGGCAGAGCTGAAGGCTTCTGGCCTTACCCAATATGTATTTCTTAGAGCTTATGATAATTAGGATGATTGTTTAATTGAGGTCCATTTTCAGCTATCTCAGTTAAAGAGCAACTTCTGAAAGATGTGTCCATATACAGGCATGCTATGATTTCATTTGAATTTTGATGATGATCATACAAAAAACACACACAAAAACAGTCAAATTCCCCATATATGTATACTCCACTCTGAGAAATGGCCCAGAAGCTTTGTTCCTCAGACAGAAAAGGCGAGCCTTTGAATTTGAGTGCTTCAGTAAGACTTCATTTTATCTGTAGATGACTAGATTTATCATTGTACTGCTCCTATAATTATTATTTAATGAGAACTCTTGAGATTTTTCCAGCAGTTGGTATAGCCAGTTTATAAATATAATTGTTTTGATATTCATAATAATGAAATTTCCATCAACTAGGTCAGAACCAAAGACTTTATTCTTATACCAGGGAAACTAAATAATTGTTATTATTTTAAAAGAATTTAGTCATAGATTTTAATAATATTCAGGTCTAAATTTTCAAATACCTTTCATTTATCTCTGTTAGATAATTTGAGACATGAATGAGCCATAATCATGATTTTTCAGGTTCCCTTAAAAATTTATCCTTTCATAATTTCCAAACTTATGCTTTCAATACCTGTTAAGATTATAAGAAAGCAAAACCTCCAGGCCCATTGGTGAAAGTAGGGTTCAGCACTAAACTTTAAAGAAAAGCCCTCTTCATAGTTACATTCAAGGTATGGTAACTTTGGTTAAGATATAGTCCCTGGAATTGTGGAAAGCCTTATACATAGTAGGTAATTAATAGGTGTTTGATACATTTAATGGAGTCTAATTATGGCATATGTAAAGTGCTATGAAATACCAGAAGGGAAATGGGGAGATATAGAAAGGCTTCATGGAAGAGTTGGTATTTGAATGTGCAGGGCAAAATTAGGGAGGGCTGTTCCTGAAGAGCAACATTGCCATATAGGAATCACAGTAATGGATCATGAGGGGAGGGAGGGATAGCTGCCAACTTCACAGTCCTCAGGTCTGTGGGTGGACTGGCAGCCCAGACATGCATCAGAATGAGCCCTCAAATCCATCGCTCCCCAAAGCTACACTGAGCTCAAACTTATGCAGGATTTTAAACAAAGAGCTTCATTGACACCAATAGGAAATTCCAATCATCTATGAAGCAAGGCAGTGGGGATAGTTTATACCAGATGTATCAAAAACCTAGCCCACTGGCCTGCATGTGGCCCACAACACATCTGAGTGTACACCAGATTAAAATTTAATTGAGAAATACTTAATAAATAATTTAAGACAATAAAACCTAGATCATGTTAATATGTCATTTTCTAAGTCAATATATGCTCTTAACAAATCTTAGTGTAAGGTTTAGTGAACCTTATTTCTATTTGAATTTGACACCACTGGGATATTATCTGAGTTGCCTAAACAGGAATGGTGGTCAGATAGTACAGGAAATGGAACTATGTCACAGCAAGCAAGAGGCTGGGGAACACAGCAATGCCCAGCATCTGGGTCAGTTAAGCCTTAGCACGTATGCATTTTAGGATTTGAGGATATACTAGTCAAATCCATTTTCCCTAGCTCAAAGAATGGGATTCTCAGGATGAGTACAATTCAACAGGCCAAAGGTGTGGGAAGGTGGAAGAGGTTATATGCAGACGGCAGAGTACCTTATGTGTATTGTGGGATGGGCAGATTTCAGACATTATGAAGAGCAAGAGCAAAGAAGCAGAAAAGATGCATGATATGGAGCATTCCAGGTTAGCCAAAGTATAGCTTATGTGTAGGGGATAGTTTGAAATACAATTGAATGGGCAGGGTGACTTCAGAGTGTGGAGGGCCTTGAATACCAAGAAATGGAGTTTGAACTTGAGCTTGTGGGCTCTAGAGAGACACTGAATCATTTTGAACAGTGGATCATAAGATCATAGCACTAGAGCTGTTAGGGAACCCTGAGGCCAGTAGTCTAGCCTGCTTGTTTTACCAATGAGAAAACCGAGGTCCAGGGAAGTGTTATATGTCTTGCCAGTACTCATATAGGGAGTATCAGAGATACAATTTGAAACCATTTCCTCTGACATAAGAGCTGGTGCTCTTAACTCAGAGTGCTGTAGCACCCACTCACAAGACAGTCAAGTCAGGCAGTAGCATGACAGATAGGCTGAAGGAAAAGGGAGTGAAGGCCAGAGAGGCTGATGAGAGGAGGCCATGGAGTCTGTTTCTGTCCTTATCTCCTTTGAATTGCTGGCATTGTAAATGTAGAGAAGTAAAATTATTTTCTATTCCATTTTTGTACTAAGTCGAAAACATTCCACAAATATCACTTGACCCCATCCCATTTTATCATGTCTTACTTTGTGTGTGACTATATTGGAAATGTATTAAATGTCTTCCTTATAACACAAGCTCCCAAGTAGGGTACTGAATTTTCTGTCAGGTCCTCCTGACTTTTTTTTTTTTTTTTTTTTAGCTGTATCTACCCTTTTACAGATAATTTCTTTTAATATTTTGTGTTGACAGTATGTTAGTTTGGGGTATTGTGGTTGAATTCTTTCATTGGAACTATGAATGCTTTTTTTAGATCTATGCACTACTTGACAAAGGAAATGTATGAATGAATGAATGAATGAATGAATTTTAAAATGAATAAATGAAGTGTATTAAGACTTCAAATTTATTGCAAAAATAACTTCATGTTCATTAACAAAAAAAAAAACCCTCCATATCACTAACCTTTATGATCTTTATCACAGCCTGGTGAGGATGATAGTGCAAGAAGTATTATTTCATTTCATAGATGGAGATATTAAGACTCTGAAAGGCAAAATGACACACAGTTTAAATGACATAGGAAGGACTTGAACCCAACTCCTCTGATAACGACTCTAGCGCTATTTCTCTGTGCCATGATAATGCATAGATTTAGAAGAAAAAATATCTTTGTAGTAAGTTTCCCTAATAAAAGTCTCATATCTAAGATATATAAGGAATATAGTCAAATTTTTAAGATTAAGAACATTCCCCAGTTAGTAGAAGATTTAAGAATTGAATAAACAGTCCTCGAGGGAAGAAACAAAGGCTATCTCTAGCAATATGAAAACTTGTTCCAAATTACTCCTAATTACAGAAACGCAAATTAAAGCAATTTGGGGATTCCACCTCACACACCCATAAGATTGGTTAAGATGATTAAAAACAAAAAATGACCAGTGTTGGAAGGGCAAATGGTTTTTTTTTTCTAATAGGTTGGGGATTATTGGGGAGAGAAAAAGATTTCTGTGAATAAACAAAACAAAACACTCTAAACTCCCCTCCCCAAAGAAAGTGAAGCTAGAAGTCCATCCACCTGATTTTAGTCCTAGCATACTGAATATTAGAATTGTTCCCTGTTAAGATAAAATGAATTTATTGCCTGAAGTTCAAGAACAGAGTCTTGGATTAATATTTAATTTAACAAGGCAATTTACAGTCTTGTCTATAAGGCCTTCCTGGCAGGCTGGAGTATTTCTTGAATCTGTGCTTCTCCCATGCCCCCCCCCAAAAAAAATTATTTTTTTTCCTGTCTAGCACTATTGCCACATCATTTTAATTTGGATCCATACTGTGGGTTGTGTCCCCTGAAGTATGATTCCCAAGATGATTGATGAACATCCAGGTGTAAAACTGATAATATGAAGAGTTCAACAACCAACCTGTTATACTGCTTGAGCCAGCAGCCTTCCACAAAGTCACAGAGACCCCAAGCAGTATGAAATGCTCTTTGGTAGCTGGAGGTGGTTGCAAGATAGGTGCAGGTGTAGAAAAAAAATGTTTGGAAATTCCTATTATTATCAAAAGAAAGTTGTCCTTCCTTCATGGCTTTCAAACAAAGAAATAACACTGATAATAAATAAAGCAAAAACTGAAAGGACAATTCTAACTGTTCTGTCATTAGTTATGGTGCAAAATGTCCCTACAATTTGAGTAATTCAGATATTTTGAGGAAGTTGGCATGAGAGAGTCTTGAGAAAACGATATGGAGTATTTACCTCATTTTCTCACTTTGGAGTTTAAAATTCAGGGGTCACAATTTTTTTTATCCTATCCTTACATGCATTCTCACCCTAGAAGGAGCTGATGGTTTTACAACACTATTTTACACAAACACATCAATTTTCATTGACAGATTTTAATTGATCAGTCAATTTGCCTGTGCCATAGATGTATATTACTATACTCACTTTACAAACAAGGTAACTGGAAAAAATTGGACGTGTGGTTGTAATTTTCAGAAAACTGCCTCCCTGTCTTTCTCTGTAAAGTCTGCACTGAAGATACCTTAGCTGTGTCTATATTTAAGCCTGATTAATATGTAAGCACTGATCAATTCAGAGCTGGTTCCAAGGTCACAAAATAAACTTAGAGATCCTAAATTCCAGTTATATACCAAGAAGAGTGGTTTGTTGAATTATGCTTTCTCCATAAAAGTCAATTCTTAACAGTAAAAGCTTTTTTTTGAAAAAGAAAAGTCATATTGATGTTAGATTACTTTTAAAATGAAAGTATGCCCATTGCTAGCAATTTAGGATCATCTTCCTAACAACTTTCTCTTAAAACCATTAGCCAGTGTAGGTTGTGTGTGTGTGTGTGTGTGTGTTTATGTGTTTTCCACATTTCTGATTATATTGGTACAAGTAACTCCCAGTGAAGAAGGTCCCCTATCAATGAAGATTCTTCTACCCTCCCTCTTTTTTTCTTTGCTATTCTCTCTCTCCTCCCCACCATGTGTCTTTCTCCCTTTCCCTCTCCCTTTTCTTTATCCTTCTCTCTCTCTCTCTCAATAATATATCATTGTTTAAGCTGTGTTCATACATATATCAGTATGTAGGTTATTTTACTCAAGTTTCTGAGTGTTACAGATTCATGAGGGATCAGTGTTTTACTATAGCCACAGATGTAAAATCAGTTTCCTTAATAAAATGCTTACATTTCCAGCATTTCCCAGCTAGATGCTTCCACGAGTCATACTCTTCTATACCCTTTATACAGATGAAGACAAAAACTTTAGTCTATGGATTGGCCAGTTGACAAAATTTTTTTTCATATTCAGCTTTTTTTTTTTTTGTATGCTGCCATGTGCAAGGTACTGTGTTTGGCTAAATAACTATTTTGCCAATGCAATACCCACAATGGCTGCTATGAATATGCAGGCATATTCCCAGGTTTGAATTGCAAGATATAATAGACTGTCTTACTTGAAGATGAAACCTTTATTCAAACTACAGTAAGCCAAATCCATCATAGTAACAAAGGACTCTATATACATTGTCAAGGCAGGAAGCACCAATACCCCAAGTGTTCTTTTTAAGACAAAATCCATAAATGTCACTGATGCAGGAAACACCCAGGCAAAAATTCTCCCTTTTTCACTCACTCTATCCAATCTGCTCCCTCTCTCCCAGCTGTGTCTCATTCTCACTTCCTACTCTACCCTTCCTCCTCCACCTGTTCAGCAAGCTCCTCTCACCATAGGCTTCATGTGATCACAAAGGCCTATTTAGGGGCAGGGAAGATCTTCAAATTTCCTTAATGTTACAATAACAAAACTAGAGTGTTTTTGATTAGACAAAATTAGGCTTAGAGATTATCTATTCTTACTACTTCATTTTAAATATGAATCAAGATAGGTCCCCAAAAAAATGAATGAATTGACAATGGTCGCACAAGTAGGGGATGTCAGAGATTGGGATGTATTCTCACCCTGATACTCTTCCCACTATATAGTTTTTTCCTGTTGTGTTTCCTCCCCTCCCCCCACGGATTCTCATGAGATTTTCCTCAATTGTGTGCTCCCGCTCATAATGAGAATTGAGAACAGCACCTGGAAAATTGATTGGGGACTTAGAGGTGTCCTCAGGAACACCACTCTATCAAATGAATCTTGTGCTTTCTTGACAGTACTTGGTCTCCTAGGCCCAATGGCATCTCATGCAGCTGTAGAAATATTTCCTAGAATCTGATGTGTAGAATGATGAGGTGAACAGAAACATGTGCTGCTCTAAATAAATGAAAATCCTTCCTCCAATTATAAGAGCTCAGAGGAAGTATGGAGGTCTTTGAAGAAGAGAGATCCTGATTGGGGGTGGTGGGGTTGCAGCATAATCACTCTTCTTCATTAGGCCAGTGATTCTTGACCTTTGGGGGCTCAAGAAAACTTTATGCATGTTCTGCAATTTCTGCAATCCTCTTTGAATGACAGAAATTTCTTTCGTCAAAGAAAGAACATGATAAGCTTTGATCTTAGCTTAGAAACCACTCAAAGTTTGCTACTGAGAAATTTTCTTCATGGAACCATACTATAAATGTGTCCAATTCTTCCCATTTAATTGAAAACAAAGAAGTTAAATGGTTTGCATCACTGATACACAAAGCCCCATTAATATATACAAATGCATTTGTATATTTCTCTACTTCTCTGAAAACCAAGTATCTCTTATTTGTACATTGTTTTTCATGCTCTTTTCTCTTGTTTTTTAGTTGACTCCCTTGCATAGGGAGTCAGAAAAATGGATTTTGTATGTAGCAACTTTGTTTACCCTAACAAGAAAATCAATGGAGTAGTGACTTTAGCATATCCATTATGTAGCTCCCATGGTACACCTCAGTAAAGGTGATCTAGGAGCACAGTATCTATCACACCTGAAACATTAAACTGGGATAGAAACTGCCTGCCTACATCCTTGCAATAAGAAGCAAATTGGCTAATACATTTCTTTGAAGGAAATGTAGTTCGGATCTTTTCTGAATTCACATGATGATCTAGACTTAAACCGAGTGTCCTTGCTATAGAGAAGATACCATACCTTCTTAATTAGCGGAATATTAAAGTAAACTATAAAGATTCTCATTTTAATAGGCAGGTAACAATTACCAATATTAGGTAACGGCCAAGATAACAACAGCAATGATAATAATAAGCATTTACATAGCACTTTAAGACAGGCAAAGTGCTTTACAAATATTATCTTTTTTTATTGTCATTACAACCCTGGGAAATAAGTGCTATTTTTATTATTATTTTACAGATGAAGAAACTAAGGCAGATGTTTAATGACTTGTCCACAGTCATATAGACTGTAAAATAATCTGCAATAGAATTTGAACTCCAGGCTTCCTGAATACCTGAATGCCTTACCCCCTGCCCTGCATAGCTACCACTGATCAGTCTTCCAATTAACTAAATCAAGGGTCCTTAACCTTTTTGTGCATCATTGGCACCTTTGATAATCTTTGACAATGAAACCTCTGGACCACCTTTCAAAATAATTGTCTGTTGCCTATAATTATGGAAGCCAATGATAGATTTTCAGCTAGAGGTTAGTGAAATTAAAAATGTAATTACCCGCTACCCCCATTTTCAGCTTATAGGTCTCCTGAAATCCTTCTATAATCCATGGATTAAATGTTAAGAACCTTTGGGGCAACATGATCTCTAAGATCCTATGAGTAAATTAGTCTTCCTTCATAGTTAGCTGTAATGAGAGATATAAAGAAAAGATAAAAAATATAGTGGTTCCCTCCCCTCAAAAGCTTACAGTCTAAGTTGGAAGAAAGAATTAATATGCATGAAATAATTATATATCAATAGAAGATATTATATAATTATTGATTAGATTAGTAAATGAAGTGGAAGTCTACTTAAAATATAAAAAGGAAGAGTAGGGTTGAAGTAAATACTTCAAAGGTTCATTGCATATCTAATCTATGACCCTATGATATGTGATGTTATCATTGGAGTGGGAAAATCTCATTGTGGAAGCTCCTCCCATGAACATATATTGACAACATTTTTTGTAACTTAGAATGTTAGAATTGGGGGGGGGGGGTGCAGGGATGGTACTGAAAGATTCAGAAGGTTGGCATGATTACTCAGCTGATATATGTTAGAGAAAAGACTTAAACCCAGGCCTTCTTGGTTCTAAGTCTAGTCTTTCATCTCCTATAGTGAATTATAAATGCTTAAAGAACTGTGAGGAGATCATTGTGTTCTGTAAATATACTAAATAAGAATATTGGATCAGATGATTTCTAATACCCTCCCTTCCTGCTCTAACATTTTTTTGGTAGGAAAAGCTTCCTGAAGGATATAGGAAACTCCTTATTTACCTTGTTCTTCAGAACGGAAAAGTGATAATATTAATGGAGATTGCTACAGCAATAATATGATGAACTCCACAGGCATCTACCACATGCCAAGTACTTTGCTAAGTACTGAGTATACAAAGAAAGACCAAAAAAAAAAAAGGTTACTGCCCTCAAGAAATTCACAATCTAAAGGGGGTGGGAAGGTGGAGAATACACCAACAGCTGTGTACTGATGAGGTATATACAGTTTTAATTGAAGATCATCTGAAACAAAGTTAATCACAATAAGGAGGACCAGGCAAGTCTTCTTTGCAGAAGGTGGGTATAATATATCAGTTCATGGAAATTCCCATGGGGTTTGCAAACTGCAAGGACTTTCAACTCAGAATGTGTTCAAAGGTAAGCCTTCTGATGGTTTCAGCAGCTTTCTGGGCCTGGTGCTGCTTAAGACTCTGCACATCACCTTTGCTCAAAGAACCAGCAGCTTCTCTTCTCACTACCTGACTGGTTGTTCTAACTAATGCTGCTGCTTCTCAGCAGGCAACAGCAACAGTGCATCATTTGAAATTGGGCCTTTGTTTAGTCAAGCTTGCCATTGTAATTACAAAGCAGCTGGTGTTAAAACACACTTTTCCTTGGGATTATAAATCTAGAAATTGAAAATGTTGCTTAAAGTGACCTCAGCTGAGTTATCTTTGAGAGCAGAGAATTTGCTGGTCACTGAAACAATAATAACAATTACAGCTTGGTTCCCAATCCTCCTTAATATTGAAGCTTTCCTTCTGAGATTCTCTCCAATTTGTCTTGCATATATCTTGTTGTATAGAATTGTTTTCACGTTGTCTTCCCTCTTAGAATATAAACTCTCTGCTGGCAAGACTGTTTTTGCCTTTCTTTGTATCCCCAGAGCTTAGCACAGTGCCTGGCACGATAGTAGGTGCTTAATAAGTACTCATGGCTTGCTTTGATTTGACAGTAGTTTTCAAGTCTCCAAAGCAATTTCCTCATAGTCACTCTATTAAAGAAGTCATAATTGTACTATAATTCCTCTTTTAAGATGAAGAAACTGACATCCAAAATGGGCCACATGCTTTCACCTTTGTGACACACAGCAAATATCAGATGCAAAATTCAAATGAGGTTTCATTCTCAGTCTAACATTCTTTTTTTAAAAAATATAATTTATTTATTTACTTTTAGTTTACAGCATTCAGCTCCACAATCCCTTGAGTTCCAAATTTTCTCCCTTTCCTTCTCCTCCCCACCCTACCATCGCGGCATGCAGTTTTCGATATAGGTTCTACAAATACCTACACAAGCCTTAGTCAAGTTGTAAAGAAGAATTATAACCAATGGAGTGAACAATGAGAAAGAAGGAATGAAACAAAACAAAACACAAAAGAGAGAGAGCAAGTAGTTTGCTTCAGTCTGCAATCAGACTCTGTAGTTCTTTCTCTGGATGTGGATATCCCTCTCCATTATGAATCTTTTGGAGTAGTCTCCTCACCTGGCATTGCTGAGAGGAGCCCAGTCTGTCAGTCAGTCATCATAGATACAATGTATCTGTCATTGTGTACAATGTTCTCCTGGTTCTGCTCTCCTCACTCAGCATCAGTTTATATAAGTCTCTCCAGGTTATTATGAAGTCCATCTGCTCCTCATCTCTTACAGCACCATAGTATTCCATTACATTCATGTACCACAACTTGTTTAGCTATTCCTCAACCGATGCACATCCTCTTGATTTCCAATTCTTTGCCACCACAAAATGAGCTGTTATAAATATTTTTGTACATAGAGGACCTTTTCCTACTTCTATGATCTCTTTGGGATACGATCTTAGAAGTGATATCACTGGGTCAAAGGGTATGCACTTTTTTTTTATAGCCCTTTGGACATAGTTCCAGTTCACTCTCTAGAACAGTTGAATCAGTTCACAACTCCACCAACAATGCATTAATGTTCCGATTTTTCCACAACCTCTCCAGAATTTATCATTTTCCTGTTTTGTTATCTTAGCCAATTTGACTAGTGAGATGTGGTACCTCATAGTTGTTCTGATCTGCATTTCTTCAATCAATAGTGATTTAGAGCATTTTGTATGCTTATAGATATCTTTAATTTCTTCCTCTGTAAACTACCTGTTCATATCCTTTGACCATTTCTCAATTGGGGGATATCAGCCTAACAGTCTTCCTTCTATACTATCCTGCTGTAAGATCTGAGCATTACATGTTGTCTTGCCACAGCCTTGGGATAACATGTTGAGGGTTCTCCCAAAATGGGCCTGAAAACATACACATTACATTCTGAGAAGTGGTCTTGAGGGCGTTGTATCTCCATAGCAACGTGATATATGTATATGATGCATCTGTATTCCATACCTCTAAGAGAGAGGCAGGCAGAGTAAAGAAGCCTAAGTGCAGCACTTAGCCCAAGAGCAGGCTAAATATGGAGTAGTCTATGTGGCCAGCAAGTGGAAAAGGCAGGATTTATTTCAAAGTCCAGCAAAAATAATAGCTCCTACATAAGGTCTTACCTGATCTCTCTAGTTGTTAATGCCTCCAGCTTCCCCCCAAATTTCTTTGAATTTTCTTTCTGTATGTGAATGTGCATGTATATACACATATGTTTTATGTGTGCATGCATGTATGTATACTGTATATAATATATATACAGTGTATATATACTGTATATATAATATATACATGCACATAGAGTATATATACACTATATGTTTATATATGGCTATGTACGTATTAGTAGGTAACACATACTTGCATGTACTGTGAGTATACATTCATGTATATATTATTTATGTATGTGTATGTATATTATCTATTTATATGTGTACATGTCCCCCCTCCCCCCAGAGGATCAAATCCATTTTGAGGCCATGATTGTTGCATTTTTGTTTTTGTAACCCCAGGAGCCAGCAAAGTATCTGGCACATAGTAGGTGCTTAATAAATACTTGCTTGATTCCTAACTAATAGTACAGCACTCCTTGTACTATTCCATGTGGCCTGTAATCATTTTTGTTTTAAGATATTTATTATTATATTATATAACATTATATTAATGTTATATAATATTAATATGTTTTATGTATTATCATATATTATATTATTTTACATATTATATTGTATTCCATTCCATTATATTATATTATACTATATTATACTGTATTATATTGTATTATATTATATTATAGATATATCCAAGCACCCTCAGTGTCTCTATTCAGAATACAGTATTCAATCAACATTTGTCATTTTGAGAAGATTGCAATACTAATATTGCAGAATCATAGAAAACAATCAGAAACCCAAGAGTAAAGACACACGGAAAGGACATAGAAAATGTAGAAATAAATGTCTGAACAAGTACAAAACTGAAAAGAGTTACTAGATTTGAGTAGGATTCATCAAAAAAAAAAGTTTGATGGAGGAGTTTAATACTGAGTATGATTTTGAAGAAAGACAGTTCTAAGATAAGCATACCTCTCCAGGCCATTTCCCTTTACTGTATGTTCCAAAAATAGTTTCTCTTGCAGCCAAATTACATTATTTGCTTTTCCCCAAACACCACGTTCTATCTCCCACCTTTCTCACTTCTGCATGTGTGTCTTTGCATAGGGAAAATCCATATGCTGCTAGTTTACTTTCTTCCGGGCTTAGTTCATGTGCCCTCATATGTCCTCAGTTCATGAAAGCCTTTCCCTGATTCCTCCCTCACCCCCATTTGCTCTCCTAAAATTATCTTCTATATTTATTTGTATATATGCTGCATACCCTTCTCCTACAACCTGCAGGAGAATGTAAGTTCTTTGAGGGCAATGCTTTTTTTTTTTTTCTTCATTTTTTTTCATGTCTCCAGAACTTCCTGTCATATCTTTCTCATAGAAGATCTTACTAAATGCTTGTTGATATAAATAGAATTTCACTGCTTCACAAATCTAGGATGAGATGCACTGCCTATTATTTCTTGAGGATCCTGGATGTGGCCACTGGGCAAACGGCTAAAAACTTTTTTATCCTCCTGAGTTTGCTACAGCATCCTAATATATGCTTATTTTAAAAATCCCAGCATGGGAAATGCCAAGAGAGTGAATGTATCAACTTCTTTTTCCTGCTTTACCAGCTTTTGGTATCTGGTTTACCAACCAGCCTGGCGAAAGGAATCTAGAAGACTCACCATCTAAATTTCTTGGAATTATGGCAGTTGTTTTGTTTTCCTTTGAGATACTATAGAGATAGAAGGTGCTAGAGAGTGACTTGTGGAAGAATTTACATACTAAAGAGAAATAGATTAGCACTTCTTTTTCTGGAAATTTTAATTAAAAAAAAATCACTTATTTAAAATAGCCTTTGTAAATATAAGATAATATATTATCTGAGCAGGGTTTCTTAAACTTTTTCCACTCAAGATCCCATATGGGGTCACAACCCTCTGTGTAAGAAACACTGAAAAGGGTATGGTATGGCAGAAGAAGCAGTAGATTGAGAATCATACAGGAAGGGAAGACATTTAACCTTTATGAGGCTCAACTTTCTCACATAAATAATAGGAATGGAAATAAAAATAATAATAACTAGCAGTTATATAACATTTTATTTAAGATTTACAAAACATCTTACATTGACTATCTCATGACAACTCTCTAAGGTAAGTGTTATTATCACCCCCATTTTACACATGAGGAAACTGAGGGTGAGAGATGCTGAATGACTTGTCCTTGGTCACATAGCTAGTAAATATCTGAGGCAAGATTTGGACTCTCAGGCTTTCTTTTCAGTCCAGTGTTCTAGCCACAGTACCACTCACTTTAGTTGACTTTTCATTAATTACCTGACTGGATCCTTAGAAGAAAACTAAATATTAATGTGTTTCACAAATGAGTTGTTATTAAAAATTTACTGATTAATTACATTCTAATTGAGAAAATGTATTTTAGGGGAGGCTAGGTGGCACAGTGAATAGAGCACTGGCCCTGGAGTCAGGAGGACCTGAGTTTAAATCCTACCTCAGACACTTAATACTTACTAGACGTGTGGCCTTGGGCAAGTCACTTAACCCTAACTGCCCTGTTTTCCCTCCTCCAAAAAGCAAAATATATATATAGAATACATACATATATATATATATATATATATATATATATATATTAAAGCTAATGATAATGGAAAAGTTGTCTATCTCTTTTTTTTATTTTATTTTTTGCTTTTTGGAGGGCAATTGGGGTTAAGTGACTTGTCCAAAGTCACATGGCTAGTAAGTGTGTCAAGTGTCTCAGGTAGCATTTGAACTCAGGTCCTCCTGACTCCAGGGCCTGTGCTCTGTTTACTGGGCCACCTAGCCTCCCCCGTCTATCTCTTTTGCAACAGTTAAGTATTGTAACTGATGTACCATAGAAATCAGTTTATAACAAGGAAGCTTTGAAATATCCAAACAGCTTAGTTCATTATACAGTAATATGCTAATCAGTCAGCAAGTATTTATTGAGCTCCTACTGTTCTAGGTACTTTGTCCTGAGGTGATAAAGCCAGCTTTATGGCATTACAGTATTAACTATCCAGACATGTCATAGGTAAGAAATTCTATTTAGAAATCAGAAGTGTGAAGGGGGAAGATATTTCAACAAAGACTTTCTCATTTAAAAAAATAAATCTTTTTTGGACCATTCTTGGGCTACAAAATGAGGAAAGGTGCCCAACGACGTGGTTTTTATTGGAATCTAAAAATGATGGTGACAATAATATGATTCTCGATCAGTGGCCTGGCAGCCTACAGTAATATACAAGGATGCACAGATGCCAGTGCTTCATTGATCACTGAAATGCCACCTGCTAAAATGCCACTGGGAAGGCATAATTAAAATTATGTAATCTGAAGCAGAGCCCTCTTTCACTTGAAACTTTGAGATGAAGTATCTCCTTAGTCTTAAACAATGGCAATTTTTGATATGTTTTCAAGAAGCCACAGGAAGAAAAGTCCTTTCAAGCCGTGTTTAGATTGAGGCAAGCCTATAAATATTGGGACCTCTATCGTCCCCTACCCATTTATTTTCTGCACCTGTCAGGAAGGATAAATGGTTTGGCAAAAGCTTTTTCCATATCTTCTAGCCAAAGGCATGTTGACAAGAGGGGCTGTGGACTTAATGCAGTAACAGACGGCTACATTACATCTTATTTCCTGCAACAAACAGCAGTGAATTTGAAAGTACTCTGTTTTTACTCTGTGCCTTGGGCTGGTGGGTGGGCAAAGGAGGGAGAGGACTTTTTTCCCCTTAGCTTTATAGCCAACATTGTATCTGAAACAAAATATCCACACATATGCCTGTACTTCGCCCAGATGCTTCTCCGATTTAAGTTGTTTACTTCTATGTGGTATATCTTGCTAGTAGTTTTGTATCAATCTTACCTGTTACAACAAATCTGCCTTATTACTTATTGTGCCACAGTGAATAACTTGCATTTGTGATTTTAAGCATTGTTGGCAACTTGTCTGGATGATAGGCACTTGATGACGCATTGCAAAAAGTTTCCATTTGGTTTTGGCAGATGAAACCTTACAGTTTGGGGCATGAAGGAAGTACAAATCCAAACACTCAGTTATGTCCTCATTTCACTGTTGTAGCTTCCTGTATTGAAATGATTCAGAGAGTAAAATGATCTTTTATTTTGCACATGTAGCACCCAACTGCCAAGTTCAGGTTCCTAGGAGTCACTTGAGTTAACTTTATCTAAACACTGTTTGCAAGCTCCTATTTTTAACTCTAAACTTCCCTGACCAACCAGAATTAATCTAATTGCAATGGAAAAGGACATTTTCTTCACCTAAATGTAAGGTGTTTTTTTTAATAAGTTAAAATGAAAGCAGCAAAATTCAATCACCTAATTGTTTCCCCAACAAAATCTGCCATACTTCTAGGAAATGTAAAATGAGTCCCTTAGGATTCTTTTCCCAGGCTAGTTTGTAAACTGGATACCACAATCTAGGAGAGCAGGGAAAGGAGATTTGTAAATGCTCTTTTGGCATTCTCTATGCTACTATATTTGGATACTTTAGCAAACTAAAGGAGAGTAAAAATGTGTTAGTGATTTGCCTAGCCAGTCAGCCAGTTAGGCCAGGAGCTTCAGAGTCCAAAGGGCAGTGCATCTCAGCACCACGTCTGTGAACCAGTGAAATCTTGCAACTCTGGCTTCTCAGAGGAGTAAGGAAAGATGACCTGCATTCACTGCTTGGAACAGAAGAACAGAAGCCTCCTCTTAGGGGTTGTAGGAGAAAGATACAATGCTGCGTTATTTTCCTGGCTAGTCTACATCCATCTCTTCTATTTTCTTTTCCAGTTGCCTGTTAGAATCCTCCCATGCCCTGTATTTCTCATCAGAGTTTGTACCCAGTCTCCCCACCAGGTGCATTATAAATACTCACCTCCAACCAAAGTCCATGCTAGCATAGCTTCATCATCTGCTGTGCTCCACACATTCTTATGGGAGATGGAGTTCTCAAGGAGGCCATCTCTCTTCACACATATGTTTATAAAACTCATACAAGAACATAACAAACAGAAATTCTTAAAAATATTTTATTGGAATGGAATATCCATCCTGATGCTGTAAATTAATCTTAACAAAAATGTGTTAAAAGTAGCATTTAGTCTCTATTAATGTCACTTTAAAGAGATTACAAACAGTGAAGTAATATATTTGAGAAAATCACTTTTTCCCTATATTTGTAGAAAATGGACAACTCTCTAAGCATGCTGGGTAGAACACTGCTAACTTTTGATTCTAAGAATTACCTCCTCAGGCAAATTAGTAGGAAAGCAAGTGACTATTATGCTTAACTGTCTTTTGAGTTGATAATGGGGACCACATTTACTCAGTCTTTTTCTTTCTATCATTTTGTGCACAAATGTACATATATATCTAAGTACCGTTACAATAATTCCATACCTTTTTAAATGATTTATGAACAAGTATTCTCATTGTGTGCAAAAATAAAAGATCTCTGGAAAGTCTTATAATGGAATTTGAAGTGAAACAACTCCTATTTAAATAATGAGACTGATTAAATATTACTTTGACATCAAGCTTTAAAATGCAATTCTTTCCTACTAGATGGTATTTTTCTGCTTCTGAACAATTATGTAAGTGGAATCCAAAGACCTACCCTTATAACCTTATTCCAAGCTATAATCTAGTATGTTCTTCTGTGACTTAGAAGTTAAAGAACATTCTATGTGTTTGATGGTGGTCTTGGACAAATGTAGATCTTGGTTACTGAAGATATTGATAGTCTGGTATGTTCTATAATCATTATAATGGTATTCTAAATTCCTTCACTGCTAAGGTAGGGTTCTGGCTTTTTGGAAATCTTATTTTTAGTCAAGTTGAAGGAAATAATAAAATGTTGGAATTCGAAGGGATTTTAATGACTCAGAGACATCTATAGAGTTAACTAGTGGCTGAATTAGAACCAGAACACAAGTCTTAGACTCTGAACTCTATATTCCCTTCACTTTAACCTACTGCCTCCAATTCTCTTGGTTGGATCTTTTGTCTAGATACTTTCCTCTTATAACTTTGCAAGGCCAATAGTGATTTCTGAAGTACTTGCAGGTTCATCAGCAATGAACAATAGGTGTTCACTGATAAGTGACTGGTACTTATCCCCTTGAAAATTCCAAATAACCAGTATTAAATAGAATATGTTTTGTGTTATTAAGATAGTGTTAACTGAAAAATCTCCCATCGATAGAGCTATGAAAGAACATTCATAACCTGTCCTCCTCTTATCTTTCCAGTATTCTTATACTTTACTCCCCAGCACATAATTTTTTCATCCAGTGAAGCTGGTTTCCTGTATATTCCATGAACAAGACACTCCATCTTTTCATTATCGGCATTTTCTTGGTTGTTCTCCACAGGCGGAACACTCTCCCTCTATCGGTCTGATTAGTGACCTCCCTGGATTCATTTAAGTCCCAACTAAGATCCCACTTTCTGTTGGAAGTCTTCTCCAACCCCTCTTAATTCTAGTGCCTTCCCTCTGTTAATTATTTCCTGTTTATCCTGTATATAGCTTGCTTTGTCGAAATTTGTTTGTTTGTTGTTTGCTTCATTAGATTGCTAGGTCCTTGAGGTCTGACAGTCTTTTGACCCTTTTTTGTTTCATTAGCACTTAGCACAATTCCTAGCACACAGTAGACACTAAAGAAATGTTAGTGGATTGACTGTTTGGAAAAACCTCAGAATTTAGCCATTCAAATCTCCTACACAAAGCATAAATCTCTTTTGAACAAAAAATGTCATGTAGCCTCTTTTTCCTTCCTTCCTTCCTTTGTTTCTTGTTTTTTCTTTTTTCTTTCTTTTTTTTTTTATCAAACTTCAACTAATAGAAAATTCATTAACCTCATAAGGCAGACTATTCTTATTTTGGAAAGCACAAATTCTTAGGAAATTTTTTTTTATGTTGTGTTATGTTGCATTTCTTTATTATCTTAAATCCTTTAGTTTTAATGCATTAGTCCCAATTCTGTTTTCCAAGACCAGGTTAAAAAAAAAATCTAATCATTTTTCCATATAACAATCCTTTAGATATTTTAAGAAATTATAACCAGTCTCTATTAATTCCTATTTTATCAGGCTAAACATCTTCAGGTCCTTCAAGGGATTCCCTTTTGGCATAGTTTGAGACCTCCTGCTCATCCTGATTGCCCTCTTCTGGACACTTTCCAGCTCATCAATGCTCTGTCCAAAATGTAGATTTGAGGGCTGACTCCATAAAAGTAGGTAACTGAAAATAGATTTAAAATAAATCTGCATCAAAGTAATAGTGAAAGCTATGAAAGTGGATGTAATTGACAAGGGATACATTTGAAAGAGAAGACCTAATATAAGAGCATAATTTTACAGAATATTCCCTTTAAGGGGTTGGAAAAAGGAACATAAGACAGTGAAAGAGATAAAAGGAGCACTGATACTAAGGTAAATAAGGGGGTGTCAAAGAGGAAGTCAATTTAAATTCATTTCAATTTTATGAAGCTCTTACTAGGCACAAGACACTATGTCAGGTGCTTAAGAAAAAAGGAGAGCTTGGTTTTGGATGAAAAAATATTGTGTAGTCCTTTCCCTCGAGGATTTTACAATATAAATGCCCATAAGGTATAGAAAACTGTTTATTGCATGTAAAGGGCCAGAGTGACAGGAGAGATCATTACTAGAGAGAATGAAATACCTAAATTGGGACTGGAAGGAAAAGAAACAGTGTAATAGGTAGAATTCAGAGTGGAAAGCAAAGGGGCAGTCATACCTGTGATGTGGGAAAGTATGCACAAAGATACTGAGATAGGAAAGGGCAAAACAAGATTAAGGAAAGCAAAATGGTTCAGTTTTATTGGAGCACAGTGTGCATAACACAAAATACAGGGACATAAACATTACTTGAAATAAACAACAATTTTTATGTGGTTTCATTTTGTGATAGCAAATGTCAAATATCTAAGCAGACAGGAAGTGAGAAAGAAGCCTAGGGCCCTAGCAAGATAAAAGGAAAGCATACGCAGAGCAGGGGGTATAGGGATGGAAGCCAAGATTCTTGTGCAGTAGAGACAATCAAAGAACATGGCCATGTTAAGGAGATAGATGATAACATGAACAACAAAATGAAGAGTCATTGTTAACTTTTCTGTCTAGACTCTGTCTTGGTGACTTCAACCACTGCTGTGGATTTAATAATATGCATAGGACTCGCAGATTAGTAAACCCTCTCCAAACCTCTCTCTTGAGCTCCAAACCAACAACACTAACAGCATATAGCTAACAAGAAATATCATATGCTCATTATCTCTTCCCAACTTTTTCTATTTCTCTTGTTTATCTCCCAAGTTCTTAATCTCAGCATTTTATTCATTCTTACTCAACAAATCCAATTGATTGATATTATTATTTCCACAAAATTGTAGGCATTCATCCTCTTTGGTCATAATCTTTTACCTTAGTTTAGGCAGCATGACAGAGTGGATAGTGCTGGACATAAATTCAGGAAGACCTAGGTTCAAATCCTGCCTCAGGCATTTGCTGGCTATTACAACCCGGACAGATCACTTAACCTTTTTGTCCACGGATCCTAATCAATAAAATGAGGGAGACAGACTGAGGAATTTCTCTTTCATTGCGAAATCTTTGTTCTAATGACCTCTATGGACTTTTATTTGAATTCTATGCTTCAAATCTCTTCCCATTTCAAGCAATAATCCATCCATCAGCCAAGAGATTTTTATTAAGTGTAGCTCTAACCATGTAACTTCTCTACTCAAAAAATTCCAGTGGTTCCCTATTACCTCTCGAGTAAAATATGAACTGCTCTGTTTGTCTTTCACAATTTGGCCTCAACCTATCTTTTTAGTTTTATTATGCCTTATTTCCCCTTCCCATACTTTACCTTTATTTCCCCTTCCCATACTTTAGCCAAAGTAACCTCTCTGTTCCTCACACACAGCACTCCATTTTGTGTTTCCATACCTTAGCAATGGATGTTAGTTTGTAGTGCATTCTGTCCTTAATTTTACCTCACATAATTCCCCACTTTCTCCAAAATGATGCTTAAACACTACATTCTACACAAAGCCCTTCCTCTCCTCCATAGCAACTGCTCCTGACCTCCTCTCCACTTTACATTCAACTACCTTGTATATATTTTCATATATTAATAATGACTACATGAATATTTTGTCTTCCATATTAGAATATAAGCTCCTTGAGAGCAGAAATTGTTTCATTTTGTATATTTGCATCCCCAGCACCTACCACAATCCCAGGCCCATAGTAACCATTTAATAAATATTTGTTGATTGATGGGTTGTTAGCTGATCAAATAATATAAAAAAAGTTTTCAAAAAGAAGGGCAAAATATTAACAACAATGTATAAGATTTCTCCAATAAGTAAAAATAAGAGAATACAAATTAAAATATCTATGAGAATTTACCACACAGTAAGACTGGAAAACACGACAAGTGATCAATATTGGAGAGGATAGAAGAAGATGGATTCAACAATATACCATTGGTAGAGCTCTGAATTGATCTAACAGTTCTGGAAAACAATAGATAAATAGGTAATCTCTAGATGCCTAATATGTGTTTATATGTGTGTGTCACTCCACACCCTAAATCCACCACCTTACTCAGAAATGATCATTGTATTGACCATAATTCTTACAGCTTTGAAAGTTGTCTGTACAATATTGTTGTATAGATTGTTCTCCTGACAAAGAATTATAGATTTTTTGAAATTCTTTTTTTCAGCAAATGCATGTAAAAATCTGTAACATCTGTATAAATTTAATATAGTCCTTATTGGAGAATGGAGACTTTCCCCATTTCAGATAAGTTGACTTACCTCTTTGCTTCAGTTTTCTCATCTATAAAATGGGAGTAATAACAGCACCTACCTCCCAGGGTTGTTCTGAGGATCAAATGAGATAATAATTGTAAACTGCTTAGCACAGTGCCTGACACATAGTAAACACTGTATAAATGTTAGTTGTCATTGTCGAGGGTCAGAGTTGTGAGACCTGGTTCAGTTTTGAAAGAATTCAATCAGACCTTCTCTTTAGCCAAAAGGAGTTTTATTGACTCAAAAGCATGCAGTCCTGGGATTCATCAAGGAGCTAAACAAAGGCAATGGTATACGAAAAGGACCAGATTTATATAGCCATAATGCTACACAGTCTCTAGAATGATGATGTAATTTTAGGGTCTCTAATAGGGGTTGGAGATTTAGGGACAGTATGAGGAAGATGGATGACACAAGATAAGGGAGATGGGAAATTTTATTACCCAGGATGGGGGGAGACAAGGAATTTTATTGTCTAAGACAAGTGAGAAAGTTTACTTTAGGAGACTCTCAGACTCAGAAGGGCTCCCAAGGTACTGAGAAAGCAACCCTTAATATTATTTTTAATTCTTAGGGCACCTCTGTATCCACATCAGTTATTGTTATTGTTTTGTTATTATTACTATTCCGCAGAGGGCCAGAAGTGTCTTGCCAAAGTTTGGAGAGCTATTTAGGAACATTCAAAACCAAAGTGTCAATATATTTTGAAAAAGTGGCATTAACCTCTGACCTTATATAAGTAGTAGAAAGCAATGTACTCATATCATAGATAATACTTATGACATGTGGAAATTCTTTGAACCTGGCTTAGAAAAATATAAAAAATTGTTTCCAATATATAAATATTAGCTAGAAGTATGAAGAAAAGGGAGAAGGAAAAGAAGAAGGAAGAAGAGAAAGAGAAGGAAGAGAAGGAAGAAGAGGAGGAGGAGAAGGAGAAGGAGGTCAGGGATTTCTTATTTTGCTTAACTTAATGTATTCCTAACCTGGTCATTTTGAATGAACCTAAATTGTTCTCTCCCCTTGAGAAGAAGACCACTTGGACAAGTCATTGAAAAAAAAAGTATAGATTATTAAATGAGTAGGTTTATACATACGACTACAATGCATTCAACAGAAGAACTTTTTTCATTGTATTTTGTGATACAGATCTTTAAAATGCTTACTAGTATTAATTGAAAAGGAGTAGTTCACTTGATAAAGAAAAGAACATGGTGATGTTTGTGGCTTAGTATTTTAATATTTCCCAACTTTTACTGACAGATGTAAAAAATATGCCATGATAACACCTTTAGAAGAAAGGCACCTCTAGAACTGTAGCATCTGTTGCTATTACCTCTTGAGTTTTTAGGTCAAAATACTCAAGCTGATCCTCCCATAGAACAAAGGCAGAGGAGGATGGTTTTTTTAGGTGTATAAGGGGGAGTATATTTCTCTCTGTTTTAAGTGCCCATTAGTAAAATAAAAATAGTACTATTGGGGGCAGAGCCAAGATGGCGGCGTAGCAGCAGCAACATATTGCAGCTCTCACATAGCCACCCCAAAATACCCATAAAATAGGACTCTAAACCAATCCTAGAACTCTTAAACGCACACAAAGATACTTCCCACTAAAGTCAGCTCGGCTACGAGGAACCATATCAGCACTGCGAACCGAAACCAGCCTGGCCTGAAGCCGCGGCTGTGCCCTGGGGGCAGCTGGATGGGAGGAGCAGAGGAGCTTCTCTGGTGAGCGGATTAGCGGCAGCTGTGAGCAGCGTTCAGAACTAGGTCAGTGAGACTTGCAAATTTAGGAGAGTAAAGCAGTCTGGCCGAAAGGCCTCCAGAGCGGAAAAGCGAAAGGCAAAGGTTTTGCACCTGCCTCCGTGTTGCAGCTTCCCGCCCGCAGCCTGCAGACAGCAGGGGGACTAAGTGATTGTTCTGAGGCCAGTGCTCTCTCATTGAGTGGCCTGGATCCGGATCATCGTCCTGGGCCTCGGTCTTGGAGTCTTCGCTATCCAGTCAGCCGGAAGTAAGTAGGAAGGGTCCCAGCACCTTCCTGAGAGCTATGGCAGCCGGGAGGACCCCAGTGATTTGGGACAGAGCTTTACTTTCTGGAAGCAGAGCAGAACAGAGATTTAAAAAAATATCACAGACTGAACAACCATGAGTAAGAATAAGCATAAGAAGCAAGGTAAGAACAGCTCCCAAACCCTAGATTCCTTCTTTGGGGAAAAGAAAGATCATGGGAGAGAGAGGGAGGAGGAGAATGCAGCCAGAGCGCCCCCACCAGGGGCCTCCAATAAACATGAAGAATGCCTTAAAGCTAGAGATGAGATGAAGAAGGATTTTCAAAACCAAATAAGGGAAGTGGAAGAAAAATTGGGAA
>CM053588.1:246059142-246113476 GCA_028646515.1 Pseudochirops corinnae
TTTGTCTCTTTTTGGCTTTTTGTCTGTTAAACTTGTTTGCTAGATTTGTTTCCTGCAGGCTCAGTACCCTCTACCTGCAGATGCCTGATCACTTAAGCCAGATGCTACCCCCTGTCCATAACTGTGATGTGCCACCCCTGGAACTGGTGTTGACCAAGCTCTGGATGCCAGCTAAAGAACCAGCCTTTTGAATGGGACCTCCTGGATCTGGCGTCAATTAAGCTCCAGATGCCAGTTAAAGAACTGACTTCTTTAATGGGACCTCTTGGGGCAGGGACAACTTTATGTCCAATTTCAGCTGGAAGTAGCTATGGAGAAGAGATCTTTGCTCCTTACCCCAAAATTTTGAGTTCCATTCATTCAAGGGGAGAAATATAGGGTGCTTGTGTCCAAGCCCCCATTCTAAGATATTGTTTTATGTGCTTATTTTCAATTATACTTGTTATATTGTTGCAATGTTCTGTTGACACCAGTTACCCCTAAACTCTCATTAATCTATTCAATGAATTGTACTATTAATGTATTTTTGCTATGTAATGAATATGAAAGATGTTGGGGCCAAATATAATGGTAATGATGATTTGAAAATCTTCCCTGCCTCTTAATAAGCCTAAGGGAATTTGAAGACCTTGCTTGCTTTGAAGATATATACCCTGCCCCCTAACAGGCTGAATGAAATCACATGGAGGCTGTGGCAGGAGGAGTTGGCTGAAGGGTGGAACAGAGCCCACAGGAAGCTGGGAGTGAGAGCAGCTAGAGTCTGGAAGGAGGAGAGGATGCATCCTAGGGTAATAGTTAGGCTTATGAGTAAATGTTCATTTGTGGAAAGGCTAAAAGATGGTGTGGCTCTCTGTGCTATTGTGGCTTATTAACTTCTTTGCTACTATGATGGGACTGGCTTACTGGTTTTGGGATTCGTTGTTCTGATTTCTGAATAAATGTTTTGCTTTTGTCTTCTATATGGAGAGTCTGTTATATTTTGTGATTATACTATGCAGGCATATTTATGGTAACTGTTGACACTGTGAATATTGTATTGGTGCTACATAAAGCTATCCTGAAGTAGTTTTAAGTCAGCCTATAGAAGATGAACTTATGTTGTAATACTTTTATTCAACTACAAAAAGCAGTTATTTCATTTACCTATGCAATAGTTTGCAGAATATCAAATATAAAAGAAATCACAGGGCAGTGACTCTTGTCCTGGGATTGTTTCTATTTGGACAGCAGACACACACACACACACACACACACACACACACACACACACAGAGCGAGAGAGAGAGAGAGAGAGAGAGAGAGAGAGAGAGAGAGAAACCTAGATGAACAATAAGAAGACTGTAGTTGATAGTTGTATGAAACTTTAGGTTTTGCAAAATGCTCTATGTGTATTATTTAATCTCACAATAGTCCTGTGAGATTGCTACCTTCAGATATATTCAAGAGGAAATGGGTTCCAAAGAAGATGAAACTGAAGTCAAAAACATCAAACACATACTGAAGAAATGAGTGTCAAAGGCAACAACATTTTAATGGCACACTGAAATTGATTAAGATAATTCAAAGGGAGCAAATTTCCAAAAGGATAGGAAAAACCATAGTCAGTGTATTTTTGTTGTTGTTGTTGTTTTATTTTACCAAAAACAGGTAACCAAGAAGAGAGAAGTGACACTGGATGATATGCTTTTATGAGAATATCAAATCTTTGTGAGAATAGTTAGTTTATGCATGTAGTAAGAATATCTCCCATAACAATATAAGAAGGGTATAAGAAGGCCTTCATAAGCAGTTTTCTACAAGAGACCTCATCTTTATAATCCCATAACCTTGGGTGGTACCAAATGGTGCTCATATAATGGGAAAGAAAACTTCAGAGAAAGTAAATAATGCAGGTAGGAGTTGAACTCATGTCTTTCCTGGCTTCAAGTACTGTGCTTTTTTTGACTCTTCTACTTCGCTTTACAAGGTGAATAGTTAGATTGATCTTTATTGCACAGTTTTTGATATAGCTGAGGTATCTTTATAGTCTTGCTAGGTTCAAAGTGATTGACACAATTTCATTTGCAAATAGGAACATTTGGAAACTGCTGTCACCAATAGTGGATATTTCTTTTACTTGGATGTTTCAAACTAAAATTTCTGTGTCACTGGTGAAACCCTAAGGTGAGCATATGTCTCTTTATTTTATACCCCTCTGGAAGGCCACACTAAATAGACCACTGAACAAAATAGTTTTTGTGATCACATCTGTTGCGGAGTCTTCTACAAATGTAATGGAGAAATGGATGGGGTTTTTTGGAAGGAAAGCCCTCAAGGATGCATTTTTTCCTACCATCTCAAAGACTTAAAAAACCCTCAAACTTTTATTGAATCAATAGATGGCAGGATCTTTATTCTTGGCAGTGTACTACTCTAAGTTATGAGATTGTAAAGATGGGGTCTATTGTAGAAAACTGCTTATGAAGGCCTTCTTGTGCCCTTCTTATGTTATTATGGAAGATATTCTTGATACATGCATAAACCAACTATTCTCATAAAGATTTTATATTCTCATAAAAGCGTATCAGCCATTGCTGCTGCTGTCTTCTTGGTTACCTGTTTTTGGTAAAAAAAGTACTGCCTGAGATTTTTCCTACTCTTTTGGAAATTTGTCCTTTTTGAATCATCTTGATCAATTTCAGTGTGCCATTAAAATGTTGCCTTTGACACTCATTTCTTCAGTATGTGTTTGATCTTCTTGACTTCATCTTCTCAAGTGTCACAGACATTTTCTCACATAGTACACTGGGTCTTGAGGTGACAGTCCAAATGAAGTAGCTCTACTTATCACAAATGAAAACAGAACACTATAAATATCCTGGCAAATAATTTCCTGTAAATATCTGAATATAGGTCTTCCTGATCTCGAGTTCAGCTCTTTTATATAGTACACCACAATGGCTCATTTTACTCCTTTGTGTTTTACAAAGAATCTATCTTTTTAAATCTGGGTTGGCCTTGGCTTCCATGTCTTTCTACTTGGCAAAGATATCATGTATATGATAGATTAAAGCAATTTCTGGTCTCTTTTGGCTTTCATATTATGGTAGCTCTTTTATTTGATCAAAATTTCTCAGGAGACGTAATGGTAGTCAAAGATGATGTTTTTGTCATCTTCCTTTCTTTTTCCTTCCTTTCTCTTTTTTCATCTCTCTCTCTCTCTCTCTCTCTCTCTCTCTCTCTCTCTCTCTGTCTCATGCAAACACACACACACACACACATTATTTAAGCATACTAGGCTGGAGTTCCTGTAATCATGAATAACATAGTTTTCCTCTGAGAAAAGGAGGAGAAAACTTTTTCTTAGCCTAGATATAGAATAAAAAAAAAATCCTAGTGCCCAGATATTCCATAAAAGATGTTCACAGAGAAACAGTCAAGTAATTTAGTCGATGACAGACTGTTCTTTTTATATAATACGTTGGCTCTGTTTATAACCAGATTGAGACTTTTTTCTGGCAGCCAAAAAGCTGGTATGTTCTTGGAAATGCCTTTTTTTTTTCTCTTAGTATTAGTGAGAGAGAATCTATAGTCTTGAGAGTTATTTTGTCCACAAAAGAAAAAGATATGTTCTGCTATAAATGTAGTACCTGCACAATTCTCAGGTCACATATAATAGAGCAGTATTAATGAAACACAAGTGTGCAATTTGATTTGCTCAAAAGTGAGGCATCTCATCTTGATTCTAGGGGAAGCATCCATATTGAGCTCAGACCATGGAGCTCAGACCTTTGTTCCCCCTCGCAGCATGCTGGAAGACTATTCAGCTGAACTAAGACTTTTCCTCAGATATTTGTGCTTGCTCTCTGCACTCCAAGAAAATGAATTTCTAACTGACCTTTTCCTCCTAGGCTGGAATAAACAATTAATTCAAGTTGGGTATGAAGCTGAACCAACCTCCTTCCTCTTGAGTTGAGTTTTCCACTCCTAACCCACAATAGCCCTCCCATCTTCCTCAACCAGTCTGCTTTTAGTGCTTTTAGTAAACAGATGGTTTGCTTTCACAAAAAGTTTTGCTATTTTTAAATTGTTGGATGATTTAAGGACAGATTCTGCCCTCAGACCACACACACACACACAAAAATCTTACATCAACTACTAGGCATTTTGAATCATACCAGATAGAATTTGGTTTACCATTCTTGATAATATATTTCACAAAATCATTGTCATTTTCCCATTACTTCATTATAAATATATTTTATAG
This sequence comes from Pseudochirops corinnae, assembly GCA_028646515.1. Taxonomy (NCBI): domain Eukaryota; kingdom Metazoa; phylum Chordata; class Mammalia; order Diprotodontia; family Pseudocheiridae; genus Pseudochirops; species Pseudochirops corinnae. Next base: position 246,063,389 of record CM053588.1, read on the forward strand.
TATCTTCTTTAAAAAAAATCCTTAAGATTCAATGCTTCAAACATTCCTGAATGCCTCTCCCATCTAGATTGCTCCTTTTAGAGAAATTCCCCTTATACAGGGCTACTGGCAAACACACTGTCTCTCTCCCCCCAGCACCACCTGCTACTCAGAATTATTCCACATTTATTTTATATATTTATTCAAGTTTTGCTCTTTAGAAAATGTCACTAGTGATGCAGCAGGTAGCATCCCATTAAATTGTACACATTCCTTCAAATATCGCTCAGTGCTATCATGAACAAAAGGTTCTTTCTGAAAAACAATATTTTCATATAGCCAGCAAGGTGATACTGGGATTTAGGTAGGAAGGAAGACTAATTATACTATTTGATACAATTATTTTTCTTTCCTATATAGGATCTATAACTTACAGTGAGTCTAAAAAGCAAACACATGTCAACCAACACATGATGCATTTTAAGCAAAGAAATAGATTTTCTTCAAAGAAAAAAAAAATGCCAGCCCAGTTAGATGTTTTGTAGGTGGCCCAAGGTGTCATTTGATTCAAAATCCACTGGGTAAAGAAATAATATTAACTTACTACAGTAAATGTGCTCTTTTTATTTAAAAGATAATAGCATATATATTATACCTTTGCCAAAGCAGACTTTTTTTTCTGAAAGATTTATAAGTAAACTTAGTGGTCACAAAAATGAGAAAATAGACAACGATAGGCTGAGTCATTTTTTTTTTCCATCCCAGTACAAGTTCTTCTTATAATGCCCCTTAGGCTACTGTAGAGAAAAAAAACAATCCATTACAGATTTTAAAGTTGAAGAATTAGGATTTGTCAGTTCATTGAAATGAACTTTCACAGTGAATGTAAATAAGACAAACTCTCAGTAAGAAGTCATTTAGTAAGCCACCATGTCCCATAGCCCTATATCCAAATTAGATTTTTACAATACTTTTTCAGTTTCATTATATTACTGTACTTAATTAATAGGACTACTAATTTTATTAGATTTTTCCCACCTGACTAAACCAAATGAATCTTTTAATGGAATAATAAAACTAATTTAATTTATTCTAATTTGCCATTTATTTTTGAGATCATCGCATCTGGCTCAAAAACTGCAGGTTAATCAGAATGTCTAATGAGGACAATTAAAATGTCCATTTTGATATAATAGTAGAGGAAGTAAACAAATGTTATAACAGGAAAAAATTACTAGCTTGGGAAATAGGAGACGTGGGTCCAAGACCCATATTAACTATATGACCTTGGGTGCCAACCTTTTCAGATCTGTTTCCTCCTTTGTAAAATGGGGAAGGGAGAGATGTGGACTAGATGGAATCTAAGGTCTATAAAATTCTATGAATTCAATGGAATTTTTAAATGTATTTTTAGCCTTCTATTCTATGGTGTATTTGGAATATAAAGCTGAATTTGCTCTGAAAGATACACATACTGATGTTCTGTGATGATGATTCTGCTTTCAAATAAATGTGTCAGTGTCTATGAAGATTTATACAAGGACTAGGCAGGATCTGATCAACACTTGTTCTGATGTTTTGCACATAAAAAGAATCTACCTGGGTTTGGAAATAAAGCTATTATTTTAAAATTTGTTGGTCTTATTTCTCAACTGAATTTTTCACGGTGAAAGTGAGACCTGCTATTCACAGTAATTTCATAAGCCTGGTTTGGAGAAGGCAAAGATTACATTGTTTTCCTTTTTTAAAAGGCCCTTCTTCATGTGCAGTGAGTAATACAGTCCCAAATAAAACAAGCTACAATCATCTAGAGTTCCTTCAAAGACAGGATGAATGTTATTAGCAACTAAATAGAAAGAACAGTGCTAGATGCCTGAAGAAAGAGGTAACAGGACTTCCCCGTGTGAGCCTATTTCAATTATAGTCTATGTCAATTAACCATAGCTATCACAGACCATCTATGCAGGGACAAACATAATACTCTTCCTTAGCACCTTCAACCTGAAGCCCACTAATAAAAGGGAGAAAGAAAAGATGGTGGAAACATCTGGCCAACAAGTTGTTCACATTTCTACTTGCAATGCATTTGGGATGCAGAATTGTATTACACACATCACAAAAAGAGACAATCCATATATAATGCACACCCTTTATCACTTGGCTGAGTTGTCAGGTTGCCACAGGAAATGTTTTCTCTAAATTCCCATCACCCCAGATTTTTCCTCCATTTTGTCTTGGTTCTCTTCTGGATTACCCTGTTCTTACATCCCATGCCCACCAATGGGATGAAACCATAGAGACCTTAGCAATCACTACCATTAAGATTTTATGAGTAAGTGAATGAGGCCCAGAGGAGTGAAATAACTGGTCAGCCGCAACACAATCTGGAAATAATTTTGGGATTGGAAATGATAAGTTCAGAGTGCATTCCGAGAATGTTGGGCTGCCACCTGAGATGATGAGGAATAGATGTGTGGGTTCTATTGTCCTGAAAGAAATTCTCTCTCCAAGTTAAAGAAAGGTATTTATTAGGATGACACACTCTCGTGGGCTTTGTTTCCATGTGGGAGAAACAGAGCATAGGCAGCAGGTCTTGCTCCCCTAAGGGAGCAGAGGAGCCCCTGCTTTCTGAAGGAGGCAAAGGTGATTGGCCAGGTTAAAGATCTGATTTTAAAATAATTTTATGGAATGGGGGGAAATGGAACAAGAGAATGGGAAGAGCAAGCATGGCTCCAAAATACCTGAGATATCAAGTAGGCCAGAGGTGCCTTTATCATACAGATAAGCAAAGAGAATAGGAGAGAGGAGAGAAAGAGTTGTTCTGGAATTGGGGATCTGGAAAGAGCAAAACCCCAACTGCTCTAGGGCTACAAAGCAATATTCTTCTTGAGATGTTCGATGCTCTAATCAAAAGAGATTGCTTTCCATTTCTGGAGCATACATTCCAACTTTGATTGCCACTCCTCACTTGTTTTACTCATCCTTTTGCCTATGCCTGGAATACTCTGTCCCCAACACATAAACATGAATACATTTGAAACTATACAGTTTATAACCTCTTTAGTACCTCAGTATCTAACATTGACACACAGAAAGCACTCAATTAATGTCTGCTGAATTGTAGAATGAAGCAGAGGTTCCCAAAGTGAGTGATACTGTCCCATGGAAGGGGAGAGCTGGAATGATCCAGGAAGATGGTAGTAGACTCAGGTGCAATTTGAGAGCATTGAATAAAAGTAAAGTGGAGGTGGAAGCATAAGAAAAGAAGAGAGGAGAAGAAAATTTTGAAAAACCATTCATACATGTTTCATCTTCTGTGTAACAGAGTTACTGTCATAGTAATTACATTATTTTCCAAATAATGCAAGACATAACCAATCAGTGGCCAAGTCCACCATGCAAATTAAAAAAAAAAAACATTAAAGGGTAAAAGAAAGTAGATTTCCAGGGGAACATTGAGTATTTTTTTAAAGGGGGTAGTAGGCCAAATACGTTTGGGAACCTCTGAAATCCCTGGGGGTGGTAGAAAAAAAAAAAAAGAAGGGAATTGACCATGGATCCAGACACATAAAGATTCTTCTCTAAATTGATTATAACTGGCAGGAGACTCTGCCACTCCTGTTGCCCTCAATTCTTTACCTAAACATTCCTACTAATATTACTTTCCCTGTTTTTAATCCCATCAGACTTTTTCTTTGTTCCTTGATTCCACATCTCACAGGGTCCTACTCCATGGCTGGAGCCAGGAGAGTCCCTTTTTCCCAGTGCCCGGCAGATGGTATGAGTGTGAGGAGGGTTATTCTCAATTGCACTGCAATAGGGGGAGAAAATTTTCCTGGGTGTGCCAACTTTGCCGAAAGAAGCATTGTACTATGATTAGTATAGTAATATGTTTCAGGTATGTTAAGATGGAGTGATTGGAACTAGATGATGATAGAAACTGAGGGGTTCAGAGTTGGTTGAAGGAATGGACTCTAAGGAAGCAGTTAATGATTCAGTGTCAGTATAGAATGCTGTTTCCCAATGGGTGACCTCAGAGATCTGTAGCTGGTCCTGTGCTGTTTCTACTCTTATTAATAGCTTGTCTAAAGCCATAGATAACATGCTCATTCAATTGTCAAATGACAAAGCTGGGAGGAGTAACTAAAACACTGGAGAAAAGTCAAGATCCAAAAATGTCTCCACAGATTGGAATGAAGCTAATGGCATGAAATTAAAAGAGATAAACATGAAGTGTTATACTTGGATGCAAAAAAAGTTTTGTAAAAAACCAACCCCCCCCCCCAAATCCCAACCTAACAACTTTATGAGGAGATGGGGAAAGGGATACTTAGACAAAAAATATTTGTCTGAAAAAGAACTAGAGATTTTAGTAGATTGCATACTCAACATGAGTCAATTTAGCATGATGTGGCAGCCAGAAAACAATGCAATCTTGGGCTGCATTGGGTGAAACACAGCTTCCAGGAATAAGGAAGGGATAGTTTCTGTAGTCTGCTTTATTCAGACTACACCTGGAATAGTGTGTTTATTTATGAATGCCACAGTTTAGGAAGGACATCAGTAAGCAGAAGAAAGCAATCCAAATGATTTAAGGCCCTACATATTCATCATTTGAGGATAACTTGGCGGAACTAGGGATGTTTACTTTGAAGAAGGAAGATTAGGGGAAATTGGACAATTGTTTTCACTTATTTTGAGGGCCATCATGAGGAAGAAGATTAGATTTTCTCTGTCCCCAGAAGTTAGAAGCAGGAGCCAAGGGTGGAAGTTGTAAAGTGACAAATTCGTACTTGATATCAGAAAGTTTATCCTATCTATTGAAGTCATCAACAATGGAATTTGCTGACTCTGTCAGGAGTGAGGTGCTCATGTCTGGAGGTCTTAAAACATAGGCTTGAATATATTAAGGTAGGAAAGTGGTACACTATAGATGGCACATTGGATTTGGCATTAGAAAGACCTGAATGCAAATCTGGCTCACAAACTTAATAGCTATGTGACCATGGTCAAATGATTTAACCTCTCTATGACTCAGTTTCCTAATCTGTAAAATGGCTACAATAATACCACCTACCATTCAGGGTTTTATGAAGACTGAAAGAAATGATTGTTAATAACTAATGATCTGGGGAGATCCAGAGTCACCCCTTTTCTTATAATCCTCATTTCTGTTCAGTCTCTTGAAGGACGTTATTGATAATGAGATTGAATTAACTCTCCTCAATCCTGGTCAGACCCCACCTAACTTTACAAGCAATTTAATCCAAGGTGGGAAAGCCCACTGTGCTCTACACTGGTATTGGTATGAATAAATTCTTTGATTTGATTGGCCAAGACTGGGCAATTTGGAAGTAAATGACTTAATCAAAATTTATTAGAATAGCTCTAACTCCCCATTGTGATATTTATTCTCTCTCATTACTTGTTAACCAATCAAAGTTGATTGCCACCTTCTGTAATACCCACTTTTCCAAGGCCACATAAGCTTTGAGCTCACCACTCTGAGGGTCTTCGGCATTTGAGAGTGGTACAGACCCTTTGATTAAAATGCTATCATTATTAATAAAATGATTACCCAGAAATTATGTCTCTCAAACCTTTTAAATGTCACAGGATCAAATGAGAATGTTTGTAAAGCACTTTGCAAACATTAAAGTGCTATATAAATGCTGGCTACTTTATTATCTTTAATATCACAGTATAGGGGAGGATTCATTTTCAGTTATGGGTTGGACTGGAAAGTAGCTAATGTCCCCTTTAATTGTAAAATTCTGTGATTGTATATTAACCAGCCCTGGGGAGAGAAGGCTAGACTAGTGACCTAACCACAATTTACAATATAATCTGTATGGAAAAATTCATTATTAATTATAAGCAACTGACTTCGGAACGAACTTTATCACATTTTTAAATTGGAGACTTCTTATCCCTACATAAATTTATGTGTTTTCATTTCTACTATGAAAATTATGAAATTTACTAAGGCAAAGAAGAGGGGAAAATTACATCCCACAATATCTCCCTAGTCTCTGGAGTTCTGTTTTTGTTACCTCTGTGGTTACAAGCTGGCGGATTGGAGATTTAGGGTATCTTGATAGATATGTTTAACAATATCTCTGTCGCCACAATCTAATCACTGAATGGGGGATAGAAGTAGAACCTGTAGAGAAGTGGCGCTCCATAGTGATTATGTCAGGACTTGTTTCTCTGAAATGCCTCTGTCAAGCAGCCCTTCCTCACAGTCATTGGCCCACAACAATCCCTCCCAAAGCTGCTTCTGAACTTGGTTTTCCAACACAGAATAAAGGCCTCCCTGGGAACTGTTTCTTTACTCCTTGGGCCCAATGCCACAGGAAAAGACCTTCAATAGCCCTATGTCATTCTCAGTAGAGAATAGCAAGAGCCCCTACTTCCTACAATGTCACCTCTCTGCATTGAAAGGAATTCTGGAACCAGCAGATGCTGATAAAGCACATGGAGATTACTCAATAGTACAAACTAAGTACCTGCTACATATATAGCCATTACAGGGGAGCCTGGTTTATGCAAAACCTCCCCCCAAAAAATTGAGAAAGGAATAATATTTCTTTCTAAGGCTCTAAATAATCTAGAAAGAAAAGGATAAGCAGAATAGTACAAAAAAAGAAAGAAAATCTGATTCCAGCTACAGTTTTAACATAAGCTATAGTTCTCTAGAGCAGCATTTAAGCTCATTACATAATGCAATTTGTTATTTCAAAAAAGAATGTCTAGAGTAAAATTTTAAAGTACATAAAAAATTATAGAAATTCTTAGACTTGGTCCTCAATACCAAGCTTGACATTTTTCTACCTTTTTTTATTCCTCACTCAATAGTTTAGTGGTAAATCTAAGGCAACTTTCAGGTGGCAGGAAAAGGCTGCCTTAAAGAAATGATGAGAAAAATTCAGGGTTAACTACTAAAGGAATTAGTGTTACTAAAGATAGAGGCATTTGGCCAGATCCCATGTATAATCAATCTGGCTTCTGATTCTTGTTCATGGGTCCATCCATCATAGGAGAGAAAATATCTTGTCAAGAATAACTCCTCCCTTGTCTTTGCATTTCAATCTACAGTGTGAATGCCTGCTTTGAACCACGTTTACTGACCAAATTGTGAACTCAACTCTGGGAATGCTATCGGTCCTGTATCTCATTGCTATCCAAGACTGTGTTAGAGGCACCTCTGCCCTCTGGTGTCAAACTTTGGTATTAGAGCTACTTGTTGAAAGTTACAACATCAAGGACAATAATAGTAGAATATAAGCTTTTATGTATTAGAGCTTTAAGAGGAATAAGGGATTATTTAGTAGACCCCTCCTTGATGTATAGATCAGAAAACTAAGGACCAGAGAATGTAAGTGATTTGCTTTTGGTCAAATAGTGATTTAGAGTTGCAAGGGTCATAGCTTAAGAAGGACATTGGGCAGCAAGAAAGTAAATAAAGTAGAAAGGAGGTAAACTAGAACTAAAATTCTTAAAAAGTTCATCTCATATGAGGGGATATTTAGTATGAGGAAAATAAGACTCAAGGAATGTGATAGCTATGTTAAAGTAGTTGATTTTTAAAATTAAATTATATTCTTTTCAATCAACAGGCATTTGTTTTCTCTCCTTCCTCCCTCTATGCCATCAAGAAAAGAAAGAAAATCCAAACCTTTATAACACATACACATTATTGAACAAGAAAAATTCCCACATTGGCCATGTTCAGAAATGAATGTCTCAGTCTGCATACTGAGTCCATTGCCTTTCTTGTTAGGTCATGTGTAGCATTCTTCATCATTGATCCTCTGGAATTGTGGTTGTTTATAGGGCTGAGTTGAGTCCTTAAGTCTTTTAAAGTCTATTCTTCACAATGTTCATGTTATTGCATAAATTATTCTGTTTATTCACTCCACTTTGCATCAGTTTATATAAGTCTTCCCAGGTTTCTTTAAAACCATCCCTTAGGTCATTTCTTTTGACACAACATTATTTCATTACATTTATGTTCTACATTTTGGTTGGTCATTTTGTGCTCGATGGACATTCCCTTAGTACATAGTTCTTTACTATGTTCAAGTATCTGAAGGGCTATCCAGTGGAAGAGGGATTATTCTTAGTCTGTTAGACACTAGAAGCCTGAGAAGCAGGAGCAATAGGGTACACTTTCAAAGGAATAGATTTAGATTTGAAAACAGGAAAAAACAAAACTTCCTAACACTTAGAGCTATTAAAAATAGAATTGGTTGTCTCTATTTATATTGAGGTTTCCATGACTGGAAATTATTAAACAGAGACTAGATAACCACTAGATTATTTTATAATACACATATTTTTGAGTAAATTTTGCATTAGATGGCTGCTAAAGTCCCTTCCAATTATAAAATTCTCTGATATTATAAGAACCAAGATGAGGACTGAGGTCTACAGACTCCTAATTCGGTGTTCTGGGTTATACCACACTGACTTTCCCACATAAATTATTACAGAATATTTTATGCATAAAATACTGTGAAAAGTGTTAACTTATCTATCTGGGATTGAGTAAGTCACAAGAAGGGTGGTCTGGGGGTGAGGAAGGCAAGTTATGAAAAACCTGGAATGATGAACAAAGGAGTTAGGCTTTGACATCATCAGACCTATGCTTGAGGAAGCATAGGAAATGGAAACAACACAGTTAAAATCATCTTGGTCCCTTTAATTAAAACAATCCAAAACTAAATGACTTTTTCACCTTTGGTGCTTCCCATTCCTTCTTTGCTGAATACCTTTCCTCTCTTCTTCTATCTTACTATATGAATTAGCTCACTTTATACCTGGTTCAAAACTTTCTCTCCTTCAGGAAACTTTTTGTGATGGACCCTTGATGATTGCTTATTCTTCTACTCAACCTTCTGAGCTAAGTGGAAGAATGGATAAAGCACAGAATCTAGAGTTCAAACCCAGGCTCAGACACTAGCTGTGTGACTCTGGAGAAATCACTTTACCTCTGCCTGCCTTAATTTCCACATCTGTAAAATGGGGACAATGATAGCGGCTGCCTCCAAGGACTATTGTGAAGATCAAATGAGATAATGTTTGTAAGTGCTTTGTAAATCTTAAAGCATTACATAAATGTTAGTTATTATTATTACTTAGTTGGTATATTAATTTGCATTTGTTGCTTTGTAAATATATCTACAGAGCTGTGTATATGTGTATGAGTGTATTTTATGTCCTCAATTAGACTCTAAGTTCCCTAAGGGAAAGGATATACATTCCATTGATTTTGTACCTGGTTATAGTGATTGGTAGAATTTGTTCTACCCTGAAATCTCAATAAAGATTATTGGCAGACTGTTGTTAATCTGAAATATGCCTTCTTGTTACGTGCCATTAATAGCTGATGATAATAATAGCTAACACTTACATAGTGATTTCAGGTTTGCAGAAATACTTTACAGATGTTATTTCATTTCATCATCACAGCAGCCTTCAGAGACAGGTATTGTTATTATTCCCCCTATTTTACAGTTAAGGAAACTGAGGCAGAGACAAGTTAAAGTGATTGTCCACAGTCAGAGAGCTAGTTAATTGTCTGAGCAGAATTGTAACTCAGGTCTTCCTGACCCCAAGTCTCATGCTCTCTTATCTGCCTCGCTATCTCACTAATTGTCTATTCCCTCTGCATAGAAAACCTCAGCTCCTCTTCTATGGAAAATTTCAGAATCTCCTTCCCTGGCGAAATTTAAAAATAGAGCTCATGTCTATCTGCTTGATTAATATTGGTGATTAGATAGGCAGTGTGGCACAATGAGTAGACAATCTGTCTCAATACCAGAAAAACCTGAGCCCATGTCCTTCCTCGGACATTAACTAGCTGTGTGACTGGGCAAATCACTTAATTTCTCAGTGCTCTAGGCCAATGGTATCAAACTCAGAGAGAAACAGGGGCTACTCAACAGTGCACAGGGATCTCTGCAGGGCACATATTCATTTAGAAAACCATATGTTAGCATTATCTAATTCTACTGCATTTTTGCTTATTTTGCTAAATATTTCCCAATTACATTTTAATCTGCTTCTGGCCATACTCAGGAGTGTTGTGGCTACATGTTTGACACTTCCACTCTTAAGTAATTCTCTGAAATTATTGAGTTTCTGACTTTTGTTATAGAGGGAGTCCTTTCTGGGGCCTCCTTACATTAATGAAATCATAAATGCATTCTTTATCTTTGGTGACTATTAGAGGGCAGAGAATATGTATAATATAATAATACATAGCCTGACATTGTGTCCATCTCTACTATTCTACAAACTTTGAATGTTTCATAGTCACTGAGATATGTGAGACAATAGGTAAGTAAAAACTCTAAAGCATTATTTTAAAATAATATTCAGTTATTTGAGAAAATATATAGAAAATCTTGGCTGTCCACTTGGCCACTTTGGGGGCAGGAGACTTCACACCCGTGACAAAGCAGCCTGGCCAAATCCTCATGTTACATTCAGAAAGCATTTCTAGGTAGGGTAAATTGCTGCTTCATCATTTCCCTTTCATTCCATCTATGAATGTGATTTGGTGAAAAATTGAATTTCTTGGGAACACAAAACCATAAGACAGCAGTCTATTGGACAGTGCAACCAAATTAGACACATGTATAATTGTTTATCGTTTTAAATCATAGGATCATAAATTTAGAGCTGCAAAGGACCTAAGAAGCCATCTACTTCACCACCTCATTTTGTAGATACATAGATGAGTCATAAATACTTTCCAATAACAGCAAAATGAAGGACCAAGTTCTTACTTTTCTCCAAAGTTGGTGCTTACTAGCCCAAATGCCCAGTTTAATCACAAACATCATTCTAATCTACAACTGATTAAAAAGAAGAAAAAAACCATTAAAAATATGGAAAAGACATAAAGGAAGATGCAATAAAGAAGAAAACTAGAAGATCATAGTAGAAAGAAGAGGAGACTTTGATCCCTTTGTTGAGTTGCCCAATTTAGATCAGAAAAAAAAATTCCTTACGAAACAGTAGAGAATAAAGAATTATGACAAGAGCTCAAAGTGGGGTTAAAAATGACTATGCCCAGAAAAGGATAAATGGAAAAATGACTTCTTGCAACTTTAACAAGGAGAGCCCCAATTTAAGCCTAATAGCCCCTATTTCTGCTAATGTTGCTGTAACTAATGTTCTTTAGCTCATACCACTAATCTTTCAATAAAGCATAGTTGGCGACATTGCTTTTACTAGGCTGACAGGTTGTGCCTGATTTATTTAGCAAAAGTTTGAAAGGATCCTATTTTCAGCATCCTCAAGATAGGGAAAGAGAAAATTAACCAAAACCAATGGGAGAGAAAAACTTAATTACTTCTTTCATCCACAGATTACATCACTCTTGTGCACTCATCATGCTTTAATTTATAAGTTGACCTGAGTATATACTTTTTACCTTAGTTGGACTATCAGCTTCCTGAGGACAGGGATCATGACTTATTTATCTTTGATTCTCATTCTAATCACTAGTATAGTGCATTTCATAGAACAAAATCTTTATAAATGCTTGCTGAATGAATGAAGATTATGCTGTTATAACCCCAGTTTTGCAGATGAGTGAATTTACATACAGAAGGGTTAAGTGGCTTATTTAGGGTCACAAAGCAAGTAGGTATCTAACGCAGAACTGAAACTTGAGTCTTACAGACTTTAAATCCAATACTCTTGCCACTGTCCTACGAGAATTCCCTCCTTCTATAAATAAAATATATTTTATAAAAGTTTTCCAATGTGTTAACAAAGAGGTAATTCTCCAGTTTAGGTAATGTATTAGTACATAGCATATAAAAAACACATGCATAAGTGAGTACCTGGAGGATACTCATGATTATGACGGTGATGATATCAGGGATGATGAAATTGACAACTGCCATTTACGTACCACTTTGTAGTTATCATTTTATTTGGTCTTTCCAAACACTATATAATATGGTGAGAGCAAGTATCATCACTTTACAGGTGAGGCAAGTAGAATCTGAGCAGTTAGATGATTTTCTTAAGGTTGCATAGCTGGGATTCAAGGCAAGTCTTCTTAAATCCAATATTTTTTCCATTACACCACAGCTGAATATTTCTTCCAGCTTCTCACCATTACCCAGGTCAGAAGTTGCCTTATATAACAGATTAAATCATTGGCAAAGCATTTTTTTTTTGGCCATTAGAAAGTCAAGTTCACTCTGTTATCCTCAGGCAAAGTGAGAGACATGAAGGTCAATTAAGGTTGTACTCCTAACTTTAATGAGTAAACAACAGGAATGAAGGAAAGAAGAGTTAGAGAAAGAAAACTTCTTTCAGTCATAGATGGGAAAAACATAATTCCTATCACATGTAGTGAGAGAAGAAGAAATTTTCATAATTCACTTAAGATTTCACATCATGAATAGTCAATAAAAGGTGGTTTTAAAATTCCATATATTTGGTAAAAAGCATTATACTGGGGATGTTTCAATAATGTACAAATTTAAATGAACAAAATACAGAAAATTCTTGCTGACAGACTAGAAAAGAGATATTTTACCGGAACTTCTTAAGTCCTATACTGGTGGTCCTTTTTTGTCTGAGTAATTTTAGATTTTTCATTCTAATTCTGATAATAAAGGAAAAGGAAGTCTTTAAGTTTTAAATAGGATAATAAGTTTTAAAGTGTAGGATTCCCTAGGAAAACTCAATATCAGGAACTCCTATTGCATGTAAATATGAGTTGATATACAAAATGTTAATTTGCACATAGCTTTCCTAAAACATGAATTACACGGAACCAAATGTATCCATGGTGATTTAAATAATGACACGCTGATATTATATGATCTCAGAGTGAGGAAAGTAAGGTTGAAAGGATCTCTTTTAGTTTCTCCAAGACTACTAAGTAATGTACGAGAAACATTTCAGTAATTGTGAAGAGCATCCCAAACTATATAGATGAACATCACAGAAAAGATTCTGGTATGGAATTATAAAGTTTTAAAATTAAACAATGATCACATGAGAACATTCTCTTTTCCTTGAACTGCCATTATTCCTTTATAAAGAAGATAAATATATAAAAATATATTATTAGCTAGTATTTATCTACTACTTTAAGGTCTATAGATTATGTGTTATCTCTTGTGCAGAATGAAAAGCATCACTGCAAATATTTTTGAGTCTTAATTGGTTTGGGGCCACCCATGTCACCTTATGTTATTTAGCATTTGCATTCTCTCATGTACCTTATTTTCAAATTCTTGGATTTTGTACATTTTTTTCTTCTCCTTGCATAAAAAATTTCAGATCTAATGTCAAATCAAAAGTGAAACATTAAAAACTCAAGGAAAATTAATTCATGCTTTTTATAAAGATCAGAAATATATTTTCATTAGCTTTTTTTTAAAAAGCTGCATAATATATGTCTAAACTGATAAAACCTTGAATTTTAAATAATTTTTTTCATGTCAGTAATCCCTAATCAACCTGATTCTGCTAGCTCATAAACTATGAGATTCAGTAACTTACATACTTGCAGAAATATATCAGTTGATTAAGTAAGTGTATCTATCACATGCTGGGCACAATGCTAGGCAAAGGGTATACAAATAGAAAATGAAATAGGCCCTGTCCTCAAGGAACTTACATTTTCCTGGGAGAGCACAGCACATTAACAGATAAGCAAATAAAGAATAGATACAGAAAATGAGTTGGGAGGGTCCTCTCCTGGAGGAATAAAGAAAGTCCTCTTGAAATAGAGGCACTTGAGCTGAGCCGTGAAGTTAGGGGTCCCAAAAAGTAGAGGGGAAAAGGGAGAGCATTGCAGATATGGGGGAACAGCCTGTCTAAAGACAGAATCAGGAGATGGAGTGACATTTATGGCTCATAGTAAGTAGTTTGATGACAATGGAGAGAAAGTAAGAAGAAACAACATACAATCTGCTTGGTGGGGGATGGGTATAAAAATGAAGCCATATTTTGAAGGGCTTCAAATGCCAAGCAGATGAGTCTGTACCTGAGATAATGATGAGCTACTGAATTATGACAGTTTTAGAGAAAGGGGGATGGAAGTGAAATATGTTGAGAAGGTGGGCTCAACCAGATTTGGCAGTTGATTAGATTAGGATTGATCAATGAGATTAAAGAGTTGAGAACAACTCAGTCTGAAAGACTGAAGAAACATGGTGGATATGAAAATAAGGAAGATGGAGTGGGGTTTGTAAAGAAAGATAATTCATTCTGTTTTGGACATACTGAGTTTAAGATGCCTATGACATAGCCAGATGAAAATGTCAGACTGGCAATGCTCCCATTCCCATTTCATTTGTCCATATGGGAATCAAACTATTTAGTTGATTCAATCAGTGATAGTCATCAAACTATATCATTTAAGTCCAGATAATTGGTGCTTAAAACAACAGTTATATCTAGCATTTATAAGGACCTTTAAAATTTACAAAATACTTTACGTGTTAGCTTATGTATTCCCACCAATAACCAATGAAGTATGTGCTATTATTGTCTCAGTTTTAAAGGTGAGAAGACAGAGGTTGAGAGAGGTTTAGTGATTTCTAAGGGGCATATAATTAGTAAGTCCCCTAGGCAGGATTTGAACTCAGGTCTTCCTGACTCTAAATTCTACATTTACTGTGCTCCCTAGAAGTCTCAAATAGCCAATTATCTGTCAATTATCAATTGCCAAGTCTTTGCTGCACTTTTTTTGTGTATAAAGTTTTGGTGCATCAATTTACTGATTTTTTTGCGTATAAAGTTTTAGTGCATCATTTACTGATTATCACCTACCTCCTGTTTCCTTAGCATGAGTATCTACCAACGTTTAGCCGTAGAACTTCTCTTCCTTCCTTCTGTCCCTTGGTAATATGTTTCCATGGTTCCAAATATTAGCTCTACAGAATGACTCCCATAACTATATATCCTGGGATAAATTCTATCCTAAACTTTAGTCCTGCACCATCCATTTCATGTGGGATAGTTCCATCTAGATGTTCCATTAATAATTACCTCTAATTTCCCTTGTCTATATACCACACGCTAAACTTCTACATGACTGTTTCTCTACTACCCTTTATCCTATGCTGCTGAAACCTTCTCACTCTTCTGGGAGATTATTGTATCTAGTCCTAAGTCAGAGTCCAAAATCTTAAGGGAGTCTATGTGACAGAACAGCTTCTGATTGTTTTTTTGGGATTCCTCAAAAGCAGGAGCTACTTGCACATCATTTAGGCCCCTTCAGATATTTCCCTCTCATTCCATTTACCACATATTCAATGCTCTGTGCTAGTATCAGTTATGCACACATAGCTCTGATCCTTTAGTTTCTTATTATCTAAACAAGCCAATCTGAATATGAGCACAGGATAAGGTCTCTCTGAATGTCAGTTTCAATGAAAATTACAATCCTATAATCCATGCAATTTGAAGAAGCTAACATTTATACAGCAGAAATAACTTTGGCTTTTCTTTTCCTTAAAACTCCCCCTAACTGTAACTTGTTTTTGCATTTAATTGCTGTTAATTTCAAACACCACTGCTTTCATTTAAAAAAAAAAAAGACAAAAACTTAGAGAATTACCAAGCTCAGTAATGGGACTGAATCTAGTAAGTCAATTTGGTTTTTAAATTAGACCAGTAGTCAAAGGAAATACTTGGTATCTTCACCAAAAATATATTTGTCTGAAAGAAAATTTTTATCTTTGCCACATTAACTTTCATCTTTGTTCCAAGCCAAAATGGAGTTCTTAACTAGAATTCCCCCTAACACAGTTCTTTCTTAATCATAATTTCTACCACAATTAAGAGCATACATTCATTTCCATTTTGGATGCTGTACATCCTCTATTGAGTTAAAATGAAATCCTGTTCCAGACTCACAAAATAACACTTGCCTCATTACCCTCACTTAATATACTCCAATCTATGCTTAGCTAATAAAAAATAAACAAACAAAAATGGTTTTATACTAACCCACTGTCCATTAAATATTTTTATTCATCTATTGTACAGCTTGGTATTCTTGGGGTCGAGGAGGGTCAGTAGATCCAACACAAAATCTGTTACTTAGTTTATTAAGAAAAATATCTATGACCTCAGTCATGGTTAATATAATCCAGGACATCTATACATCTCTAATGCCTAATCATTTCCTTAATACCCCCTAATATTATAATAATAACAGTATTAATAACAATTTATAGAGTATTTTAAGTTTTGGAAAGAACTTTGCATATGTTAACTCTTTTAATCAAATTGAATTTTCTTTTTTTTCATATAATCAATGCCAGATTCTAATGTAAAAAATATAAACTGTAACTACTTCTATGTTCATTTCCCTTTGGCACTCAAAAGCATTCATCTTTGTTCCTCTTACTCTGAAGATGTGGAAAATGATTTATTTTTTAACTTTTAAAATTTTATATCTTTAATTAATAAGAACTTATCTTCTGTTACTCCCAGTTCTCCCTCATTAACAAGGCAGGGGAAAGAAAAGAAAAATGAAAGCCTTATAACAGCTATGCATAGTCACGACAAATTCCCCCCATTGACCATATTTGAAATTGTATATCTCATTTTCTATATTGGATAACAAGATTTGAAATTTAAAGACACTTAATACAAAGACTTGCAAACGTGTTTCTAAAAAATATTTTAATAGTGTTTTAATATGATTGATCTGGACAGTAAACTAAAAAGCAGAGATATCGCCTTCCCAAAAAAGGCCCATATAGTTAAAGCTATAACTTTTCCAGTAGCAATATATGTTTGTGATAGTTGAACTAAGCTGAGTGCTACAGAATTGACTCTTTGAAATTGTAGTACTGGATGAAGACTTTTGAAAGCCCCTTAGACAGCAAGGACATCAAATCAGTCAATACTTAAAGAAATTAATTCAGGCTATTAACTGAAAGGTCAAATACTGAAGCTGACACTTATCTACTTTGGCCACATAATGAGAAGACAGGGCTCATTGGAAAAGATCCTGATGTTGGGAAAATTTGAAGGCAAAAGGGGAAGAGTATGGCAGAAGATGACAGCATGATGGAAACAATGAACATGAACCCAATTGGACAGACTTACAGTGAAAGATACAAAAGCCTGCTGTTATGGTCCATGGTATCACAAAGAATTGGACATGACTGAATAAATGAGTATCACCAACAATGTTTAATTTTGTGCATAAAAAAAACGTTATTGTGAGAAGGGGCCATAGGCTTCGCCACACTGTCAAAAGGATCTATGAAACAAAAAAGGTTAAGAACCACTGAGTGAATTCAATCTTTTCATTTTACAGGTGAAGAAACTGAGCCCAGAGAGGCTATAATTCCTCTATGGTCATGGAGGTAATAAATAACAGAGTTGATATTTTAATCCAAGTTCTTTGACTTAAATACAGAATACTTTGTACCTTTCCATACTGTTTTCAACTAAACCATTCATCTACAAAATTTTTAATGATCTAAAATGCACTTATTATCTTCTTTCAATCATTCAGTCAATATTCCTTGAGCATTCACTATACACAGATTTAGGTACTGGTAAAGAGCTATACCAACATCACTGCTCTAGAGAAATTTATGATCTAATTGGGGAGACCAAATATATACACCCAAAATAAACTTGGACTATAGCTACATAAAGCTAGACTATTTATTTAGTCTAGATTTTTTTTTTAATTGAAATCATAGATTTGGGACTCAAAAGGGACTTCAGAAGTCATCTAGTGTAATGACCTCATTTTACAAATGAAGTAGCTAGAACCTGGAGAGATTAAGTGCCTAGCCCAAAGTCACTTAGGTCATAAAATGTCCCAGCCTGAATTTAAACACAGGTCCTCTGACTATAAATCCATCACTCCTTCCACTGAACCAGATAAATGTATTAGAAAAACAAAACCAAACCAAATTTCTTTAAGTCTTCTATAACTTTATGACTGATCCATGCAATGACCAACCACAAATCCAGAGGAAAAACGAAAAAGCATGCCACCAGTGATGTGCTAATGGCTCTCAGGGTGGGGTGAGGGTAGAGGTATATATACACATTATACACTTTTAAATTTAATCTGCATTATTAACATTTTCCTCTCACCTTCTTATGCCTAAACAATCAACAAAAACAATTAATCAAGTCCTGATTTGTAATGTTTTTCCGTTTTGGAAAATTTAACAATCAGCTCTCATGAAATGGTATCGGCTGGCTCCAGCATACCCATGCATTTTACCCACCTTCTGATAAGGATGGGATGGACTCAAGTTGCAAAGTGAAACATACATTTTTGGACATGGCTAATGTGGAAATTGGTTTTGCTTGACTATATGTATTTGTTACTCCTAAAAAAAAGTTGTTGATTGACAATTAACTGGCTGATTTACCGCATTCTTCACTTTTCAGTGGGTTTGCTTTGGCATTAGATAGACATGAGTTTGGGAATATTTGAGGAATGACACACGAAAAAGTATTAAACAAATCAGAAGAGTACAAGTTGTATATTTGCTATTGGTGAAGGGTTTCTGCAATTGCTAAGATTTGAAAATGCAAGAAAAGGTAATAGACCTTGATCACAACATTAAACCAAAGCAGTAAAGTTAGCAGTGATTTGTGCACACACAAAGTTAAATATAGAGCCTTAATTGCAAATCTTATAAAGTCTTAATTAGACTTCCTAATCAGATGTTTCAGGTGAATGTGCTTTCACTCTGCAAACTGCATAAATGGGAAGCAACAAAAAATGTCAGTCCTCTTTAAAACTGAGGAACAAAGTTGAGTTTGTGAACCATTGTGGGAAAGGCTATTGTGGCTTTTATTTGAATGATCCCTATGTAAATACAAAGTATGCTTAGAAGGTTTATGTGGTCTTGAAGAACCATGAAAATAGAGAAAACAGCATTCATGGCAACACAATCATTAGAAGCAGTGGATTGCATAGGGTCTCCTTTGTAAAATTTTATCCTAGAACCCTCAATGTGGATGACAAACGACAAATTATATCAGCTGGAACAAGCTTTTATCTTCCTTGTATGGGGCAGGTAGGACTGAGCCATTATAGTCTATCAAATTGTCCATAGACTCTTAGATTGAGGACTGGAAGAGCTTTGGGGCACATTTTGTGTACTCTCTCATTTGAGAAAATAAATACAGAGAGGGTAAGTGACTCTACCAATATCACAGAAGTGGTGGAGAAAGGATTCAAAACCGGGTCGTCTGATTCTAAACCAAGCAGTCTTTGAGTGATAGAAGACAAATGGGAATATAATGCTTAGATTCCTACCCAGGAACCTGATTTTAAGCTAAAAGTCTCTTCACTTAATCCAAAGGTCATTTCCTCTCAGAAAGATTTGCCCTACTTCTGACTGGTTCAGGGGTCTCCACATTCATCTACAGATCTATCTATAGGAATACACACTATCTATATATCTGTGTGTGTGTGTGTGTGTGTGTGTGTGTGTGTGTGTGGTCTATAGATTGCTGCCTTCAGCTGAACATGTCATATTTCTCTCATCTTTGGTGGAGGGTGTGTGGGAATGTCCAAAATAGTCCTTTGGTCCTCTTGGTTTTTTTTTTTTTAATATTTGCTTCCAAAGGAAAGAAGAATTCACACTGGGGTGGAACAATTTAGTGTTTAACTGACAGAAAATTCCTTCTGCTTACAAGATTGGTAGAAGAATAAATGGGGAATTTCTTGCTCTTGAAGTCTTGTTATGTTTGATTTGCTATGCCTTGAAACACTCTGGAGAATCTTATTTATGATTCAAAGAATGACAAGAATAGTGCAGGGGGATGTTAGCAAGGGAGACATAGCATTTGATAAATATTCATTGACTAAGGCTAGTATTGCTCAGGGGAGGGGGTTTTTTGTTTTTTGGTTGGCAAATAAATGTTCAACTCCTTGATTAAACTCCTTCAGGGCCAACCTGCAAGCTAAACTTTGTGGTCTTTTGCTGATGTAAAGTTGACGACAATGATGTATTTTCCCATTCTGAATCCAAGTTTGATAGGTTCCTCTTTCTGCTTAGAACTAACTGTATGTTCTCAAAGAGACTGAATATATTCATCAGCTACCTGGTTTTCTTTTGGTTTATACCAACCTCTCTCATCCAATGTATATTTGTTAATTCTCTACTTCTTTGGTTTAAGCAACCTCGGAATTATCCATATTTCTGTTCCCACAGAGAAGAAAATGAATGCAAAGATAAAAGCAATTCCCAAGTAGCTAAAAACAAGTTACTTTTTTTTTTTCCTCTTTGGGTTATGTCAGCTTATCAGTCCCTACAACATCCCCAGGAAAGTATATTAATTTTTTTTCCTTTTATTTATTTTGTTCTAAAGTTAAGAAATAAACCAAGCATTTCCATAACGTAGTAGAATAGAAAAAAGATGATTGTACATGAAATTTCAAGTCTAGTACATACAACTTGTTATTCCTTCTAAATATATAATAAAGTTATCATTTAATTTTGTTTTTTCCCCTTTTTTCTTCCTTTCCCCTCTCCTAGAAATGGCTACCATTAGACATACACACATATGCATTGTGTGTGTGTGTGTGTATATATATATATATATATATATATATATATATATATATATATATACACATATTTATATGTACACATGTCTATAAATATACAGATATATGAAAAATCATTCTATTAATATTTCTATTTATCAGTTCTTTCAGCTAAAAATATAAAATATGAGTGGTTCATTCATGGGTCTATGGTGAGTCACATGGTGAAAATGACTTAAAGGGCCTCTTCTCCCAGATTTTTCCTCCTGTTCACTAAAGCATGGTTAAGAAATCAGAAGTCACCTCAAGGAGACCAACAGCAAAAGAAGGAATAGAGAGAAGGTGGAGAACCATCATATGAGCTAATCTCACAGAGAAAAGAAAATCTAATTGATATCAGATGAAAAATTAATAGAAACAACATGAGGATATTAGTCAGCCTGTATTTTAGTTCCAACTCTGCTTACTGTTTCTCTGATCTTGGACAAGTGACTCCATCTCTGTGGGCCCAATGTTTGACTTCCAAAGTTTCTTCTAGTTCTAAAATTCTATGATTCAATTCAAATGTTGCCATTTTCCAGCGTTTCTGCTTTGCCTTTGTAATCTTTGGGGACACCCTAGGGCACAGGACATATACCACAGTAATAAGCAGATGAAGCAGGATTTGGGAGATATATACTCAAGTGAGGCTGCCCTCACCGTCTCTAGGTCAGTGTGTGCGCTGGTGCTCTAGGCCAAGGGTAGGGGTAAAATGGTGGTGATATAATTCTTTTGTCTGCTTCTCTTTTTTTGCCTCTGTTCTTTCCACAATCTTCTTTCTTTAATTTGAAAACAAGAGCTTCCTCTGAGATGGCAGGGTTGGAAGCTTAGATTGAAGCCGGGGTAGTATGAATGACATAAGGGAAACCTGAGAGCAGCCAGGCTGCTTAAGACGGTGAGGACCAGAGATATAGTCTTCAACACCCAGCATGACTCCTGTGTGTGTCTATAGAGGGGAGAGCTGAAGACAATGGAGTCTTCCTCATTTTCCATAGTTCCTAATCTGTGACCCTGAGACAGGTAGTAAGATACCCTTGACCCTTTTGCTTTCCCAGGAATAGAAGGTATGCAGAAATGCCCTTCACAACCCTGCCCAAAGTTCAATAAGGGTGACCAGAAGGAATACTAAGAGATGCTTCTAGGCAAATGCTTCCATATAGGAGCATTAATTCAGTTCCTTCTAAATCATTGTATGTATCATAAACAATGCAATCACTACATGCTAAAACTCAATCTGTGAATGCACTGGGTAGGGAAGTGAGAGGTAGAATTAGGGCTTCTTCACTAGGGAGAGATAGTAGATTTCAAATTTATTATTTTGAGCAACATTCCTTTTCATCTCCTAGTTTGATTTTGGACCTGGCTGGAGGTAATTCATCTAAATTGCTTCCCACAATCACCACCTTCCCCCATGGGTGTGGTTGCTGCTCCAGGCAAGGAGGGAAGTACCATATATATGTTTGCAGCATAAGTGCCCTCTGATAATCAGCAGGGACACACCAGATTTTATAGAAAAGGTTATCTAATGCATGTTCTAGAGCAAGTGACTATGTGGTGGTTTAAGTAGAGCTTCACCTGTTGGAAATTAAGATGCAGCATTCCCTTAATAGATAACTAAGAGTTAGTGACAGACTGTCTATAGACTTAAAGAAGGCAACATTCAAGGAGATATCCAACACAGAAGCCCAATGGGATGAGAAACAATATCATAAGTTTTACATGTCAAGATTAACTTGGAATGGTTTGATTTTTTAAATCAGAATAACTATTTCACCAACTATCACATTAACATTTTAATTATAGTAACTAACATACGAGGATTTTGCTCTTATGCTTGCCCCCACAGTAATTCAGCACTAACGTAAATTTTTGATGAAAATCTTCCCAAATATATTCATATTTCCTTACTTTATTAAAGCACTACTGAACAAAATTTAAACTTTTCTTGATGACTTGTAAGCATCATAGCATGTTATGACATGAGAACAAATGACAACTTCTATGAATCTCAGTTTCTCATATGTAAAATTGGGATAACAATATGTGTGCCTTGGCTAATATACAGGATTGATATGGGAATGGAATGAAATAGTTCTTTGAAAACCATAAAAGTGCCATATGACTATAAGGCATAATTATTACGCTATGCTAGGACATAGAACAGCCCATTCAACAGCTCGTTCTGTAGGTTGGGCTCTATAATCTGTACTTAACGGTCCAAAATTGTTTTGTAGATTATTATTCTGCCAAGCTATTTCTTCCTTCTGTTCTCCAAGTTACTAGGATCAGAGAACACAAGCACCTGTCTGAAGAAATATTTTTTTGAAAGTTTCCATACAAAACACAAAGGAGAAAAATGGAGGTTGAAAATATTCATTCAGCTACCTGGTTTTCTTTTGGTTTATACCAACCTCTCTTATGCAATTAGGTATATGGTCATTCCTTACTTTTTTTAAAGTGACCTCAGGATTATTAACTTTTCTGTCCCCATGAAAAAGAAAAGGAATTAAAAGAAATAAACAAGTCTCTAATAACTAAAAAAAAAAAAGTTACAATTTTTTTCTCAGGGAATTTGGCAAAAAAAAACAAAACCAATTTTTATGTTAGTGTGTCTATGGTTTTTTTTAAGTGATAGAAGTTCTCTAAAGAATGGGGCCATAGCTTTCTGACTCTTATATAGACACCTGGCACCACAGCTACATAAAGGGCAGCATTGAGGGGATCTACTGTAATGGAAAGTCTGTTGGGTTTGGAGTAATAAGGTTAAATCTCAGCTTTCCTTCATAAATGTGTGTGTGTGTATGTACGTATATGTACATATATATATGTATGTATATATATTCGCAGTTTATAGATAATAAAGGTAAATCCCATGGAGATGAAATGATTTGTCCAATATTATATACACACGCACGTAAAATAGGGGAAGGAATGGACTAGTTGACCTATAAGATCTATTCCATCTCTGTATTTCTGACCTTGTGAACTCCTAATGACCTCTACCTCTATTGAGATTTTCTTTATTGTAGTTAGCCAGTCAGTTTGACTGAAACGAGCAGGTGGTAAAGGGTGAAGTATGGAATAACTTGGAAAGCTAAATGGAGAGGATAGATTGTGGAGGACAATAAATGTTAGACTATAAAAATTGAATTTTATGTTAGGGATATATAGGGAGCCACTGGAAAAAATAGTGGAGAAGTGGTATGGTCAGAAATGTGTTTTAGGATTAAATAACTTGACAGCTGAATGAAGGGTGGGTTGGATAGGAGTTTGAAAACAGGAAATCAATTAGAAAATCATTGCAATAGCTAAAGCAAGAGATATTGAGGGCCTGATGTACAAAAAAGGAAGAAATGGGAATAATGTGACATATATTCTGCAGGTAGAATTGAAAATACTTAAAAACTCATCAGGTATGGGGGGAGGAGAAAAGTAAAAAAAAAGCATTGAGAATGACTTTAAGTTTGGCAACTTGGGTGGATACGATGGCTATGTCTTCTGAAAAATAGGAAAATTTGGAAGAATGGTAGAACTTTGGGAGAAATGTAATGAATTTTTTTTTCCTTTTGCTTTTTGGAGGACAGTTGGGGTTAAGTGACCTGCCCAAGATCACATGGCTAGTAAGTGTGTCAAGTGTCTGAGGCCGAATTTGAACTCAGGTCCTCCTGACTCCAGGACTGGTGTTCTACTCACTGTGCCACCTAGCCACCCCATATAATGCATTTTTTGATCCTTAGAGCAACCTTAGTAGTTCAAGTATCAATATTTCTAATTCATAGGCAAGGAAAAGGAGACTCAGAGAAGTGAAATGACATCTCTTTTTTTGACATGGTCATTAATTGGTAATTTGCTAGTGCCCTATTGGTAAATGCAATCAAAATAAGCATATCTTCATTTCAGAAACATATTTGGTAGAGTCTTCAATAATATCCCTGTGGATAAGGTGATGAAGTGTGAGCCAAATAACAATATAGTTGCTGAAATCTCTATCTGATTGAATAGTCATAGCAAAAGGTGCTGACTAATGGTTTATAATCAATTAGGAGTCAGAGCTTTACTTGATTGCTACAGGGCTCTGTTCTTGGCCCCAGAAACCATAGGATCCTAGGGACCATTAAGCTCTTCCATTCTTAATTTCCTCATTTTCCAGATGAGGAAATTGAGGCCTTCAGAGAACTTGCCCAAGTTGAACAGGCTGTAAATAGCAGAGCCAGAATTTGAATGATTATCTTCTGACTCCAAATCTAGCATTTCCATTATAATATGCCCTCAATCAGAATGGCCTGTCCAACATGTTTTTAATTACTTCAGTGATGACAGATAAGGCATGCTTATTACATTTTGTAGATGACACAAAGCTATAAGGATTAGCTAACATGCTGAATGACACAATAAAGATTTTTAAAGTTTCCATGGGCTGGGAAGATGGGCATAATCTAACAAGAAGAAATGTGACAGGGACACATGTAAAATTCTTGACTTAGGCTTTAAAAAGTCAAATTCACAAGTATGATTTAAGAAAGAGTTGGCTTAACAGCACTTCATGAGAAAGGACTTGGGAATTTTAGTTTCCCATAAGTTTAGTATGAGCCAACAGTGTGATGTGACTGCCAAGAATGTTAATAGAATCTTAGACTGAATTAATAAGACAGTGTTCACAGCAAAGAGGCTGTTCCATAGCCCCTTGGTAAGATTACAGCTGAGGTGTTCAGCTCTAGGCACCACATTTTAAGGGGAAAGTGACAAAGTGAAGAACATTTGGAGGAGGGACACCAAGATGATGAGGGGATCTGAAACTATTACCTTATGAGACTTTGCTTAAGGAAATGAACCTGGAAAATTAAGAACAGAGGAAAATTGACACTCTTCTACAAATGCTTGGAGGGCTGTTATGTGGAAATGGTATTAGACATGCTATGTAATCATAGAAGGCAGGAGTAGAACCAACGAAACTTAAATACAGGTAGAATTTTTGATAAATGAAAGAAATAATTTGCTAACCATCAGAGCTGCCTTAAATTGAAATGGTGTTTTGTTCTATTAGATAGTGAACGCCTCATAGTTTGACTTTCAAAGAGAAGACGGATAACCACAAGTCAAAAGTTTTCTATTGAGAAAGTTCCTGTTGGTGGTAGGACATGACCTTTAGCCTCCCTTCATACTCTAAAATTGTATGGCTCTAAGTCTAAACTCCTTAGCTTTGGAATCAAGATCTTCCACAAGTGAGCCCCAAATCGCTTTTTCAAACATGTCCTCATTAATCTCTAAGTGAAAATACACTTGTTAACTTCAAAGTTCTTGAGTGTGCTTTGTCCATTTCTACCTTCTTTCCAAGTGACACTGAATCAATGGCCAGTACTTGTCCACTGTGATTGTTAAGCAGTTATAGGTCTACCTAAAAGTAGTATCATCAGACCCCTATTATTTAGCTTCTTGATAAAGACAGTGACAGAGTTGATTGATCAAATAGCTAGATAACAATTCAGAAACATTGAGTGTATGAAATTGAATCATAAAAGTTTTAATTTGACTCAATTTCTTTATAACACATTGCTTGTTTGTGGTGATGCCGATCAATTATTTTCTAGGAAATGAAGAAGGGGAAAATCATGTATAATGGAGGATAGTGGTAGAACGATGATACACAGAAAGTAGGGGAAGGAATGGTGACATGATGGCAAGAAGAGCATGCTGTATTGTAGAGTGTGGATCAAGAGTCAGAGGACCTGGCCCTTACTCAATACTTATTTATTGACTCACTATTTTTGCCACCCACCAGCTATGTGACCTTGAGCAAATGACTTATTCTTTCCTGATGTCAGTTTCATCATATGTAACAGGAGGAGGATGGCCTTAATGATTGGAAAGGTCCCTTCTACTATTAATAGTCTATGACTTAATTTATCCCAATTCAACTCAACTGAAGACATTTATTATGAACCTGCCATGTTGTGTGAAAGGCACTCCGCTAGGTGCTAGGGACTAAGGTAAAAAGTCTCTACTCTCAGAAAGTTGACATTTTACACACACAAATAAATGAGTGAATGAATCAATAAAAAAATAAGCACTGAGTAATTTGAGGAGGGAGATGGCACTAACAGGCATAGATGGAGAATCCAAGTTGGGGATTCTTATAGATAGTGGAAGAGAAAACATTGAAGCAGGCAAAGAAAACAAAATGGCCTGTGCTTGAAGTTGTTATTACCTAGTTATTTCTTGTTATGAAATGTGTTTGCTATTAGGTCTAGCTGTTATCTTTAGGGGATGAGACTTCGACCACAATGTAACTTGGCCTTTCCTAGCCAACCCCTCGTTAGAGAGGGCAAGGGAAAGAAAATAAAGGCATATTTAGCTATTCACGCACAGAGGTAGGCAGAATAAAAGAGAGAGAGCCTAAAGTACTGAAGACCTTAAAAGAGAAGAAGTTGCTATTCTGATCTAGAGCAGGAAATGGTATACAAAGGGGTGAGGACATGAATAAAAGAGAATACCTGGGATAAGGGGCAGACAAGAAGAGATAATAAGGAATTCAAAAACATGGGAAAAAACTGTAGGTTGAGAGAAAGTAGCAGAGTGAGAGAATACAAGGAATTGAGAGTAGAAGTGATCAGGAAGGTGATGGAAAGAAGAAAACAAGACGGAGGGAGAGGGTTCTGCCAAGTCCAATTTCCAAAGACTGTAAGGCCTGGGAGAAGGATATGTGACCTGGGAGAAGAGCTGCATGTTGGAAAATAAAATAATGGGAGGAGAGAAAGAGACAAAAGGATATGGGTAGTTGAACAAAGGCTAGCAAACATCAAAAAGAAAAATACATGAACAAGAATAAAAGAAGAAAATGAAGGGAAGATATGAAACACATTTTTGAAATAGGGAAAAACTAGCTTTCTTTTAAAAACTGAAAAATAGAAAAGAGGGAATAAAGGAAACAGAATAATAAAGTAAAAATGAGAGAGAACACCAGAGAAGTAAGCAAGGAAATAACATGAATAGGAAGGTGAAATGAGAGGGACAGTGAGGAAAAGGGAATAAGAAAAGAGGGAAGCTGAAGTGAAGAATACAATATATTTCACAAAATTAATTATTCTTCATCATAGTTTCCTATGTCACAGTATTTCCTTACCAGACACTATAGTTATGTAGATTTTTTCAGAAAGGAATAGGAATACAGAGTGGTTTGCTGAGAGGATTTGCTGTGCCTAGTACTGGCTGTTCCGTACTATTACTGTGCACCATGTATTTATAAAAGCTCTGAGCTACACTGACAGGTAATTTTCTAAGAATTTCAAACTCTGATTTGGGGCAAAAAAAAGATTTTAAAAACAAAAGAGAAACTAAAAAGAGAAAAGAGAATTAACTTGTGGTACATGATAGTTTGTCAGAATGATTATGTGAAGGAAACAGATGAGCAGTCACTAAGAATGCTAAGAAGCCAGACAGTCACATTGAAAAAAGAAAAGCATGTGAGATCTTTATTTTTAGATTTGTCTTCTGGAGGTCCTCCTAATAGATAAGAAACTATTCAATGCATATTTTAAAGCAAGAGAAGTGGAATTTGAAATTGCCTTAATCACCAGTCCTGTCTTTTCCCTTCCTAGGGTCCCTGTTCTGTTCACTGTCATATTTTACTGGGATCATCCGCTTGCTTTTTGTTTTTATTTTAAGAATGAAGTTTCCTTGCATTATTTGTAATGAATGATTCCCTAAAGGTCTGCTGACTTTCTTCTGATAGGGCCTTCCGTTCACTGTCCATCACACATAGCTATCTCTTTTTTATGTAGATGCCTCCTAGTTATCTGCTCAATAGGTTTTTCATAAGAATTTAATACTATATGAAGAATTCCAGCAAGTGAACTTAATGTCCCTTGATTATCAAATGGTAATCTCTTCCCCTTTCCTCAAATGGAAAGAATATAATTTTTTTAAATATCAAAATTATCAACAAATACAGTCTATGAAAGTGCACAGGAAGTGTCCAATTAAGTAGATGATACTTCTAAAGTTTGCTTATAAGTAATTTGTTCAAATATCTACATAATATTTCCAACAGAAACACTACTATAAAACATAGATTCCTGAACTAACTTATGAAAACTAACTTACGAAAAACTTATAAAAACTTTTTTTAGAAAAACTAACTTATAAAAAGCAATTTAATCCATAAGAGAGCCAAACTGGTGGCATTTGCAAAAAAAAAAAAAAAATAGAAGATAACTATTTGGTTGCAAGACTAGAAACTAAAAGTGTTTGCTTTAATACTGAAAAAGACTCAAGATTTCATTTGTGTTAAGAATCTGTCTCTACCAATGTAGATTCCCATCCTGCCATAGTATTTACTCAGCTAAGTTTAGATATATCAGCAAGTGACTGGCTATGGTGATTTCAAACAAACAAACAAACTTTAATTTCTTACAATGACTAAATACTATTCTTTAACAAGTGGTAATCTAGTTTATTCTTTTTCCTTTGGGGGAGGGGGGCAATACAATCAGGGTAAAAAGAATTGCCCAGGGTCACACAGTTAGTAAGTGTTAAGAATCTGAGGCCTGATTTGAACTCTACGGAGTCTGTGCTCTATCCACTGTGTCACCTAGCTGCTCCAATCTAGTTTATTCTTGAAAACTTTTGGTGAGGGGAATACTTCCTGAAGTAACCCATTCCATTTGTGGATCCAATTATTAAGAAAATTTCCTTCATATTATGAACCAAAATCTGCCTCTCTGTAGCCTTTAACTCACTGTTAAAAAAATCAGACTTCTGGGAACCAGAATATCAATTGTAATCTTTCTTCTTTAAGTCATCCTTAAATATTTGTAAATAACTATAATGTCCCCCTTAAGCCTTCTCTTCTCCACACTAAACATTTTTAGGAAGATATTTTCCCAAAACTGTTCAATAAAACAACATAAAAAGTTTTACAACTGATTATATATGCATTGTGCATATACATTGTGCATAGAACTGATTATATACTGTATGCATGAACTTGAATTTACATACTGATCACTGTATTTAACCTGATTTTTGTCGTTACATAATATTTTCATTTACAAAGTTGTGGTCAGTATGAATATTTCTTTTCTGCATCCACTTCCTTCATTCTGAATCAGTTCACAAAAGGTTTCCCATATTTCTTTAAGTTCTTCACATTCATTATTATTCATGGTGTCATAATATCCCATTACATTCATATGGTACAATTTCTAAATCTATTCTGCTATCATTGGGTACCTAGTATATATTCAGTCCATTTATGTATTTGAAATTTTTGTTGTTTTATTTGGCTATTTTGGAGATTGTCTTCTCTTACAATTTATATTTTTCCTTGTGTTATTTGTGTGTGTTTATTTATACTAGTCTAAGTTATATATTTGCTTCTAAAGCACTCCTACTTTTCCACATTTTTATTCAGTACTACACAGGAAGTCCCAAAAGTCTTAGTGTAGTTTTAAACTCTTACAGCTTTTGCACATCTTGCATTGTTTTGACCACAGTAACTGGCAAAGAGTAGGGACTGAAAAAGCGTTTGTTGATCTGACTTACAACTTCTAATGTGGTAATGTTCTACTTTATCTTTCTCTTTTACATACCTCTTCCATATTTTTCACATTTTTCCAATCCATATGAATATTACTGTTATTTTTGTCTAATTTTATAAAGCATCTTCTTAACATTTTCATTGGTATAATGACAAATTTATAGACTAATTTGTATATAGTTGTCAAATTTATTTTATCAGTAGGTCTGAGGATAAACATTGAATACCAATATTGTTCATGTCTTTGTAAGTTAACGTTTGGATGTTTAATGTAATTGGCCATTGTCTTGGAATAGTATTTCTCTTTGTATCTATATTTACTAGGTTTAAAAAATATGTGGTTATATGAATAATGATGCTTTGTGTGGAATAACTTTTATTTTGCTACTTTACTGAAACTATTGGCATAACATATTTTTGTTGATTCATTTTACTTAAAATTCATATTCCCTTAATTTATTTTTATTCAAGTGCTATAAGTAGCATTTCTAGTATGCGTAAAATCCTATTGATCAGTGGGCATGCCTTTTGTCTTTATTCTTTTTGTATTGTTATTTCATTAAATATTGACTAATTACATTTTTAAAAATTTAACATTCATATCTTAAAATTCTGATTCCCAAATTCTGTCCTTCTCTCCCATCACCCACAAGAAAGAAAACATTACAAAATCACCTATGTATGTGAATTCATGAAAAATGTTTCCATATTAGCCATGTTACAAAAAAAAACACTAAAAAGCAAGAATAATAAAAAAGCATGCTTTAATCTGTACTCAGAGTGTTCATTTTTCTCTCTGGAGGTGAATAGCATTTTAAATTATGGTTCCTTCGGAATTATGTTGGATCATTGTCTTGGTTAGAGTAGTTAGAGTTTTCACAATTGATTATACAATATTGCTGTTACCATGTACAATGTTCTCCTGGTTTTGCTTACTTTACTTTGCATCAGTTATATAAGTCTTCAGTGGGTATACTTGGTTCACACCTTATCATATTTGAAAAGTTTCCACATTGTTTTCTTTACTACTAACAATATTATAGGTTCTTTGATTTAGGCAAATATAAAAAATCAAATTATTGAAATGTTTCCATGTCTATGCTTTTTAGTATTTTAATATAGATGAGTATTTAAAATAAATGTTTATCAAAGAGCTTTTCTGAATTTATTAATGTACTACTCTTGTTTTTTGCTTTGTTATTAATTTTTCTTATTATGGGAGGAAAACTAGGTATGAATATTTTATTTTATCATCACTAGAGGGAGTACTCCATTGGTGATATCACAAATCTATTGAAAAATTCACGTGCTACACTGATTGTTTTCCTAATGTTAAATTATCATTAATTTCTTTGTATGGATCCAATTTGATCACAAATTCATTTTCAATATGTTGCTGCAGCCTTTTTCAAGTATTCCATTTGTTATTTGTCTATTACTAGTCTCAGTCAAACTTCCTATATTGATTATTCTTTTTTTTTTTTTTTTGCTTTTTGCTTTTTGAAGGGCAATTGGGGTTAAGTGACTTGCCCAAGGTCACATGGCTAGGTTTTGTGTTAAGTGCCTGAGGTCAGATTTGAACTCAGGTCCTCCTGACTCCAGGGCTGGTGCTCTATTCACTGCGCCACCTCACCACCCCTGATTATTCTTATTATATAATTTTTCAGAACAGGATACATTTAAGTTTTCTGACTTTCTGCATTTTCATGAGTTGTTTTTGCTGAAGTACGTGAACAGTTTTTGTGAAAGTACCATGAATATACAAGAAACATATGTTCTACATGATTCCTATTCAACTCTCTCCATAAATCTATGAAAACCAGGATTTTTTCCCATTGGATTATTCAATCAAACATTCTGTTTATTTATATATATGTAATGAATACTCTAGAATCACTCTACCAAACTCCAATGACACTAGAAGACTGGAGCTCCAGAGTAAGTCTACCACTTGTCCCCTCAAAGGTTAGAAGTATCCCTAAGGAGTTGAGAGATGTTTTTTCCTAGCAATATAGTTCGTGAGTTCCAATTGGTATGTCCCCATGATTATAGTTTGATACTAAATGGACAGCCAGTTTTAAATGCTTTGAGAAAGAGTCATTCATCTGCAAATCTCTTCCTTTTACAACATTCTTCTTTTTTATGGGTAGGTTAAATTCATTTACATTTGATGTTGTAATTAAGTTCAGTTTTCCCTCTATTATATCTAGTCACATAACTATTGTTCTTCTCAGTACAAGTTATGGTATTGATTATTTTGTATTTATCAAGACAAAGTCTCTCCACATATAATCACCTACTTTTCCTACTTTCCCCCTGAAATTCTCAAACATCTTGGAATCTATTTTCAATGGCAAAATACTTTTTAAAGTTTCTCATATACGTCCTAATTCCAGATAGGAATCCAGTTTACGAATTACCTGTATCTCCACTGGCTGCTTCTTCTTGAAATTAAGTTCAAGACAAAATATAACACTGCTCTCTTCTCTCTTTCCATTCATACCATTTCAAGGTAAACTCCTTTGTACTCCTTGCACAGAGATTCCCCCTCAATAACCTCTTTCAATGTGGAACTTAAATACAATAATCCTTTTTAAAAAGACTTTTTGAACACCTTTGTAGACTATGTAAGACAGCATAAAGAATCATTTTACAATTCTTTGCTTTAAAGTCTCCTTTACCATTTTAAGGATCTGCTTTGTATTTGGTTTGATGGTTAGTTTCCCTGTCTAGGGAAGATTTTTTTAAAAGAAAACTAGGGAGTTTATTCAATGCATTTTTAAAATCACATATTCTTATGATAGAATCTGCACAATTTAGTTGGATTAGCTAATTTGATGGTAAAATCAATTTCTTTGTGTTTCATCATGTTACATTTTAGACTGCCCCAAGTTTTCTTGCCATTAGTGAAGTTTTGAATGATTAGAATTGGAACTCTTTAAAAGGAAAGCTGTGCAGTACAGTGGAGAGAGTTCAGGATCAGATGACCTGGATTCAAGTTCCACTTTTGATATTCATTAGCTTGATCAAGTCATTTAAGCTCCCTTGGGCTCAAATTTTCTCATAAAATGACAGGATTAAATTAGATTACTTCTGGTGTCTGCTAGAGCTTTATATTTATGATTCTATGATGTGTGACTTGTTTCTTTCTAGTTACTTGTAAGTTTCTTTTTGTCATTAAAGTTCTTCAAATTCTCAATGAATAGTCTATAGGAATCTTGTGAGTGGTTATTAAGTTCCAAAAGGAGAATTGAAAGATCTATCATCAACTATAAAAATCAATATAAAAATCAAAGAAAAAAGAATATGACAAGACTATTATGAGATTCAACAATTTGTAATGATTGTTCACTAAACTGTTCAATAAATAAGTTATTAAATAGTTTGGTAAACTGTTGTAATCTCTGACAAAGAGAATAGGCCAGAGGGAAGACAAATGTAAAAAGATAAATGAAAAATATAATAAAGAAATACCTTAAAGATTTGAAAAACCTTAAAATTCATAAAGGAAAACTGAAACTAAACTAAGGACTAAACTCATAGAGGAAAAATGCTTGGTGAAGAAATATTATTTTTAAAGGAAAAAATATAAAGAAATGTAGAATTAGAAGAAATATTTTCCTAGAAATAATAGAAAAACATTTCCTATATTATTGGATTCAGGAATAAAAGTACAACTAGTTGGAATCCATAGAATACTATCATAGAGGAGTCTCAAATGTAATTCACCCACAAATATTGTATTTTCTTTGTTGTTAATTCATTCCTTTTCATCATTTTTCCTAACTTTCTTTTATCCCATATGTTTGTTAATTATATTCAAGTAATTTCTTTTGTTTACTCATTTTCTCAATCATC
Organism: Pseudochirops corinnae; assembly: GCA_028646515.1. NCBI lineage: Eukaryota > Metazoa > Chordata > Mammalia > Diprotodontia > Pseudocheiridae > Pseudochirops > Pseudochirops corinnae. The sequence continues at coordinate 246,097,336 of CM053588.1, forward strand.
TTTTCATTTTCATTATCATGATTTTTCCCTATGAATATTTATTTTTATTACTTTCTTTTTATTATTATTGCAAATTTTTATTTTTCATACTTGTTGGCATTTTATTGTGATAAAAGGCTTTTAGCCATGACCACCCACTCAGGCATCTTGTATCCTCCTATCTCTCTTAATCTTAACATAGCCTAAGATTCCTGTCTTTGACTGTCAAATTATGATATTCGCTTTTATTAAATTTGTAATCCATTAAAACTCTCACATCTTTTTAACATGAATTGCTGTCTACTCATGACTCCTTTATCCTGTGTTAATCCAATTGAATACTAGGTTTTCATTATGGAGCTCTCCATTTCTCCTTATTCAATGTTCATTTTTTAAATTTGACCCTTTCTCATATCCTGGAAAATAAAGACAGATAAAAATGGAAAGAGTGGAAGAATGGAATGGCATATACATATTCTTTTCCCACTCACATAATTGAGATGGGAGGAGAAAGGAGCAGACATGAAGTGTTGAGCCAGATACAAATGATTCTATTGACGTAGGACTACTTGTTGATAGTCCAGAATCTCCAGTAGGTAGCATGAGATGGTATACAAATGGTCATTTGTATGTACTAGGAATGAGAATGCATATATTAATACCCAATAAATAGGTTGTTTTTGTTTTTGTTTTTTGTCTTCAAACATATTCTAAAACTAGCAACAGAATGTATGGAGAGAATATTTATATACCTATCACTGCAAAGCATCTTAAAAGATACAAAGGCAAAAGTATAAGCAGTTCTCTCAGTTGTATTAATTCTTATGGATCATAAGGGTACCGTGACTAAAAACTATGTGCACTTGAAACCTTTTAATAAATCATAACATCATTGCAAAAACAATATGCTTCTTCCCGAAAGAGTTAACATGAATCTCAAAAATGCTTTGCTTACTCACATAGAGGAGCTTATGCATGGGTAGAATCAATAAAAATGTCACTATTATATATTGTTGATGACAAAAGAATACATATGTCAAAGAGCAAGGATTGCTTCATTATAGGCCTTCACTGTATTGACACAATATAATCCTGTTATGAATTAGGTGACAACCTTTAAGAATTGCTGCAGCCGAAAATATTCATCACCTTTGACCAGTCTGCTGATGAGCCTCTCTGAACTTAGCTAAGCCTGCCCCCAGATGACATACAGTCCATTGTTCAGACCCATTCTCAGAGCCCTTTCGGCTCAATAGGACCAGCCAGATCACATGTTTTAACTTCCCATTAAGATCACACTTTCCCAAAGTCTATAGATGTTCAATAATGTAAAAGATATCAACTGCATATTTTTTCACTTCTAAAATTGGATTATCGCTAGGAAACAATCAATGACCAAATACAGTCAAGCTAACGTGCAAAGTTTTACTTTGCTTGAGTTGTCTTAATGAAGTTGAAAGAACAGCATGATTGACCCAGCTGTTACCTTAAAAAGGACCAAAGCGGGAGGAGTGATGGGCAGAATCTCTTCTGGCAATTTCTAAAGGGGTAAAAATTATATTCCAGTTCTCTATTACAGCCAGAAAATATTTCAATTATGCTCCAGCCAATTAAAGTGTGAAAATGAAACAAAATAGTCATTTCATCATGGATGTAAAATGTTCCTATCTCATTTACACATACATTTTGCATACATTAAAAGTGAATGACTCTTTGGTCAAATGAGCTTTTTGTCAATTACAAAACTTATTTAAAAACATTAAGGTTCAACGTTTTATTAAAAACAGCAAATCTTGAGCAAACTAGCCATAAAGAAATGCCGAAAGTGATTCAATGCATGAGGATGTATGACTTTTATTTTCAGATGACCACCTTTCATAAATTAAAGTACTCAATATTGCACCAGCCAAGTGTCAGAAATGAATAGTGAACCTGCCAGCAGAGATGTTTCCCATTTCTTAAGCACCTTCCTGGTTCCTAACAGAATTGATTGGCTTTTTGACATAGAGTTGAAGTGTCAGAGATAAAAAATTATTTCTCTTTAACAAACTATTTTGGTGCCAAATTATATCCAAATGCAATCCAAGTCCCTAAATGTTTTATTGTCGGGAGATAAATTAAAGGAAACCAGAATTTACTCATCCTGGTGTCTTTGACTTTTTGAATAAATGCAGAACTAAATGTATCTACTGAAAATTTAATCTTTTACAGATTACAAAAAGAAAAGAACTGTTACTCATAGGATCCTCCAGATGGTCCTATTACATTTTATTGGATGCTATTTAATAAAGAAATTTTTTAATGTGCAATAACTTAAACAGTTTTCTAAATTAGCATCTCTGATTCCATTGAAGATGACCACATTTTGGAATAACCCAGAATCAACTGCACGTTACAATAAAGAAGCAGGTGAAATGAACAATGGCCAAACCTATTAACTTTTAGCATGAAACTTCACTATTTGAATGTCATAATGCCATACTTTGAATAAGTCCAACAAATGACCACGTGGAATTACCCTGTAGATCATCAAATCAATCAATAAGCACTTATTAAGTGCCTACTACATGTTAGACAATCAGGCAATGAAGTTACAAATTTGAAAGTGAGAAAGTATTCGTCCTCGAGTAGTTAACATCTTACTTATTTTGGTCAGGAGGGGAACATGTTCACAGACACATAAATACAAGATATTTACAAATATGCAAAGTGTTTTGGGGGTAGGGTGGGGTAGAGTATTAAAAATTGAATATTTAGTGAAGATCTCTTGAATTATATGGCACTTAAGACCCATAAGTAAGAAGGCAGTTGAGGATTCCAAGAATTGGTGCTAAGGGAAAAGGAAAGAAGAACATTTCAGAAATGTGAGACAACCTGTTCAAAGGCACAGAGGCCAGGGAAATGAGATATCAAGTAATGAGAATAGAGCATTTTGGATGGAGCATAGAGTGTGAAGGGGAAAATAAGGTAAAATGAGTCTAGAAAGGTAACATAGAAGAGATGGGGAAGGGTTTTATGTGCTTTAAAAAAATAGGGAGTTTGGGGCAGCTAGGTGGCACAATAGATAGAGCACCCGTCCTGAAGTCAGGAGGACCTGAGTTCAAATCCAGTCTCAGACACTTGCTAGCTGTGTGACCCTAATTGAGTCACTTAATCCCATTGCTTCCAAAAAAAGAAGAAAAGAAGGCAGGAAGGTAGGAACAAAAAGGAAGAAAGAAAGGAAGAAAAGTGGGTATAGGTCACCACAAAAAGGTAAAAAAGGACTTTCATTAGTGGAATAATTAAGGGGTCATCTCCCTTCTTTATCTCCTGAAGGGATTAGGCTAGAGTTCATCCCATGGAAAGTGCTCTCTTCCAACTCTCTTTCTATTCAATTTATATTCTCAATATAAAGCTCTGGGAGGAAAGTCAAGGGTACTGGTCCAGGAGGAGTATCCGTTCAGTTCTAGAATGCTAACACACAATGCATTTTAATACATCTTCTCTTTGTTCAAGATTCCTACAAGGGCATAGGGCATTATGACAGTGTGTACATATTTTGTTGTCTAAGCTAGAAATGGTTTGGATAGTTATTGATAACAAATTCAATAAAATTGTTTCAAGCAGACTTGGATCTGTATTATAGAATACAAGGTTAGTATTAATATTTTTTCTCTAACAGAGATTATAGTTCATCTGGTTAAGAACAGTCTCTTTTAAGTGATGAGAACAGAATCCAGCTTGCAAAGGGTTGATTATTGGAAGTGAGAAAGTATACTCAGTGAGTATAGATAACTATTTATATCACACAGTGGGGTATAATATTGGTGGGGCGGTGTATTGGCTCAATCGTTGTGAAAGTGGAATTTTGCTACCCTAATTACAGCATGTGAATGTAATGGAATATTTCTGTGCCACAAGAAACAACAAAAATGAAGAATTTGGAGAAGCATGGAAAAACTTATAGGAACTGATGCAGAGTGAATAAAGCCAGAATATAAATAAAATATAAATATACAATATAAATATAATAAATAAAATATATAATAAAATATAAATAAATAATAATAAAAGAAAAAGATAAATAAATAAAGGCAGAAAAAGCAGCATACATCACATAAATAGAAAGAATAATTTTTGAAGATGCTGAATGCCATATTGAGACAATGACCAAACTTAGCCATGGAGAAAATATGAGAAAATGTATTTACTACTTTTAATTGCAGAGCTAGGGGGTCTACAAGTGTGAAATATTGGCTACATTGTTGTATAGACTTCATATTTTAGTTTGTTTTTAAAATTTCTGTTCTACAGAAAGGACTTCTGGGTGGACAATGGGGATGGGGAGGAGAATATTAGGAAATTAATGTGATATAGAATCGAAAGTCTTCAAGAAAAATAAGGAAAAACAAAATAAACTTAAATACAAAACAATTTTCCAACTTACCAAAGGATTCATGCTATTTCTTTCAGTAATATATTCACCTTATCTATTCTAAATAATTCACTTTTCAGGCAACACACTTTTTCAAGACTATATCTGTTGCATAAACCGAAGCTTATCCACACTATTCAATAACTAGATACTTTACTAATTGGTAATGAGTAAAACATTGGACTAAGAATCAGAAAATTTGATCTAAGTACTAACCTCTGCTATTCCTAGCTGAGTAATGTTAGACAAGTTGACATCTTCTATGAGATGTTTCCTTATCTATAGGGCAGAAACAACAATAATAAAGAAAACCCACCTTTTCTGCCTATTGGGACAATAAAATGAAAAATTATATATAAAAATGATTTCCAAACTATAAAGTATTTAAAAGCATTATATAAATGCAAACAACTCAATTAAACAAATTATTTTCCTATATTGCTTCAGACCTGTTTAGATTCCCTCCCTTAAGCATTTCATACATTACTGATATGATCATCGAAATAACAATACAAAAAATATAAGTCAATTTCAACAAGAGTCCATTTTCTATTAAGTAGCATCATAGGGTAAGCAACACATACTTTAAGTATTGTTTAACCCTGAGCTGAATTTTCTTCCTTTGAGGAATCTCGAAAGGAATGGATAGAACACGTAGCAGCCTCTAATATTCAAAGCATGATATCAATCAAGAAAGCACTATGCACCTACTGTGTGTCAGGAACTGTTCCAAGTATTGAGAATACAAAGACAAAAATAAGAGTTTCTACCCTCAAAGACAGGCAGCTATAGTGGCACTGGATATAGTGCCAGGCCTGGAGTCACCAAGACCTGAATTTAAATCTGGCCTCAGACACTTACTAGATGTGTGACTGTGAGTAAGTCACTTAACCCTGTTTGCCACAATTTCCTCATCTGTAAAATGAACTGGAGAAGGAAATGGCAAACCACTCCAGTATCTTTGCCAAGAAAATCTGTCAAAATGGGGTCACAAAGAGTTGGACATGACTAAAAATGACTAAACAGCAACAAAAATCCTCGAAGAGCTTACATTCACATGCACATGGGACTGAATTTCTTTCTGTTGCTTGTCTCAGAATAATTCTAGAGCCATGCTGGGCAGCTCACAATTTAAGCTGGGCACACTTGCCCCAGTGGACCATTCCCCCCAATTTCACTGTAATTGTGGCTTTTCTTCCCTTCTCATTGTTTTTAATTTGGACACCTTTTTATGTATTTTAGCATATGCTTCCATGATTTCTGTGCATGCAAGGTAAATTCTGGCATAAAATAAATCTGTATTTGTGTTTACTTCACAAGTTGTACGTCATAAAAATTATCATACAGTGACAATGCCCCTATAATTGATCATTTTCATCCTTCAAAATCAAATTTAACAACTGAACACTTACAGGAATAAACTACAGCACAAGTACTTCCACAATGCTGTATTTTCACCTCATGAATTTAGAGATAATCTGGCATAGGAGCTAGAGATTCAGTCTTGGAGTTAGAAAGGCCTGAGGTCAAGTCCTGCGTCAGACACATGGTATTCTAGCTGTGTGACCACAGGGAGATAACACCTCTCTGTGGCATGGACAACTTCCCAGCTCTAAGATGTTGATAAGTTGCTGATACAGAGAGTCCTCCCCACAAAGAAAAGTAGAAGAGTCCCCCATATGAATAAAAGCATAGAGCTGGACCCAAACCAGCCAACCAACCAAGAAATATCCCAAACCCATAGTGCTTACCTCACAGGGTTAATGTGAGCATCATATGAGATAATGTAGCAAAATGCGTCATAAACTCTACAAGGTTATATCAACGTGAATTGAAATATTCATTAAGCTCCTACTATGTGTCATGAACTGTGAAAGAAACAAACACCCCTCAGGGAGCTTGGAGAATGTTGAAGGCTACTACTATTTCTACTGTACCCATATACTTAACTTGAAGAACATGTGGGAAAAAATAAGCACGTGTATTCATTGTTCGAAATACTGATTTTTCAATGTCGATATAAGAAAAAAATCTCAAATAAGTATTCTTTGCTTTTTGGAGGGCAGTTGGGGTTAAGTGACTTGCCCAAGGTCACGCAGCTAGTTTTTGTGTTAAGTGTCTGAGGCTGGATTTGAACTCAGGTCGTCCTGCCTCCAGGGCCGGTACTCTATTCACTGCACCACCTGGCTGCCCCTAAAATAAGTATTCTTATACATTAATTTGAAGTGCTTAGAACAATAACAACAAAATGCACAAACTTACATGGAAGAAATTCATTTTCAAATGCATCACCACTTTGTTCATTTATTTCAGCCAGAGAGCCAAACAGAAACATTTTCTTTGTCTCAAACTGAAACATAATAAACAATAAAGGAAACTAAAAAGTACTGGATTTTTAAAAACAAGAATCTTTTCATGTCATTTCTTTGTTCCCCTCTGTCACCCCACTGAGTCTACAAAGTTAATTAAAATTTCCAAAATTCCTTTCATCTTCTCATGGGAATATATGCTCCTTCACCGTGGGTGTCTGATTTAAGATCACTCTTAATTATGATACAGCAAATCTCCAGCTTGATTATTTTTAGATTGATTAACCTTAAGATAAAGAGTCAGATTTTCTAAAGGTTTCATTTAGTGATAAGGAAATGACTGTATTCAGGGTGAGGGATCTTATTCCCTCAAGGCAATAAATAGCTTGTTGTATGGTATGAAAAAATGTTCAGGTCTGCTAAAAGTCTGTGAAGAAATGTAGCAAAAGGCCAGTGTACATATGCACATAAATATATGTATATATATGTGTGTACATAAAATTGAGTACTTCCTTTTAATTAAAAATCTGAAAATAAAACTCTGTAAATGTCTTTTTGAACAATATTTATACAAAATTTTAAGGCTATAAACCAGATCAATTATGGTGTAATTACTACATTACTAAAAGGTTCTTCTCTTTAAGAAAGCATTCACAGCTGGTTTTCTTTAAACATAAACCTCCTGCTAACATATTTAAGTGTTTGTTTATAGCTCAGGATTTGGGGAAGTACTGGGGACAGAGAAACGTTTAAATTGTTAGAATATCAGAAGCTAGTATAATTTGATTCACAAAAATTATATCGACACTGCTATTACGTAAAGGAGGCACACCCGTACATCTGTTTGAACTAAACAATACTTTGGAAGATTCAAGAACACTTATATGGTGTAGATTTTATCATTTTAATTGTCCAAATCTAATCAATCAGACTAGAGGGGCGTGTGTGTGTGTGTGTGTGTGTGTGTGTGTGTGTGTGTGTGTTTTAGAATAAGACTGGCAGGGCCACTCAAAAGGGGAGGTACAGATTTACAGATTTAAATTTTAAAGAAAATTTAAGTAGCTTCATTACAATAGATTAGATGAGTGTCACTAAATCATGCCCATCTGATATGTGGAATCTCACCTTATCAGAAATCACAAATAAGATTTACTGTAAATTTTACACTTTGTTTTAAATTTATGAACAGTACCATACCTGAAATAGTAAAGGTGAAGAGGGTTGACTTAAGAATCATCTTTCCACTCTGAGGAATGTTTAAATGATCTAAGGCTTCTTATTTAATTGCCTATAAAATAAAATACAAATTCCTTCACCTTAAATTTAATGCCCCCTACAATGCAGCTAAATACTACCTTTCCAGCTTTTTCCCACATGGTTTCCCTTCATGAACTCTATAAACTGGACTACTAGTTGTTTCCCATGCTCAACATGTCATTTTTGACATGAATTAGTTGCAGGTCAACAACCCTCTCCTTCCTCTGCCATCTTCAGAATGTATTCTTTTCTCATTCCAACCTTTCAAACTCTTCAGCTTATTTCAAGACCTACTTTCGGTGCCATCTCCTTCATGAATCCTTTCCTGATTAACCCACTAAAAGCATCCTTTCTATTCTCAAATTTTCCTAGAATTCATTCATTCTCTCTCCCTCCCTCCCTCTTATCCCTCCTTCATCCCCATCATACCACTTTGCTATATATTTATTTTTCGATATACTATATAACTTCTTTTCCCACCTAGCAAAATGTAAGCTTCTTAATTATAGGAAGGAGTTTTTTAAAAGCTTTTTTTTGCTCTTTTTGTTTTCAATGTATGTAGAAGGTACTTAATAAGTGCTCACTAAATTGAATTAAATAAGTCATAAAAGTGAGTTCTTGTGACGACATTGGAATGTTGGTGGATTTCACAAGTGTGAGCATTCCCTCACTGATGAAGATGGCTACCTCTCTTTGACTTCTCATCTTCTATACTTCTTGTTCATATTTATTCAAGAACCCTCCATATAGGATGTAACCAACATGTGAGAGGCCTGTCTATTGGTTTCTTTTAACATAATGGGCACACTAGTGCACCACCTTAGCTGTCTATCTATTATATTTCATTTTTGCCCACCATCTTTTCTGATTATGCATGTCTTCAGTAGCATTTTTTTAAACGCAAATTGCTGTTGGTAATGTATTTCAGTCTACTTATGCCAATTATGTGTCTTTCCATTGCCTGCAGAGTTATTTGTAATTTTAATTTTTTCCTTACATTGAAAAATAAAACTTGACTAGCCTTAGCACCTGAGCAGCATTTCATTACATTTTTTTCATGTTCTGTTTCAATTTTTCCTTCTCAAAAAGCAAACAAAAAAATAGAAAAGAAAAAGCCAACCCTGTGCATCTTCACATTTAAATAGTTTTTTCTTTTAAAAAGTATCCACCACTGGCATCTGGGATTCAGTACAAATTTCCAAACTATAATTAAACAAAATTAGACTCAGCGATCCAGAAAATCAGTCATTTTGAAAAACAAAACATGATAGACAAAAGGAAAAATCACTACCCAAAAGTGTTTTTGCTGAATTAAAAAAAAAGAGAACAACAAGAGGACAAGGGACTAAAGGATGATTTTTAAAATACAAATTGTGAGTGCATATTTACTGGTAGGAAGCTAAGTCTGATTAAGTCTTAGGAAGCAAGGAGTGTAGAAGAAAAAACCTGGGCTAGATACCCGGAGATCTGGGTTCAATTCTCAGTCTAATAGCTACTGGCGTTTACTAAGCATATTATTTAACCTCTGAGTCTCAGTTTCTTTGTTTTAAAGCCAGGATTATTGCATTCTTTACATAATGGGTAAGCCATGAGATATGCATGATTGTGAATCTAAGTTCTATATAAGTTTTTGAGTTATTACATACATAAGTCTTTATGATAAGGAGTTGTACACAGATCTGAACTCAAACATACTGATGGTTGACTAGGAAACAATTTATTCTATATTCATAGACTTAAAAAAATAACTACCAAACACTATAAGGCAGCCTGGGTTTGGACAGTCAGGGAGCAGGTCTGACCTCCCAGAGAAGTTTATCCTGTAAGTAAGTTTACTGTAAGATGGTTGGGCACATCCCAATATAGTAAAGAATCCATTCCTTTTTCTCCAAAAGGAATGATGCATTTATAGTGAAGGTTGAATTGGACTAGAAGGATCCTCCCTTCCAGGGGGCCTTCAATGGAATTTTTCTTGGAAACTTCAGGGATTCCAGGACCGTGGTGAATCAGTGCTTAAGCCTTAAGACAATGGTTCTCAACCTGTGGGTCGTGACCCCTTTGGGGATCAAATGACCTTTTCACAGGGGTCACAGGGGTCGCCTAGGACCATTGGAAAACATATTTCCAATGGTCTTAGGAATCGAGACACTGTTCCTCTATCTGTCTCCAGGCAGGTCTGCCAACATGCAGATATGCCCACATACGAGTATTAAAGGGTCGCGGCATTAGGAAGGCTGAGAATCACTGCAGGGGATAACAAATATTTCATTTCTTTGCCAATCCTAGCACTTAAAGAACTCGCAGGTATGATACAGAATATGATACAGATCTGAGTGGTACACTGGCTCTTTCCTGCACCATGACAGCAGCGGAGGGTAACGTGCTGCATCAATGTAAAGGACGAAATGATTCAGGTCAGTATATAGGCCTTTTTAACTCCAAAGTCAGCCTTCTACCCACTACACAACTCTGCTTCTCCACCTAAGTGTCTAGTGGGTTCTTAATCGATGTGAAGTAAGCTGAATATTTTTTGGCATATTGACCTTAACTGCTGATAATAAAAGACAAAAAGACAAAAAGAATCTTTAGATTCTTCTTTTAAGAATCAAAATACTCAATGACTTCTCTCTCCCACTGTAAAAGTGTAAGGTTGAGAGGATCATAGATTCCCAGCTGGATAGGACCTTATGGGTCATCTCATTCATCCTTCCTCTCATGTTACAGATGGGGAAACTGAGCCTTAAAGAGATTAAATGCTTTGCCCAAGGTCACAAAGCTAGTGATCTGAACCCAGATATTCTGACTATAGATCCAACCATCTTTTTGCAACACCATGCATGCTTTGAGGTGGCAGGGTGTAGGCAGATTTAGGGAACAAAACTGATCTTTTGTCTGTTTAAACATGTAATATACTCCGGTCAAAGACTGGAATTGAAAGCAAAAAGAAATTGAGCAAAGGGCCAGCAGTTAAGTGTTGGAAAGTTCAAGAATTTCCCCCACATTAGGACAAAAGGGTATTTCTAAAGCACAGTTTTCATCATGTTATAGTCCTACTTGGTAAGTCCCATTGGTGGTCTCTAGGATGAAAAACAAACTTCTCCATTTGCCTTTTAAAACTCAAAACAATCTGACTCCAAGCGATCTCAACAGACTTAATGAATATTGCTCTATTTTTTGGCATTGTATCCTCCACTCAAATCGACTTCCTTGATGTTCTCCATGTGGGACATTGCACCTCCTATTGCTGTGATGTTGCTCAGGTTCCCCCCCCACCCTCCATATCCAGAATGTCTTTCCTGGCTTTCTTCAAAGCTCAGCTCATATGAAAGCCTATCCTGCTTCCTCCTCCAATTGCCAGGAAAGCCTGGTGCCAGAAATGACTTCTTATCTATTCTGTATCTCTTCTGTATTTATTTTTCTATTAGCACTGTTCCTTCCCCCATTCTTCCATGGATGCTTCTGCAAAGCAAGGTCAGTTTCTTTTCTGTCTTTGTATCCCCAGTGTCTAACAGAGTTCCTGGAACATAGAAGGCACTTAATAAATGTATATTGACTGAATAACTGAAGGTCTTTAAAGTATGACTTCATTATTTGTATAAAAGTATGTAAATTCTCAGTATTGTTATTTTTATCTTTTCAAGCAAAAGCATAAACATCCCTTCTGGTTTCTGTTTTATGTACCTTACCACTGATCTTCCCCACCATTGGTTCTGATAAAGAAAAAAGAAAGTTTTATATAAATGAATTGATGAATGAGTGAATGAAGAGATATTTAAATGCTTACTCTGTACAAAGCACTGCATTAATTAGGGGGGACATGAATAGAAAAGCAATATAGCCTCTGTCCTCAAGGATCTCAAATCCTCATGGGGAGATAACACACATGGAAGATTTCAGCTACAAATCAGGAAAACACTTATGATCCTAAAGGTGTCATAGCAAAACAGATGACAATATATCTTCTCTAATGTCATTTCCACTGATTTTCAAATCACATCAGTTTGAGATATTGAACCATTTGACAGTGCCAAGGAGTTTGATGTTGTCTCAGAACTTTCTTTTCTGGGTCTTCAGCAGCTATGGCTACAATACTCACAGAAATAGATGACAGAGTTCATCTTCACAGGAGGTACTTCTTGGGATTATGCCTTGAAGGACTGAGCTGGAAATAAGATGGGTGATCTGACAGGTACTGTTACTCCTGAGGTTCTTGGACTTAACCTGCCTATCAGTGGAAGTTGACCAAAAGTTGGTGATGGGGGTAAGTGAAGAATTTAGGACCCTTCTACATAGTAATTGCTCCCTTCAAAATGGCCACAGGGCCAGAGGAATAGGAGACACTGTTATTCCGAAGGCACCTGGATAGAGGCTCCTGGCTATCTCCATTAGGGTTTGAGGGGAGGTGGTATTTTAGAGATTGGAGGTGGTTTGGCCTGCCTGGCAATTCCACCTACTGTATTTGCTTCAAGTTGCCTTGGGGCTTCAGTTAGGTTGACTTGCTTGCCCTATAGATGATATTTGGTTGACATTTGAAAGAATGAGTGACCATCAAAGATGAAGAGAGTTTCCAGCTTGGTATTCCAGCACTGACATAATGCCAGCAGTAGTCCAGAAAACAAGATATCTAAAATCAGCAATACACCAAGTTTAAGTGAGAGGATTAGACATAAAGAGGGCAGAACAAATATGAGAGGAAGATGGTAGAGATAACCTTCAGGACATAAACATGTGGACAGCAGGAGCAGGCAAACAAATGTGGTACGTACCAACCAAGGGAGTTTGCTTTTAAGTGAGCTTAAAGTCACATGTAGCTTAAGGGGTGAAAAGAGATTTGAAAAGCAATAGGATCTAAAATAACCTCTCTAAGGGAGATCATTCGCTCACCTGGTCAGTCATAGCATCTTCTCTGTCATTTCAGAAAGTCAAGTGCCAGGCTGGAGCTGCATGTGAGAGCGTGGACACACATTTAATAAACTAGTAAAGGGAAAAAGAAAATAAACAAAGGCATTTTTTTTTCCCAAATCAGTATTTTTAAGAGCCTTCTTTCCTGAAACTCACATCCCTTCAATTCTCTCTGTCTTCATATATGCTTATGATAACGGTTTTCTCTAGGAGAAGTATGGTAAAATGTGCAAAACTCAAAGATACAAAACACTCCTCAGTTCTGAATCTATGATTCCTCTGCTTAACTGATGTTGGTTTCACCTGCCTAACCCTTCCTCCACAGCAATTTGTGGACCTTGTTTGATTCGCTGTGCTGGCTCTGCTTTCACAAAGGAAAGCTGATTTCAGATTTGCTTCCTCCGCCCCCTCTTCTCTTACAACATAAATAGGCAACCAGGCTGAACTGACCAAGGGCTGATATGCAAACCCTGTGTTAGTCATGAAAGGTCTTCTTTAGAAAAAATTAGATTTCTACAGGTTAAAAGTGCCCACAAAAGAAACACAAATTCTATTTAAGATTCTTTTTCGTGTGTGTGTTTGTGTGTGTGTGTTTGTGTGTGTGTGTGTGTGTGTGTGTGTGTGTGTGTGTGTGTAATGGGGATATGAAAGAATCATGGGATCAAAAGGTTTTAGGAGTATACACTATATGTCACACAAAATATTAAGTACAGCCAGGTCCAGATTAGTGCAAATAATGAATCCTCTGAAGTGGTCACAGGTTTTTTCATTTTCACTATTTAAAGTTATAATGATGTGAAAATGGTTATTGCTTATAACCTAACTGAATTATGCCATGCAAGTTCAAATAACGTGATCAGGGAAAAGAATTTGTTATTTGCACTAATTGGGTCCTAGTTATATCATTGTATTTACTGGATAATTCCAGTTGCAAAAAAATAAAAGCCCACATATTTTCTTTCCATTTTAGAGGTGGTGAATGGTAAATTCATAGACTGACTTTATTATAGTAATTCATACAGTGGCCACATATCAAGATAGAAAGACAATAAATAAATGAACAAAAATTAAATAAATCAATAGATTAATGAATGAATGAATGACCAGGGATATCCACCACATATTCAAAGGCTTAAAGGAAAGCCTTAAGTGTACTGGTAGATTTGTTGGAGGAGTTGGTTGAGAAGAGCCTCCTCAATGGAAGGTGCAATAATATTCATCACTGGAGGGAGACTTGGAAAATGGCAAGCACAAAAACATAACATTCATAGGATCCTGAAGTTATGACACCAGATATTTACTTAATAATTCATGATACCTCATCCAATATATTCAAAATGTTTCCACCATAACCAGCTGAAAGTTTGGTAGAGGGGTGGGGAACCTGCAGCCTCGAGGCCACATGTGGCCCTCTGGGTCCTCAGGTGTGTCCTCTGACTGAATCACAACTTCTGTGAAGGATTTTTGAGGACTTAGATGGCCACGTGTGGCCTTGAGGCTGAAGGTTCTCCACCCCTGGTTCACCTTAAAACTTTCAAAATTGATTTTTACTATTAATTTGATTCAGCCAAGCAGCAAGTTTGGCATTCTGTAGAAATAGCCACAGTTACTTTCATCAGTGAGAAAACAAATGAATGAGAAGGTTTTTAAGTTTTACTTCAATGAAAATGTAACTTTTTATGAAACAGCATAAAATACGAATCTCTTTATTAGCAGTAATAATAATTGTTAGCATTTATATAGAGCTTTAAGATTTGTATAGTATCTTACAATTTTTTTTATCCTTATGACAACCATAGGACAGTAGATGTTACGATTATCCCCATTTTACAGCCCAGAAAATTGAGGCAGAACATGGTTAAATAACTTGCCTAGGGTTAAACAGGTGCTTTCCAGGTCTAGCATTCTATGCACTGTACCACTCAACTGCTTATCAAAAGAAATATAAGCAAGTCCTTGAGTAATGGTGATGATGAATTAATATTTATGATCATAAAAGCACCTTACTTTACATAGTGCTTTTCTGTTTTCAAATCACTTTTGCTCAAATCACATTTTATATACTAACTACATAAAGTAAGTAGTCTAACTATAATGGCACTCACATACACACAAATATCAGTCATTGATTTATCTATTTATTTATTCATTTGTTTATTCATCTGTTTATTTAATATTTTTTTGACGGTTGAGGCTTTAAGTGAGTTGGTTTCAGAGGTTTGAAGTGACTTCCCAGAGATCACAGCTAACAAATAATAAATCTAGTTTTAGAACTTTGGCCCTTTAACTCTTTGGCAACTATGCTTTAACTAAATTTTGGTCTATGTTAATGCCCTTTAAACGTTAAAGTGCCATCACTTAGTCTTTCACATTTTTTGTTTGTTTAATTGAGACCAAAAATCAAGACATTTTTGCAGCTGAGTGGAAATGCTGATTTGTGCTTGTTGGCAAGTAAAAAAGTCCCATAATATATGTATCAATTCTTAAAATTTCACGCTATAGAGTAGACTTTTATCATGCCAACAATATTGTCGAGATGGAGGGCTACTGTTATATTCATATGTAAGACATTTTTATTAGAATTGAAATGTAATGTTAAAATTTCATTCTTCAGTGTCAAGAGGGAAACTAAAACTCTAACTTCTAAAGAGAAATTTTCTTGGATGGGGGCACATGAACTTGGAAATTCAGGCAAGATTAATGTGCAATATAAAATAAAACTCTCCAGAAAACTAAATAGGGATCATATTATTCATTGATTATTATATTACAGTCTCTTGTCAATGTCTTGAAATGAAAAATAAAACTAATATAAATCATATCCAGTTTCTCTGAATTATTTGCTGCTCCACTTTCTACTAATCTTGAACCCTAGAGGGATCCTCATCAAAAGTCATCTTTGGAGCACCAATTGTTTGCACTCATGGTGATTAAAAGCAGTGAATGAATGAAAAAACACTTTTTAAGTGCTTACCATACACAAAGCTAGGGACAGTGGGGTAGTGAAGTGGACAGAAGTCATCTTGGAATCAGGAAGACTAATTTTCATGAGTTCAAATTCAGCCTCAGACACTTACTAGATGTGTAACCTTATATAAGTCACTAATCCCTGCTTGCCTCAGTTTCCTCATCTGTCAGATTAATTGGAGAAGGAAATGGCAAACCACTCCAGTATCTTTGTCAAGAAAACCCCAAAATGAGATTGTGGTGAGTCAGACACAACCGAAACAACTGAACAACACGTACAGAACACTGTGCTAAATGTTGGGGTTACAGACAG
>CM053588.1:246113976-246131648 GCA_028646515.1 Pseudochirops corinnae
GTGTGTGTGTGTGTGTGTGTGTGTGTGTGTGTGTGTGTGTGTGTGTGTGTGTTTGCATGTGCATGCACATACAGACTATCTTTTAAGTACACATTGCAATGGGAGTCCAAATTGAGAATAAAAATCCAAGTGAAAGTAGACTACCTGAGTTTGACTTTGAAGGGATGCAAAATTAAACTGGTATTTTAAGTCCTGGCTGAGGAATTTCTGTACACTGAGATATGTGCTTAATACAATTGGGCCAACAAATAAAGTAGGCCTTTGAAAGCTATAGGCTATATATTTCCATTCTGAACCGTCAGATCAATCAAGGGAAGCACCACTGCTGAGACAGAAATGTCTCTAGCATAACAAATCAGTTCACAATATTTTCTTAGTCTAGGTGAGCAAGAGTAAATCACTACTCCAAAACCTACCTTTCTGATTAGCGTAAACAAAAACTAGAACAATCTTTTATTCTTAGGAATTATGTTTCAATACGTAAATAAGATTGGAGCAAAATATAAAAAGAGACATCCACCACTTTAATACCATATGTCTCTCTCCTGTGACTATAAAGAGAGGCTTATACATGGTTCTGCAGTTATTGTGAGATGTGATAAATTCATCATAAAGCTGCTTCAGTTTGGAGGAGAGAATATTAAAGTAGCAGGTATAAAAATTACATGATAAGCCAAGTGTTCTTGGACAGGGCACTTTTTAGTTTTATGTCTTTAATTCCATCAATAATTTCACCTGAGACTATGCTATTTCCTCTACTTTTGACTGAGGCAGAACAGTAAAGCCGTTTAAGTCCTAAGGCTCCAGAAATCAAAAAGTAAAGAAAATGCAAGTACTCTCTGAAGTCAAAATGAAGGTCTTAAATTTTCACAAGGTCATCACCAGTTTTCAGAGATTCTTGTGGCAAAGATGTCATTTTCTTTTTACACTTACAAAATTGTGCCCTTTCTGATGAAATTGCCCCAGGCACTAAACACAGAGTGTACAGTATTTAGTTAAAATACATAAGGCATAACAGGGACAGTTAATACTATATGTGTAAATTATCAATGATATAAGGTCAATTTGAAAAGATATGTTTTGCACCATGTTGGGATGTCAGAACCCTTGCATTCTTCCAAATTAAGATAGGAAGGAAGTACAAAGTAGAGTGAGGAGTGATGGATGGCAATCACAAATTCGGGCTTGATGTTGGGGGAGGATCCCAAATAATTAGAACAATCCCTTATTGCATCTAGGACAAAATATAAACTCTTCAATTTGTCATTTAAAGTCCTTCAATGTGGCTGCTTTTCCAGACATATTTCATAGCAATCCTCTGTACATCCAGACAGGGCTACTAGCTGTTTTCAGAAGTCTGAAGTCCATTTTTCACCTCCATGGCTATCCTGCACATCTGAACTATATGCTCTCCCCATCTGTGATTCTCAGAATTCTTTCTTCAAGGCTCAGCTCTTGCTGTTGTTCATCATACATCTTTGAAGAGGACCATTGACATCACAATGTTGGAGTTAGGATATGGTGGGTTCAACTGTAGCTGATCAGTCCAATTCAAGTTTGGAAGACTCTACCACAGGTTGGACACAAGTAGTCTATTACAGGGGTGGGAAACCTGTGCCCTTGAGGCCTCAAGGCTGCAGGTTCTGTGATTTGTTCTGTGAAATTTCGATTCAGTCAAAGGGCCAAGTTGAGGACCTAGAGGGTCACATGTGGCCTCAAAGACACAAGTTCCTCACTCCTAGATTAGAACATTTGGCAGGGAGATGTCTTTGGATTTTTGAAGCCCAAATTTCCTTTATGCTACTGCAATTCTTTTTTGATCATGGAGCAGCACCTTCTTTGAAGCGGGCACTCCAAGTTGGGCAGTCTACTTCTAGCACCTTTTTTGTCTTATAATGATACTCTTGAGAGAGACTTTGAGAATATCCTTGTAGTGCTTCTTTCAACCACCTTGTGAGTGCTTACCTTGTTCAAGTTTTCCATAAAATAGTCTTTTGGGTAAGCATGTGTTTGGCATTTGGACTATGTGGCCAGTCCATTGAAATTGTGTTTTCTGCAGTAGAGTTTGAATGCTTTGTAGTTCAGCTCAAGTCATGAACTCAGTGTCCAATACCTTATCTTGCAAGGTAACCTTCAGAATATTCCTAAGACAATTCAAATGGAAGTGATTCAGTTTTCTGGCATTTTCTACCTCTTGTGAGGAGTCATTCCTAATTATCCTTGAGGCTAATATTGTTTCCCTCTTTAAATTCCATGGTATTTGTTTATCTACGTAAATGTCATATTTGCCTCAACAGGATATAAATTTCTTGAGGGCAAAGGTTGTTGGGTTGTTTTTGTTTTTTTTTTTTGCTTAGTCATTGTTTTCTAATCACCTTATATGGTGCTTTTAACATAATAGGAATTTAAGAAACATCTTCTTAGTGGATAAATGAACAAATGAAGCAAAGGGTCAAGCATATTCTCTCTAATGAGCAGGTTGAAAACATCATTCCCACATTAAATAAATACTTTCTTCTTTTATTTAGCAACTATCACCATTTTCTATGATTAAGTATCCCACAGTCAATTCCCTTTCATATGGTGTCCTGATCTGGCCCAACACGGAAGTCAAATTAAAAAAATAAAAAAGGATATGTAAGGATGAAATAACCATTCACTCATTAGTTCATTTGTTTAGACAACAAAGACTTTGGGATGTGAGTTGTACAAAGATAAACAAAAGGTGATTCTTGTCTTCCCAGCGCTTACAGTCTAGGAGGAGCCCTACACAAAGACAGAATATTAATGTGCAGTAAGAGTTACAGACACTCCAAGAGCTCTGGCAGTTCAGATGAAAAAGAGATTATTTCCGGTTGGGAATATCAGAGAAAACTTTATGGAGGAGATGTAATGGATGCATCATCAAGGGTGCATCACAACTACCAAAGCTCTTTATCAAAGGTAGAATCTGACTTAATAACAAGTCAAGGTCAAATGTTAACTGAGGCAGCATTTGGCTTTGAGCTGGGAAGACCTGAGTTCAAATCCTCACTAAAATAATTATTAACTATGTGATAGGGAGAGAGTCACTTAGGCTTCTTCAGTTTCAGTTTCCCTATTTGTAAAAAAGATGAAATTGAACTCAATGGTCTCAACTGTGCATCTATGATACTATTTAAGAGCACAAGCAGTCCATGGAGTATGAGCAAAAACATTTAAAATTTTGCTTGATTAAAACATGTCTTGATTTCTTCAGGATCATATCCTTCCATAAACAATGAAGCTTTTGTCCCATAATCAGATCTAAAGCAAAGAAACAAAAATGGTGGATTCAGAAACATTCGCTGCTGTTTTTCATAGACTTCTTGGTATCCCCCTTGAGATTAGAATTTGAATTGTATTGTTCCAAATTCTTTCTTGTCTTTGGAATACTCTAAATATTCTGCAATTTCCCAGAGGCATAAGGCAGTTGAATGACATAGTGAACAAAGCACTGGTCTTGTAACCAGGAATATCATAAGTTCAAATCCTGCCTCAGATACATATTAGCTGGGCTACCATGGACAAATCCCTTACCTCAGTCTCCTTACATGTAAAATACGGATAATAATAGTATCCACTCGATAGGGCTGTTGCATGAAAAGCAGTTTGCAAACCTTAAAGAATTAAATACATACTAGCTATGATGATGCTGATGATGCTGGTGATGAAGGTACAGACATTGACTGTCAACAACTACATCTGCCCTGTGTCTTACGGATATCACATAAGATATCCCAAAGCTTCAAGTCTTTCCCCAATAGCTCAAGGTTTTTGAGGATTTGATCAGCCTCCTGATAAGTATCAGACTAATCCTGAGGCTGGACAAGTTAGTAGTTGGTCATGATAATAATATCTTAAGACAGGATTCTTGAGGAGAAGCCTGCTTGTTTAAGAGAGAATGTGCAGGAAGAAACTGATTATCAAAAATGACCCTCTAAAAGGATTTCACTAGTCATTCCTAGGGACCCCGGATATGTGGCATATGGGTAGATTTGCTTAAAAGTTTGGGATTGGTGGATCACAATGGAATTTATTTTCAGAACCTAGAACCATAAAATTTAGAGCTGGAAAGTACCTTAGGGAAAGTCTAGTTCAATGCCTTCATTTTACAGATGATCAAATTAAACATTACCTACTTGGTTGGAAAATGGTCAGGGTACTTACTACCAATGTTTTTAATAAAAAAAATGTTTCATCTTCAAAAAACAGTTTAAAAATATTTCTCAGCAATAATGCAACTGAATTAGAACTTTATTCAAGTTAGTCTGGGATTTAAACAATTCAAGGATAACTTTTTTTTTTAAAGCCTACCTTTTTGATGAAATCCTTGAGGCATGATGGGAATTCTATATTTTTCATGCTTGCTCCATTAAGAATGGCATATCAGCTGAATTTTTATGAGAGTCAATGTAAATCTTTTAGTGAAGTTAGTCTTGAGCCTTCAGTTTCTATTCCCTGAATCCCTCAAATCACCTTCTCAGGATGTCATTCCCCTGATTTGTCATTCTGAAGTACTTAGTATTTTTCAGTCAACTCTGTCTAATATTTTATTAAAATTAAAGGGCCTTATATTTGTTTTCCAGTTATGAGGGCTTGTTTTTACAAATCATACTGAACAATTTACTACAAAACTTGTTATTCTAATAAAGAATTTTATTTATGAAAAAAGGGTCACACAAAGCCCTCTCCTTGATGATTAACTATATAGTTTTTCTTTTTCTTCAAATGTGAACATATTTTTTTTTCCTGATGGAAGGTTAGCATCTTCCCAATATCCCTCCTCTGAAAGTTTACAGGGTGTAAGTAAGGAAATATATTGTCACCTTTTACATCTATGCAGATTAGCAGTCCCTGGGGAGGTTTATCAACCATTGAGGATGACCAAATTTTAACTTTAATTTAATTTTGGTATGTTTAATTAGCCCTGGGATAAGAAAAAAAAGAATTTTATTTTGTGCTTGTGACCCAAATAAAGTATCAGTATAATGGAATATTATAAGGAATTTCATACTGAAATTTATTTTCCCCAAATACGCATATTTTTCACATTAGTTTTTGAGGGCTGCTTTTGTGTATGTCTTGACAATTGTGATTCAACCATCCTTTGTCATTTATATTCACAAAGACATAAAGGCTGCCCAATATCTTTTAAATTGTTAAGTTGATAACTTACTTATCAGTCAGCAAGTCAGTAAACATTTAGTAAGTGCCTATTGTGTACCAGAGACTGTGCTAAATGCTAGAGATGTAAACAAATATAAAAGACATCCTGCCCTTAAAGAGCTATGTAGGTTGACTACAAATATGGCAAGTGTAGGCTATGATCACTCATTGTTCAGTCTGTAATGAAAGAAATAAATGAATAAACAAACCAGTAAATAAACAAGTAAATAAATAGATGGATAAGCAAATAGATAAGTAAACAAAGGAATGAATGAATGAATAAATTATTTAACCAATTAATAAACAAATAGAAGCCACTTCCTGAGTTGCCCCTTTACTTTCAGTCTTTCTGTCATTGGGCAACTTGTTTAATTAACCCTTCTAAACCTGTTTTCTCACTGGCAAAATGGGAAGAATGATGATGACTCTTCTTGTGAAGGGTAGGTGATTGTGAACAACCCACATGTAAAAGTAGGCTGCACAGGGCTCTCTCCAGGGGAAGTTCTATTTCTCAACTGATAGTCTATGGTCTAATTTTTTTTTTTAAAGAAAAGGGACTGCACTGCTCTATTAAAATCTAAAACATCTGAAAGGTATGGAATTATTTTATTTAAAGCCTATTATGACACAAAAATCATTTTTGGTTGCTTCTTTAAAAAATTAGTTTCCTAAAAGTTGTTATGCTGATACTGTTTAAAAGATAATAAGCTATTATCTACAAAGTGATCATTAGGTAAGGAGTCTGTCTGTTCAGATGCAGCCCTAATGTTTCTGGATGGTTTCCTCCAAAATTGCCATTGCTTTGGCATTTCTGATATAGTTTCATTGCCAACAGGACCTAGATTTGTTGGCCAGGTGGAGAAACAAAGAAGTCTTGCTAAGGTAAAATTGGGAGAGCTGGACAGAGAAAAGGAGAGGGAGAGAGAGTAGAGGGGAAGAAAAAAGAAAAGAAGAGAAGAGAGGAGAGGAGAGGAGAGGAGAGGAAAGGAGAAGAAAGAAGAGGAGAGGAGAGGAGAAGAAAGAAGAGGAGAGGAGAGGAGAAGAAAGAAGAGGAGAGGAGAGGAGAAAAGAGGAGAGGAGAAAAGAAGAGAGGAGAGAAGAGAGGAAATGAAAGGAAAGGAGAGGAGAGGGAATAAGAAATAGGCTAGCAGTTAGGCAGAGCTAAGTCTCTTCCTAGCCCATCCTTCCCCTGGCCTTGGCTCACCAATATTTAGTTTTTTCTTCTCCTTTTGCTCTTGTTCTTGAACAACATCAATATGTCCCTTTAGTGGGTAGAGCTGAGAACGTGATGGAAGAACTGGGGTTTCCATGACCATGAAAGAAAAGCTGGAGAGCTACTCATGATGTATGTTCACCTAGTAGCTATACAGAGTCTGAAGGGAAGGAACTCAGACTCTCTATAGCTATATGGAACAAAAATGCTTCAAATGACTAATAATTAAAGAAATGCAAATTAAAGCAATTCTAAGATTCCATCTCATACCCATCAGATTGGCAAAAATGACCAAAAAAATTGTAAGTTGGAAGGGTTGTAAGGAAACAGACACACTGGTAATAAGTCTAACTATTCCGGAAAGGAATTTGGAATTACATACAAAATGTTCCTATATAGTTCATGTCCTTTGACTCAGTTATACCATTTCTAGTCCTATACCTCAAAGTGGTATAACAATGAAGAAAAGGTCCTACATGTACAAAAATATCAAAAGGAGTTCTTTTTATGGTATTTAAAAAGCTAGGATCATTGATACTTTTGAAAAGCATGTCATTTTTGCTACCACCTTTCTATGAGTGATAGGGATATTTGGTGCCTCATTGTGGTAGGAAACAAAAAAAAATTATAGGCATAATAAACTTCCTGATTTTCTCTACTAAAGAATACAAGTGGCAGGAGAGTAAATATATTAGATTCCTCTCCAAGTAGAAGGAAGAAGAATTGCATTCATGGTAGTGTTTGGTTATGTTAACATGAAAGTGAAGAGAAAAGAGTTGATGAGACTTAACTGGTTTCTACTCTCTCCAGTCATAACTGGACATCTGATAAATATATCTTGCATGTACCCAAGTATGCCTGGGAGATGTTTAACAGTGAGCTCACTGAAAAAAATGTGCATAACACACTTTTAAGTTTGATATGTATTATAAACATTCCCCCCCCACACTTTCTTAAGTCTAGAAACAAAACAATAAATCAAACCCCGATTTATAGTGTTTGTAGATTTCTGAGATGTAAATGCTCAAACTGAAAATTCAACTATCAATTCTTGGAAACCAATTTCAGTTGGCTACAGCATATCCCTGGCAGGAACAAATTACTCTTCCATGTTGCCATGCTATTCCTAAATAAACTGTTATGCTTCACTACAACATAAGACCTAAGAGAGTTATTATCAGCTGGATCTATAAGGAAGAGTTGTTTCAGGGTTACAGGCTGAGCAAGAGTTAACTAGAATTTGGGGAAACAAGACCAAGGCCCCAAAGATGCTTTCTTATTCCTGTTATACAATCTAGTGGCATGAACAGGATTGTCCTTGGAATTGTTACCTAGCTAATGAACCCAAAATGGTGTTACATTTTCACCTACTGGGTTTTTTTCATTCTTCTTGGTCCCAATGGACAGTGTTATCTTTCAACATTATCAGAGAAGGATTAAGATGGTTGAAAATATGAAGGCACTGCTATGATCATGGCCATTTGTAATTTTCAAGTTTGATCCTATTCATAGATATTTCAGAATGTGTTCAATCAAAAGTTAAAGCAGAAATTAGGTAGGATAAGAAGAGTTTTCAAAAAAGAACAATGTATTAACCCTGAACGCTACCCTGGAATGACAGGTTTGGACCTCCTTAAGTGCCCATTTTCCTTTTGTTATTCTTCATCTTTTGAAAAGATTCTCTGAAGCCCAGTGCAGGTGTTATTTTAGAGATAATGAGCCTGAAAGCCCTGAAAGCTGGTGTTAAACACTCTCACATGGTAGAAGCAACAGCTGGTCCTATGACTAGTCCAACCCTTTGTGCACAGAATGTATACCCAGGCAGGGATTGAATTTTAGTAAAAGGAATGGACAAGAGTCTTGTAAAGAAAAAGAGTATGTGTGTGTATGTGATTATCAGAGAATAAAAAAGAATAAATAACATTGAACAAATAGTAAGAGAGGTATAGTTTTATTTATAAAAGAGATATAGTCTTATTTCTTAAATCAGTTTACTTATTGTCCTATTGATGTTTCATTTTTAGGAAGGACTGATTGCATGATGTTCTGTCTTTCTTGGGATTTCCCCTTTAAGGTTTATTTGGTTATTGTTTCAGATATTTATTTCATTTTATTAATTACTATTTCCCCTACCAATTCAGTTTTATCAACAGTTTTCTTATGTCTTTGATTGTTTCACTACCACCCACTATAACTGCATTGACTTTCGTATTAGCATCTGCTTTTTATATCAGGATCAAAAATCCCTGACCAATCAGCCACTCCTGAAATAGCTCCTTACACTTCTCTAAGCATCTTCTTTGCCTGAATCAATAAGCCTCTTTTTGGTTATTTTGCTCTATGTCAGATGTTAGACTTTTTCCTCTACTTTCCTCTCTTCATCTAGCTCTTTTCTCTTTTAAACTGTTCCTTGGAAATCCATTTTTTAAAAATAAAATAAAGGTAACTCTATTGGCAAGCCCACAGGAGAATACGGGAACAGGCAGTGAGATGTAATTAGCTCATAGGGAACCATATGGCTTTTGATAGCTCCTATATATGAGATTAATAACAGTAATTTATGTGGTGGTAGACATTTCCCACTTTTGGTAGCTCTGGTGACCCCATTCTGCTTTTATGTTGCTAAAGATTTTTCCCATTTTGAGTAGTCCAATCAACTACTCTGTTATGTGGGAAACCAAATAAAAATATTCCACTTAATAAGTATATTTAAAACTACCCCAAGAAGTTATTTTCCCCTACACATTTTAGCTTACATTCAACAAATATGTGTATATATTCTGTAAGCTACCCAAGATAAAGGTTGGTGCTTTGTCTAGAGAGAATTCCACTGTGTAGCCAATTTGCATCTAACAATAAAATATTCAAGATTCAGAAGCTGGGTAGACATTTGTCTTCTATTTTTATACATATAGGACATATACCATAGCATATGGAAAGAAAAAATACCAGAGGGACAAGAGATCTCACTTAGATTTAATGTTTTAAAATTCTGTGATAAACTTTAGAAGAAAGAAATGTTACAGAGCTATGTATATTTTGTTCAAGTAGTCAAAGTATTGCCATTAAGTCCTTATTAGTAGTAAGAGAAATACTAATTTAATGAACTGAGGTTTCAACTCCCATTCTACAAAGTTGAAAAAAAAATCACAAAAAGTAGGAAGTTAGTGTTGGAGAATTCATGAAAAGTTCAGCAATACACTGCTAGTGAAACTGTGAATTGGTCTGTCTATTATGAATAGCAAGTTGGCATTATGTATGAAAATGACTAATCTCTCCATAACCTTGGCACCAGTGATCAAAAGTAGAAACAAAGATTGAATAAATACCAGAATATTTGTGCATCATTCCGTTTTAGCAAAGAATAATAAATAAGGGGCACACACTTTGATTGGGGAAACAGCTGAAAAAATTACTGTGGTAGATGCGAGTAAGAGAATATTATTGTTCAATAAGAAATGAAGAACGTGGAGAATCCAAAGAATCATTGAAAAATTTATATGATGTGGGATAGAGTGAAATAAACAGAACCAAAAGAACAGTCTCCAAAGGACTACAATGAAGTAAATTAAAAGACTACTTTAGGGAAATTAAACTCTTCATAATTGAAAAATAATGATGGTGATGGGAAAAGGTAATGAAACATATTTTGTCCTCCTGGCAGAAAGTAGGAGAACATTACAGCTGAATGTTGTATATATTTTCACATAAAGTCAATGTATTGGGTATTTGCTTACATTTTCTTCTTTGTTTTATGAGACAGTTAAATCTTAGTTGAGTAAGGGTGGAAATGATTAGATATTAACTCAGGAATGATTGTTAGGTAATGTCTAAAGGCATCAATAAAACTTTTTTTTTTTCTAAAGGAACAAGTGGTTGATAATCAGGAGGGAGAGAAGTAGATTAATTCACTTAGAGAAGGCAAACAAACTGAAAGAATATTATTGCTGATATTCCTTTCATAAATGTTTTGAATAAAATAGAGCCTTTAAATAACAAATACTAGTCCTACCAATCATAAAGAGTGGCGCTCACTGGGTCCTTGAATCAAAAAATACACAACATCAAATAAATATTTCAAAGTGAAGTCCTTTCCCACCCCCACCAAAAAGGAACCTAATCAAAGACCAACTATTAAAATGATAAAAAGTAAGAAAAATTATACAAATATCTGAAAATGAAGACAAATATTAAATGACAGATTACAAACATTATATTGAAAAATTAATTAACACATGACCACCTGTTATTTACCAACACAACCCATAGCTCTATTAACCTGCTGCCTCCAGCCCCTGTTCACTGATGTTTGAAGAGAAAACAGGCTGGTGCTGCCCTCTGTTAACATCTTACAGGATGGAAGGACTATTTTACTGGTATATTCACTAGTTACATCTAGCAAAATTTTTTTATTCTTAGAATTCTCATTTGCCACTTGATGAAGACAAAACACAAGAATAAATACCTTTCCTTCCTAATATACTTTATTCTATAATCATATTAGACTTAATCTTGCTCCTCTTCTCTTCTAATTCTTCTCTCCTACTTTTGCACTGTGTCCTTAGGAATTGCCCTCATGTTATACCTCTTCTCCTCACACACTCCATTTTCTTGTGCTCATGGAAATCTGGCTGCCTCCTTAAAACGCTGTATTTCTGATTATTCTTTCTAGTAATGAATATCCCTCTCTCATGTCCCTCCCCACTCCAAACAATGGCACAGGAAGAGGAACAGCCTTCATACTTGCTCTTCAACTTCACTTTCAGACTCTACTTCTGGCACAATCACTCAACAATCTCTCATCATTTAAGATTCACTCCATATGTCTTTATCTTTCATTCTAAATTTGTGTTGATGTTACCTACTTAGGGATGAACATCGTCCTTCCTTTTTCAGGTTCAGTATCTGAGTCACTTTCTTCTCTACCCCAACATCTACTCTGGAATTTCAATATAAACATCAATACCCTTTCAGACATACTTGCCGTCCAATTCATCAATGTCCTTAGCTACTATAACTTATATTTTTTTCATCCACCATAGTCACCTATAAGAACAGTCATACTTTAGATCTTGTTGTCTCCTATCACTGGGAAACCAGTTGGCACAGTGGATAGAGCACTGGACCTGGAGTCAGGAAGACTCATCTTC
The DNA here is from genome assembly GCA_028646515.1 of Pseudochirops corinnae. Lineage (NCBI taxonomy): Eukaryota > Metazoa > Chordata > Mammalia > Diprotodontia > Pseudocheiridae > Pseudochirops > Pseudochirops corinnae. Next base: position 246,125,527 of record CM053588.1, read on the forward strand.
CTGAGCTCCAATCTCACCTCAGACACTACTATGTAACCTAGGGCAAGTCACTTAACCCTCTTTGCCTCAGTCTCCTCATCTTTAAAAAGAACTGGAGAAGGAAATGACAAACTACTCTAGTATCTTTGCCAAGAAAGCACAAAGTGGGATCACAAAGAGTCAGATGCAATTGGACAGAAATCACCTATCATTGAAGTACTTCCATGATACTGAACTCTGAAATTCCTTTCATGGATTATAACTTAATATTATTTAAAATAGCCAAAATGCAAGAATGGAAACAAATGACTCTATAGAAGATATCTGCAGGAACTCAGCCAACAATATGTTGACAAAGACTCATCAAAAAATAGCTGAGTCAATAGTATTTTGTCTCTAGAAACAGGAAGGTTTTTGAGAGTGGAACAAGAGCTGGTCATTGCTACCAGAAATTGCAGAAAGGCTATCTTTAAGGGGTCATGACTTATTGAGCAATGCAGATTTTTTTCAAGAAACTGTAGAAATTGCACAACATATCTTCACAGGATGCAAACATTTAGCACCAGCTACATACCTAAAAAGTCATGATCAAGTAGCCAAAATTACACAGTAGAAGCTCACCCTCCCTCATAAACTAGTAAATGACAAAGCTCCAGTGCTAATACAAATACAGCCTCCCAAATAGCCTTTAGAATTCAACAAATAAACTGTCATGGAAATGGATCATCACCATGGATTAAACTCTTGTCCACAAGCACCTGAATATAACATTAACCTCCCCCACCCTCCCAAAATGTAAGAATGATGTTTTAAGGTGGTTGCCATATTAAATACTCTATATGGAAAATAGAATTCTCAAAAATAATAAAAATGTAATAAAGATATAATTAAGATATCCATACATATTTGAATTTTTAAAATAAAGAGGTAGAATAGAAGAAACAAAAAGTATATGGGAACATGATGAAGAACAGATAGTCAATACTCTCTGCTACTATAGTTAAACTCAAGATCCTTTCAGTAAATCTGTTGAAGATGAATTTGCTTTCCAAAACTTTTATTCAATTATAAAAATAGCACCTACCTCTATAATAGTTCACTGAATATTATTATAAAAGAAGAGCAGCAAGTTAGCTCCCTGTTCTAAGAACACTTTTATCTGAATTCATTGACTATGAGAATTTTTTTAAAAAAATTAAAGAGCAATTAACACCCCTGCTATAAAATTACTCTCAAGACTAGAGCCACTTTAATATTCTCTGAGCACTTTACATGCTAATGTAATCGTATTTGATCCTCACAACAACCTAGTCAGGTAGGTGTTATTATTTCACAAATGAAGAACCTAAAATTCAGAGACTTTAAGCAACTTGTCATGGTTGCACAGGTAATGAGTTTCTGAGGCTGGATTTAATCTCACATCTTCCTTCCTGATTCCAAGTCCAATGTTCTATCTACTACACCAAGTTGCTACTAAAAGGACTAGAAACTGATCTGGCCACATCAACACATGTCCTCCTTTGCATCTTATTTCACAGAAATATATTTGAATGATGACTTCAGTACCTGTTCATTGTCTTTATCAGGACTGAGACATTTGTAGGGATTACACAAACTGAATAGAATAATTTTATCTAGCTTGTCATGATTTCTTCTTGAGAAGGATCAGAAATTGATGATAGACAGTTGCTTAATCATATCAATTTTACAGGATGAGTGATCAGCATTTATCCCTAAGTTTTCATGAATTCAGACAAGAAGTGACTTTTTTTCACTTATAGACCATATGTAGCATACTTTTAACTGTTTGATTGACTAAATTCTTTGTTTAATACAATAGGATTATTATATACAATAAGCACTATTCTCTGTTCAGATCTCAATGCAAGTGCATATAACATTTGATCAGAAAACCTCACTAGCTTCTTGTCTGCTTAGCCATCAAGAAAAGATTCTGACTGAAGGATCTGAAACCCTTACGTTCTTCTCTAGGAAAATTTTGTAGACGTAGGTAACTATAAGACTTCTCTCAGACATTCAGAAATGCATCTATGCACCTGCAGGTGATGAAATATTCCTAAGTAAAGAAAGTAAAAACCTAGTTATATCAACGTAAAAAATACAATCTTTCACTGTGGCCCTGCTAAGAAGAAAAGTTCCAGGAAAGTTCTTGTAGCAAGAAAGCAGATACAATGTATTGTATCATCAGAAAAGTATTGTAGAAGTATAGGCAGGTCTTAAAATATCCACCAAACACATCTAGCTGCGGGGTATCAAGGGTATGTGTTGGTGGTGGGGAAGTATACAGCATCAGAGTAATCTAGGAGTAGGAAGGAAGAAGAGGACTGGGGAAGGTATAAGCATCAGGCAGATCTACCAGTAGAATGCAGTGATAGATGTTGTGGTTTGAGGGAATGGAATTATGCTTTAATACCTGGGCAGAATGCCATAAGCAAAGCAATGCCCTAATCTGATATGTGTGTATGTATATGTATATGCTTATATGTATATGTATATGTATATATGTATGTATACACGTATATGTCTTCATTTGATTGTTATTTCACTCACCTCCCCATACTGATATGTTTGCTTTTGTGTTCTCTTATTATGGAAATAACTTTTGAGTACGAACATTTTATTCAATTATCTATGTGTCCTTAATCATGTCCACCTAAATTGAGATTTTCTGGCATAGGCTATCAATTTCTAGGTATGCAAGAATCATGTCTCACTACTTCATTCTACTCAAGTGTCATACACAGATATGCCCCTAATAAATATTTTTTGGAGGAAAGGATGATGTCAATGCTTTTGCATAAAGAAGTTCATTCTAAATAATGAGACAAAGACAGAAGGAGGTTTGGGAAATGATAAAGCTTAGATTGGATATAAAATGTGTTCTCAAAATGAAATGTTCTGCCAAAGAGAGCTGGCAATGCAATGAGCTGAGCCTAATGAGGACTATAATGACAAAGTGTGGCAAGAGTACTAGGCTTGTAGTTAAAAAGTCTTCGATTAAGTTCCAGCTCTGAAACTTACAAGCTATGGAACAATGGGCAAGCCATCTTCCCTCTCTGTTCTTCAGTTTTCTCGCCTGTAAAATGGGGGTAATTACAATAGCAACACTTTTTTAAGCTTTAAAATATTCTAAAATCTCATTTATTGTCCTTTTAACCTTTATGGATTTGGGCTTAGCTGTGTAAGTTCACACACACACACACACACACACACACACACTCTTTAAGTATGGAAGGGAAGTAGCTGCAAGGTCACTATATATTTGTTCTGAGAAAGTAATTATTCCTTAAAAACACTTTGCATTGTCAGTCAATCACTTGGTCAATAAACGTTTATTAAGTGACTATTACTGCCAGGTACTGCACTAAGTGCTGTTAATACAAAGAAAGGCTAAAGACAGTCTGTTCTAATAGAGTTCAAAGTCTAATTGAGGAGATAACATGCTAACATCAATGTACACATAAGCTATATACAGGATACACTGGAGATAATTGACCAAGGACATATACTAGAATTAAGAAGGATTGGGAAGGAATTTCAATAGAAGCTGGGACTTTAGCTAGGACTTGAAGGAAGTCAGAGAAGTCAGGAGGCCAAGATGAAGGAGCAGAGAATTCCAGGCTTGGAGGAAATCTAATGAAAATGCTTTGATTGATCTTAATTGAATATTTGAGACAAAAAAACTGATGCTCAGAGAGGTTATCAAAGGTCTCATCATTAGACTAACGATGAAGCTAGTACTCAAATCCATGTCCTCTGACACCAAATACTAGTCTCCTGAAACTACAGCATACTTTTTTCATGTCACTCAAATAGATATCTTTCTTTATGTTCCCAATTTAATCATACTACAATAATTCTAGCACTTTTCACTTCATATTTACATTATTGCAGCAGTCTAAGAAAGCATTTTCCTTCCATTTCCCTTCTCAACAACTTATATAAAATAGCATCCCCTAAATGACTGAAGGATATGAATAGGTAGTTTTCTGAGGAAGAAATTAAAGATATCTATAGTCATATGAAAAATGTTTTAAATCACTATTGATTAGAGAAATGCAAATAAAAACAACTCTTAGGTACCACATCATACCTGTCAGATTGGCTAACATGAAAAAACATGAAAAATATAAATGCTGGAGAAGACGTGGGAAAATTGGAACACCAATGCATTGCTGGTGCAGTTGTGAACTTATCCAACCATTTTGGAGAGCAATTTGTGACTATGCTCAAAGGGCTATAAAAATGCACATAGCCTTTGACCCTTCAAAACCACTTCTAGGGCTGTATCCCAAAGAGATCACACAAATGGGAAAGGAATGCACATGTACAAAAATATTTATAGCAGTGCTGTTTGTGGAGGCCAAGAACTGGAAATTGAGGGGATATCCATAAATTGGAGAATGGCTGAACAAGTTGAGGTACACGAATGTAATGGAATACTATTGTGCTATAAGATATGACAAGTAAGAGGACTTCAGAAAAACCAAGAAAGACTTATATGAACTGATGCTGAGTGAAGGGAGCAGAACCAGGAGAGCACTGTACACAGTTACAGTCACACTATTCAATTAACTAACTTTCATAGACTTGGCTCTTCTCAGCAACGCAAGGTTTTAAGACAACTCTAAAAGGCTCATGATGGAAAATGCTATCCACATAAAGAGAAAGAATTAGAGTCTGAATGCAGATTGAAGCATACTATTCGATCTCTCTCTTTGTTTTGTTTTGTTTCTTCTTTCTCATAGTTCCTTCAATTGGTTATAATTCTTCTTTACAAGATGACTAATGTGAAAATAAGTTTAATGTGAATGTATATGTAGAGCCTTTATCAGATTGCATGCCATCTTGAGGAGAGGGGAAGGGAAGAGGCTGAGTAAATCTGGAACTCAAAAGCTTGTGGAACTGAATGTTATAAACTAAAAATAAAAGAACAAATTTTTAAAAAAATCATCTCCCTTTATATTTATGCCATGCCTCTGTCCCTAAAGTTTTGAACTGCTTCCTATGACCTATAGGATAACATTGAAATTCTTCAGTATATCACTTACCATTCTTTTCCATCTGTAATGGTAATGAGAATTAGAAAATCTTCCCTGTCCCTTTATAGGCTTAAGAGAATTTGAGGAACTTCCATGATTTGAAAATATACTCTGCCCCATAATAGGCTGAATGTGGTCCCATGGAGCCCATGGTGGGAGGCTTCTTTTTCAGGAATTTCCACACCTTGTTAATTTGGGATTGGGCAGTGTGTCACAGGGGTTGTGAAGTTCTCTGACCCTGAAGAAGGCTATAGATACCCTGATGTGAGGTTTTGCTTTGGGGTTCACTCATTGGAAGAGTTGTGTGATTTGGCCAAATGAGAATCTGGGAAGCCACTGAGTCCCCTGGTTTTGAAAACCCAGATGTTGGTGCTTCTCTCTCTGGTAACTAACTAGGCATGGATGTAATGTTCAGACAGCTGAAAGCCCTGTCTGTTGGTCTGTTTCTCTGTCTGTATTTTTTTCTGCTTATAACTGTTTGTATTTTCTCTGAAGTTCAGGGAAAGCAAAGTAATTAAAATTAAAGTAAGATGGTTAACCCCTTTTTTAGTTGCTTTGCTTTAGAAAATCAGGTCAAATAACTTGTGCTAGCAGCCATCCAAGGTATGATAGGGTGCTTGCTGCTATACCATCTGAACCCAATGCTTCAGTGCATAGTGATACACTTGCCAAGAGTCAGACTAAGATTGTCATTCTGGTTCAGGAGCTAACTTTATGATCTTTAGCAAGTCACTTGACTTCTAAGCTGCAGTTCTTGTGCATGTAAAATAAGGAGATTTGACTAGGTGATCTCTAAGGTCTCTTCCAAATCTATCATCCCTTCTTAAAAAGTTTTTTGTTTAAAGTTTAGAGTTTCAAACTTCTCTCTCCCTGAGACAGTAAACAATCAGATATAGGTCATACATGTGCAATTATGTAAAACATTTCCACATCACTAATTTTTTTTTACTAATTTTAGTTTTACAACATCCATTTCCACGAGATTTTGAGTTACAGATTTTCTCCCCATCTTTCTCCTACCCACCACCCCAAAACAACCATCCCATTGTATAACCCCTCCTATTCTCTCCTATATCCTCC
>CM053588.1:246132148-246152540 GCA_028646515.1 Pseudochirops corinnae
CCACAGGCTCCACGTGACCACATTCAGCCTATTAAGGAACAGAGTATACTTTCAAATATCCAAGGGTCCTCAGAGTCATGTAGCCACTTTAGCAAAGGGCCTAGGGGCAGGGAAGATCTTTAGATTCCCATAACAATGTCTTTACACTGTTACCTGTATAGAGAAGATTGACCAATACAAAAGCACTTTGTTCAAAAATGCTTGACAAAATACTTTACAAATTTTTGTAGGATTAGGACTTCCCTACCATCTGAGGAGTATCAACCTGAATAGGACATGATCATACAGGAGATATATAGGCCAAAACAATAGCATGTTACTCTTAGGAGACACTGGGCTAGAGGAAAAAGTCATTCCTAATAAAGCTTCCAATCATATTGAGTTGATGGCAGAGTTTGAAAAATACTGCCAGAAGAAAGAAGGTGCTTTTTTTTAGCCAAAAAGGGGAAAAAAAAAAAAGGTAAAATAAAATATGTGACTACAAGTGACCTGTGACTTTGACAGAATCTGTAAGGGTCTTGTATTTCTTAATGGGAAGTATAAATCAAGGTGCATCTGTCAGGATCATACCGAGGAAGAAAACAACTGACTGACATACATACGACCACAAGGCCACCTTCTAAAGAAAGGAGTTCCCAAGTGAGGAGATGTGACAGCCTAAATTATGCCAGACTGAATAAAGCTGCTGTCTTCCCTCCTCTTTTATTCAGGTTAAGACAGATAAAGTATGGATTGCTGGACCAATATCAAGTTAAGACTGACAAAGACTTTACAGAATCACAGTAGACCTGTAGGTATATCAACCTGTTTATAACCCCTCTATCTTACATATGGCTCATTATGGAAAAATTTAAAGTATAATTATGGTTTAAATGGTTTGACTGTATTTAGCATACTTTGATTATTCTGACCCCTTTAAAAATTGGAATGCATTTATACAATTTGGAGAAAGAAGAAGTGGGTTGCAGTTAATTGGAACCAAGAATAATTGTGACAGCATGAAAGGCAGGAAGCAAAGGGGAATTTTTTTTCCTTTGGTCATTGATGCTTCTCTCTCTCTCTCTCTCTCTCTCTCTCTCTCTCTCTCTCTCTCTCTCTCTCCCTCTCTCTTTCTCTTCTCTCTCTCTCTCTGTCTCTCTCTCTCTCTTGCTCTCCCTCTCCCTCCCTCCCTCTCTCCCTCTTCCCCCCTCTATCTATTTCTCACTCTCACCTCTGTCTCTCTCTCTCTCTTTCTCCTTAATCATCATTGTTCTAAGTAGACACCAAAAGACCCGGAATGAAAGTGGAGAAACGAACTGAAAGTGGCTTCTCTATGAAGCAGGGATTAGACAAGGTAAACTGAAGATATGACTCCCAGTAATGCAGTAGTAAAATATTACCATCTTAATATTTAAGCACCTTGATTGATTTTTGCTGCTTAAATTAAAATGTGATTGGCTGACATAATCTGGGCCAAAACAGAGGTACTGAGTCAATTGAAGGAAGATGCAGACATTTGGTGTTGAGGAGTTTTGATAATTTTTTTTTTGTTGTACTTCAGGAAACACTTGTTAAGCTCCTACTATATGAAAAGCCTTGCTCTTTAGCTAAAAATAAATAAGACCCCAATCTAGTGGAGGCAGTAGACACATATATCACTAACTGTAATACCAAATATACAAATAAATGAGAAAGTTACAAAATATTAAGTAGTCAAAGAACACCATTTCTGAAAGTGGAAATTCAGGAAGGTTTGATAAAGAAGGTTGCATTTGGGTTGGTCTTTGATTTTACATATTTGTCTAAGTGAACTAAATAATCTGTAATATAAATAATTGATTCTCTCTTCTCTTTATATATACATATATGCACATGTCTACATATATGTATATGTATATATTGTATATACACACACACGTGTGTGTGTGCACACGCTTACTGGTAGTTGTCTGGATTTGTAGTTTTCCAGTGGTTGGGGAGACAGATTTTAACTTACTTGATGGTCAACAGGAGATAATTTTGTTCCATAAAAGGCAATCTAATGTTTATTCCAAATGCCCAAGAGTAAAAGGAAAAGAAACTTCCTTCTCTCCCTCTATTTCTACCTCTGTCTCTCTCTCTCTCTCTCTCTCTTTCCCTTTGTCCTGTTTGCCCTCTCTCAAAGACTCACACACACTCACACACACACACACACACACACACTCACACACTTGCACACTCACACCATTCAGCAGATGCTCTAACTCTGGCCTCTAAACAAGCTATCCAAGGATTATAGAACTCTGAGGTTCTCACAGCAAAGAAATTAAAGATATGACTCCTATACTCCTGCAAGTGAATATAGCTCAATATGATGCCTAAAGAGTGTCAGCCTGTTTTTGAGAGATAGCAAAGGGGACACATCTTGTTTAGGTGAGGATATTCCCAGTGAGGACCCTTCCAGTCTCACTTCCTACAACTATCCCTAAATCAGAGACTTGATTTTCATTTGACGTTCTCTCTAAGTGCATTATATCCTTTGGAAAGATGATGGAGGGAGATAAAAGGAATAGATAAAAGGATCTCCATAAGGGTAAAGTGGTTTCACCAATATCAAAAGTAAAGCAGACAGAAAATGCTATATAGATTGCCGCATGCATTTAAACAAGAATTGAAGTAGATGACATCATAGAAAATGACAAAACAAAAATGTTTTCTTTGCCTCTTACCATCATTTCTGGGATCATAGATTTAGAGTAGGAAGGGCCCTTAGAGGTCATCTAGTCTACATTCCCTCTTCCCCCATTTTACAGATGAGAAACTGAATTTCAGAGAAATGAAATTAATTGCCCAAAATGATACATGTAGAATATTTTGAAATGTCAGATTATTCTAAACATATGATACAGCTCAGTGGTGCAGTAGATAGAGTGCCATGTCAGGAGTAAGGAAGACTCAGCTTTGGGAGTTCAAATCTGGTTTCAAACACATACTAATTGTGTGACTTTGCATAGGTCACTTAAATCCCATTTGCCTTCATTTCTCAGTTATAAAATTAGCTAGGGAACAAAAAAAGGCAATCTACTCCACAAGAAAACCCCAAATAGGGTCACAAAGAGTTAGATATGACTGAACAACAATTACACATGCATGAGACTTTTCTTAATATTTGCCAGTGTGAATATATATGTATATACACATGTATACACATATATGTGCATATAGATATATACAATTATTTATATGCTTCTATCTATCTATCTATCTATCTATCTATCTTTATTCTATCATCTATCCATCCATCCATCCATGTATCTATCTGAATTATGGAACACCACAACTTCTAAAAATAATAAAAACAATATTCTAAAAATAAAAAATAAGGTTACCCCAAAAGCAATGAAGAGACATATGGTAGATATAAGTAGGCTGTAGCATATGACCAATAGTCAAATATCATATAAGAAAAGGAAGTCAATGGACCATGTAGCAAGAGCAAAGGATGAAAGATGGACAGCCCCGGTGCTGCACTGGAACTTAGAGATTTTTTTTAACCTAGAAGAAGTCAATTGGGTAAATTATAGATTTATAGAAGGACACGAACCAGAATCAGATAGGATGAGGAAGTATTGATGGCTGCATTCTGCACCATTGATGGGAGTGTTCTCAATTAGGAGATCATGAATTCATTGAAGCAGTGAGACATGGATAAGCATGATGTGTGTTATGTCAAAAGAATAATATACTGAGAATATTCTTCTAGTTATTAATTTTGTCACAATTTCTTTGCTTTCTTTGGCCAGAATCCTTTACTGAAGACTCTGCTAACATTATTGAGCACCCAGACTCAAAATGTTAGTCCTTTTTGACACTCACTTCTTCTGTTATTATCTCTGTAACTGATCATTTACCAAGCCCTGTTGGTTTTTCTTTTGAAGTATCTCTCCCCCCTGTATTTTCCTCCTGAGTGCCCCACATGCCTGCAATGCCTTCCCTTCTACCTTGAATCTCCTAGAATCTCTGGCTTCCTTTAAGACTCAGGTCAAATCTTACTTTCTGCAGGGGGCCTTTCTTGGATCTGAAACAGCTGCTTCTCTCTCATATCTGCCTTTTCCTGGCCATGGTCACTGCAACAACTTAAATTCACAGCTTTAGACTATATTCCTGAAATTCTGAAAGCTCTCTAACCATTGGCTTGATTCAGCAAGTTTCTTGCCCTCTGATGTATCCGGCAGATGACTAGAGAATCCTTAACTTTGCAGGCTTTGTTTAAGGGACATTTTCTAAAGGAGAGGTTTCCTGAATTGCATGAGTTCTGTTTTCTCCTTTCTCATATTTTCATGGTGTGTTTATTTTTCTGTTTACAAGTTTGTATCACACTAATAGAATGGAGGCTTCTTGAGGGCAAAGATCTTTTATTTTTGTCTTTGCATCCCTAGCGCCCAAAGGCATAGTTAAGTGCTCATTAAAGTACTTTGTGAAGGTTACTGAATTGATCTCCCCTGTGGCTGAGTTAAAAAAACAAACAAAAACAAACTGTAATCCTAGAATCAGAAAACTGGTATTCAACTCCTGTCTAGGACACATATTAGTTATGTCATTAATCAAGTAATTTACAACTATTATTATTATTGTTGTTGTTGTTATTGTTAATTATTAATGACAATAACAATAGTACTTTACATAACACTTTTAAGATGTGCACAGCACTTTACAAACATTGCATTTGTTCATCTTCCCCGAGAAGCCAATGCTGTTATTATCTCCATTTTACAGATGGGGAAACTGAGGTAGACAAAAGTTAAATGACTTGCCCAGGGTCATAGAGCTAATAAATATCTGAGGTTGGATTTGAACTCAAGTCAACCTGACTTCACATTCAGTGCTCTATCTACTATGCCACCTAGATACCTCAATAACAACAACAGCTATAATGATGCTTAAATTATCTTGTTTGAACCTTAAACACAACCCCTTTGAAGTATGTAGTACATCCATTATTACTTTTTCAGAATTTTTACTGTGTTCTGACTTCACTTTCCTTTCTTTTCAACCTCAACCCTATAGTTAATGAATGTGAATCCACACTCTCATCTATTTCCAAATCCCCTCCTGCCCTTCTCCTATCACAGTTTAAGCCTTTCGAAACCTTAATCTTGCATTATTCCCACCACCCCTCTCACAATTGCTACTCGTGTGCTACTGAATAGAGATAAAGGAAGTCATTAAACTACATGGACTGGGTCCACTACAAGTTTATGTGTTCAGACTTCAATTGGGCCCTCAATTCAGCAAGGTAATCCTTTTATGCCGCTTTCCCTCCCTACAAAAACTATTACATTGTGTTTCTTCTCTTCCTCTCAAGTTATCTGATGACCATGCTTCTTCCTTCACTGAGAAAATGGAGGCCATTCAACAGGAGTTCCCTCCTTTCCCTTTCATTTCAAAACTCCTTGAAACCATTGCCACTCTTTCCTATTGGCCTCCAGTCTTTGATGATAAAGTGGTCCTTCTCACAAGATCAACCCTTCTATTTGTGTTCTTGATCTAACTTCTATCTTCTCCAACACATTGCCCCTCAGTCATTCCCTTTTTCCTGCTCTTCAGTTTTTTTCTTTTTATTGGTCCCTTCCTATTGCCTTCAAACATACCTGTCACCACTACCCAAAGTTCACCAGACCCAGTCATTCTCTCAATCTATTGTCCTTTTTTCCCTTCCTATTCTTAGCTAAAATCTTAGAAGAAAACTGTGCACATTCATTTACTGTATTTCTTCTCTCACTGAATTCTCAAACTAATGTCTCCTTCAACTGAAACTACCCTCTCCAAAGTTAGCAACACTCTTAATTGCTTAATTTGATGATCCTTCCCCACCCCCAATTCTTTATTGCTCTCTGCTGCATTTGACATGTTGTTCATCTTTTCCTCCTGCATATTCTTTCCTTTCTGAGCTTTATTGACACTGAATTCTACATTCTTCTCCTACCTGCCTGTCTTAGTCTCCTTTGTTGGCTTATTTCATATTGTGTCCCCCAACTGAGATTTCTCTAAGACTCTGTCCTAGTTGCTGCTACTGTCTTTGTCTCTGTCTCTCTGTCTCTCTATCTCTGTCTCTGTCTCTCTGTGTCTTTCTGTGTGTGTGTGTGTGTGTTTGTATTTCTCCTATGTTCCTTCCTATACACTTATCACATGATATCTATATTTATAGGTATTTAAAAAGATGCCTGCTCTACCTAATGGACTGTGAGATACTTTAGGCCAAGTGTTCTACATTCCTTTTGATCTTTGCATCCCTAACATAGCACAGTATAACACATATACTAAGTACTCAATAAATGTTTTTCCCCTTCAGATGCATGAAAAAATAAACCTAAATTTGAATAAGAAATCTAATCTATCAATGGCTAACATGTTTACTACGAGAATTTGAAAAATTAAAACATTCACCCAACTCGCATTAAGCTAGACAGTCTTTCATGTTTTAAAATATTCCCAAAAGCTTTGTGTGTTTGTGTGTGTGCGTGTGTGTGTATTTTTCCAGTGGGACCCTATTTTATATTGTAAGTTAAAGAGAGCTTATGAATATTATTGGTTTCAACAGCATGATATGACACAGAAATTAAATCTTCACCGAATTATTAGTGAGACATTATTATCAGACAGCATAAATCATCTTCATAGGTATTTCAATGCAGCATGATTCCCTACCAGAACATATACATGAATGTGTAGAATACAGTGTAGCTCCTTTGAAAACAAAAACAAAAACATTATGCATAGGAACAAAAATAACATGAAGAATTTAATATGCAATCTTTGGGGAAATCAAACTCTCAAATCTATTTTTCCAGAAATTATTTTCCTTAGCTCACCTTCAGAAATTACTGATTATAATATAGTAATTTAGCTTTATGCTAGTATTCATTATGTAAAAAGTTATTTAAAACACAGAAAAGAATAACTAGTGGAAGACTAATTGCATAGTAATGACAGAGTGCTAAATCAAATATTTTGCTTTGGAGGATGTTCAGATTATTACACTATTTCATTACCACAGAAAGATGTATCTTCAAATAGAATGGTAGTGACTTTTAATATTCTCTGTTACAATTATGCCAGATTTTCTTTTTTCGTGAGGTTAAGATTGTGTCATTGGTATGGGAACTAATTAAATTGTTTTAAATACAACATCAATATAATCTAAAAGAATCAATCACGTGGTTCTGTTCCATTTAAAAACATCTCCAATGTTAGGTGTTTTACTGTTACATAATTCAGTTTTACAATTTGTAAATCAGTTTGATTATAAATATGACTTTGAATCTGATAGGAACACAGCTGGGCTAATATTGTTTTGTTACTAGAGGATTAGATTTTTAAAAATTGAAACCCTCAGCAAACAGAAGTTAATTATTAAGTTCCTGAATTCCACAATCACTGGATTAGGGTTTGTGTGGCATTTTTCATAATTTCATATGTATAAAAAGAAACAAACCTGATAAATCTTTGCCTTTCTTGGGAGAGAAGACTGATCACATACTATAAATGCTAATATCCAGTCTGATAAAACAGAATAGGCTTAACCTCCAGTATGTTGAATAATAATCATCTAAGAAAAGGAAATACTGAACTACGCATATTTCTAAAGTTATCTTTGCTTTCAAATTATGAGAGCATCAGAACATTACTGTCACCAAGACATAAAAGCCTCAAATAACAAAAGCACAATGCCAAACAACTTTCTTTGATTTGAAGTTGAATTTTTTGCTGTTAATTATTCTTTTGCAAATTCAAAGGAAATCTTATTGACTGGGATAGATACCTAACTATTCAATGGGCTAGGTTTCTGAATTCTTTCCTTTCTCTTCTCTGCCTTCTGGTTTCTCTGGCTTTCTTCAAGAACCAACTAAAATCCCACCTTCTACAGGAAGCCTTTTCCAATCCTCTTTAATTCTATTGCCTTCCTTTCATTCACTATCTCCAATTTACCCTGCATATAGCTTGTTTGTACATAGTCATTTGTATCTTACCTGAAGTAGATTGGAAGTTCCTTGAAAACAAGGGCTGGTTTTTTTTTCATTACTTTGTATCTTTATAACATCACACAGAGCCCATGACATAGCAGATACTAATAAATGTTTATTGATTGACTTATTATACAACTATGAAACATAAAAATTAAAAACGGGTTATAAATGACATAGAAAATGGATATGACAATTAATCAACTTTTAATTAAGCAGAGACTGGTAAATCTGATTACTGATTATTCTTTTATTCCTTTTTTTCTCTTCTGTTGATTATTCTGAAGAAACTATCCAAACTAGAAGTGACTCAGCATAAAGAAGAGACTAGGATATCCAGTCACTCATGTTTGCTAGTTGTTAGTAGGACTTAATAGGGCAGGATATTGGCATGCTGGCTCAAATGAAATGATAGATTTCTTTCCATTTTCATGTAACTATGACAAGCCTGTATTCTAATTAAATAGATAATTAAGAGTTCACTGTAACTTAAAAACAAACAACCTATAATCCATGCCTTGAAGAGTTTTGATGTAGAAAAATTAAATTAAAGAATTTACTTGTCTTCAGGGTTTCAGTGAGAAGGAGCTGCTTTTCAGGTACCTGAAGCCTTGCTTTAGGTAAAGATAGCAAGGGAGAAGCCTTAAGTGGGAGTTCCTTCATTGGTAGGATAAGTGGTAGAAATGGAGACTGTGACAGAAAGGCCTACAGCAAAGTTTCTTTGGAAAGTAGTCTAGGAACTCACTGGTTTTATTCCATTCTTCCTTAGGAGCCCTAGGAAATCATAAAGAGGAAGAAGACTGTGCAAGCAATCTGCTTGGAGATCTACTCAAAATCTCTTAGTCTTGGGACTCTTGATACAATAACCTCTCTCTCTCTCTCTTTTTCCTGACAGTGGAGGAATAGCAAAAATCCACCACTTCAAAAAATTAGGTTTCACACTTATTTTCATAGTGAATTTTCTTGAAGGCAACAGGAACAGGAGTTCTTCATGGTTTGGATCTTTTCTGCTTTTCCATTCTTATATTTTAGTTCCCTCCACATAGGTTATGATTTAGTCATACTGGCCTCCTTACAGCTCCTTGCCTACAATATACTATCTCTTCACTCCATGTTTTTTTTTTCATAGTGTGTCTGCCAGCCTGCCATACTTTCCCTTTTACTCTAGACTTTTTCAGTCCTTGGATTGTTTTTTCTTAAGACTTAGTTCAAACCCCATCTTCTACAGGAAGCCTTTCCTGGGTCCTTCCCTCTCCCCAGCTGCTCTGCATGCATCTTATATCTATCTATTTATGTGCATGTGTCTCCTGCAATAGAATGCAAGCTCTGAGGGCAAAGCCTCTTTTTCATCATTTTTGGATCCCCAGAACTTAGCACAAATGCATAGCTTACAGTAAGTGTAATAAATGTTTGTTGACGAATTTCTTGACAGTTTATCAAAGCCAAGATAGGACCATGGCTCAGGGTAGATAGGGATGATGACAACAGGTGAGTAAAAGAAATGACATCTTTTCTATCCTTATTCATTCTTTTTAATGTTGTTAAAAAAGAGAATGATGTTTAGACTGTGAATGTGCAGAGAACAAAGACCTAAAACAAATTTTAAATCCAACATACCTGAAAAGATGTTAAGAAAACACCTTTCTTCTCTCAATGTATTTAAGTTACCAGTCCTGGATGACCAACATTTCAGGGTACACTTTGTAGATGTGATTAATGAGTCACAGTTGCTGATTTCTGAACAAATATGAAGTTGCAAGAAGTGACACATGACTGGAAAAAAAACCACAATATCCCAATTTTGGCAAAATAGGATGTGTGCATATTTCAACAAACTCTTTAATTCCTGAATTCTAGAATGTATTGTTAAAGAGCTGATTTGAAGAACTTTGGAAGGAAGTATCATTTCCTCTCCAATCAGTATCAATCAGTAAATATCAATAAGGAAGACTAAACATAGAGTAAAAAAAAACAGATTGTGCTAGACACCTCATTTTCTTCTTTAACAAAATTATCATAATGGTACATCAAAAAAATATTATGACCATAGACAAATGTCTCAGACAGCATGCATGGAACTCAATAAGTTTTGCTTTGAAGAAAGCTCAACTATTCTATCTCTCTGTAGGTAGACTTCATTGCATTCTGCAATCTACTATTGCTACAATGAGAAAGGAAAGGGAGAGAGACAGAGAGAAAGAGCAAGAGAGCGAGAGAGAGAGCGAGAGAGAGAGAGAGAGAGAGAGAGAGAGAAAGAGAGAGAGTTCTAAACTTGGTTACAGGGTTTTTCCCCTCAATCTGTAAAATGAAATGGAGTTTTCTGTTCATTGTAGCCTAAATTCAAACAGCATTTAAATTTTAAGAACCAATAGAGATGGGCAAGATTTTAATTTGCTAATTTTCAATATGTAACATTGCCTAGAGTTAAATTTGATATAATACAAATTAAAAGCATAACGAATGAAATCTAATATAATTTTCATTCTACTCCAACCAGAATTCATTGTTTTTATTCTATAAAGAAAGGAAAGAAAATTAAAGTTCCTCACTCATACTATTTATGCTAAGATAACAGCATAATTTGATTCTAGTCCAAAAGGATTCTGAAAAGTGAACCAAGAGGGCAAAAAGCCAAATCATTCTTGATATGTTTTAGTTTAGCATTGAGAGTATAATATAATAGAATGGCTCACTTTCTTTAAAAATAATCACATCCCTCTAATAGACATACTAGTCATATATTCAACTTCTAACATACTACTCTGGAAACCAATCTTTGACATCATATCTCCATTGATTCTTGATTTATTGTTATATATTCAGTTGGAAATTCCAGGCAGTACCCTAATGATTTCTGAGTATAATTTAAAATATAAAATGTCCCAAAAGTCTTGTTGCAGTTTTAAGTGTTAGTATCTCAAAACCACACCAAGACTTTTGGACCTGTATTAAGTTGAAACAGAGAAACCCTGAAGGAAGTAATGAAGAGAGAATAGGATTGAGCATGGTGGCACACACCTGTAATCTCTGGTGCAAGAAGGCTAAGGCTGGTGGATTGCTTGAGCTCCAAATTTCTGAGGTACAGTGACTTAAAGTCAATTGGGTGTCCACACTAAAAATGAACCAATATAGTGAGCTCCTGAAAGAAGACCTTTCAAAGGAAGGACAAGCTGGCCCAAGTGAGAAGCAGAGCAAGTCAAAGTTTGTAAAACAAGGAATAGTCAAGGCAGAGTCCATGAAAGTGGAGGGGAGAGCAAGACAGAGAGACAGACAGAGACAGGGAGAGACAGAGAGAGTTCTGTTGTAAAGGTATTTTTTTAGGGCATATTTGTTTTGAATTTTTGCCAAGTAGTAGGGGGAAAAGTATGTCTTGTTTTTTCCCTTCTGTTTATCCAGCTCAGACTGACCCAATATTCAAATACTTCACAAAGAAAAGAAATTAAAGGAGTTCTTCTGATAACAATGAAACATATTTGTCATTCTAAAAATAGATTACTGGGTACATAATTGTGACAGACAGACACAATGAGAAAGAATGGTGTTTCTATTAAACACGTATGTATCAATTTCAGGTTTGCAATATGCTTCATATATATTTTCTCATCTGAGCCTTAAAATGACCCAGTGAGGCTGTTACTGAAAGAAATACTACTTCCATTTAAGAAATGAAGAATATAAGTGTCTGGGAAGTTAAGTGATTTGCCCATAATCATACAGCTAGTATGTGTGGAAGGAGGCATGTCCATGTCCAGTATCAGATTCACATTTAAAGGAGGAAAAAATCATATATGCAAGCTAACTTAAAATCATTAGATGATACCAACATGTTGTATTAAATACCAAAACAACCTCAGCACTACCTTATTCACCAGACACTTGACTTGACAATTAGACAAAGATGTCAGTCAAATGTAGCAATTATCTCACTTATAAACTTGTTTGTAAAATCTTATGGAGTACAGTAGAGGATTCTGAGTTATGAGAAATATTGCTTCCAAGTCATAGAGGAGAATAAAAATAACTTAAATAAGGCTTGGCAAGAATGCCAACTAAGTAAAATCACCTGAGAACTTTCAGGGATGGGGGCAAGAAATGGGTGAAAGCAGGAAAATATCTGCAAAGATTTATTGTTACAAACTCGTTTTTTCATCATCAAAGATAGTGGAGCCACCACAGTTGAACTATAACATCACAGTCTCAGAAGTGCTTAAATCTGAGGAGGAAATGGTACTTAAGAGAACAAAAATGGGAAAAGCATCTGAGTTAGGCCAATTATACATCAAGGAAGTTCGTGGTAGATGTGACATGATTATGAGGGTGTTGAGGCATTGCTTCCCAAAGTATCTGAAGCAAGCAATGTACCAAAGGCAAAGGAAAAATCTCAGATCTCATTACTATGGTGGGGGTGGGAGAAAGAAAGAGAGAGACAGAGGGACACACAGAGAGAATATTAATACCATACCCATAGAAAATTAAAATATAGTAGTAATATTAAGATTTACATTCAAATATGAAACAATATTCATATATGACAATCAATATATGATTATTTTAATAAGCAAACCTCAACACCTAGGTGTACTGAAAATAAGCAATAGCCTCTTTTTTTCCCATGTGTAAAGTGAAGAAATAAGAAAAAAAAAGTCAATTATAAAAAGATATAGCTCACTCCTTTATTGTTTTAACAAAAATAATATTATTTTCATCTGTATTTATATGAAATTATTTTGTTCTGAGTTATCAAAATGAATTATTCATATTTCATTCTACTGATCTCACAAATTAAATGTAATAGTACCCCCATTCCATAGATAGAGAAACTAGAATGTGAAAGTATTAGTTCATTTACCCAGGTCGCAAAGATAAAAAGAGAAATAAAAATATGGATAATAAAATATGGACCAAGGAAACATGACTATTAGGCTTTATGCTTTTTTCACCAATGCATAGTTTAATTTTTGGGATTAAAATCACTATGTTTATCTGATAATATTTGAAATTCACTGAAATTTACAAGTGATCAGTTTAATAACAATAACATTTCCCTTTGATTGATTGAGTTCCAAGTCATTGTAAAAGAAATTCACGTCTTACTGCTGTGATTCAACTCTGACACAATTGCCAGATGTCATTGGGTCTTGTGACTCTTCCTTTAGAAAACAGCTGGTCTTTGGTGACCATACAAAATGCTGACTGGGATACCTCAAAATAGAGTACAAGATGATCAATTAGGAACCAACCTCTCAGACATGATATTGTATATTTTGGGAGACAAGAAGTGCCTTTGTAAGCCAAAAACTATGTATGAAGGCTGAATTATACTGGGCAGTACCAAGCAGTAGCCTTCTTCCTAAATTCTGTTATCTTATTACATGAGTGAGGAAACTAGCTCTTTAAAAATGGGAGTACAATAGGAGGGAAGTGTGTACAAGTTTTTATAATTTAATGGGAAAGAACGAATATGTTTGAAAACATTAGCAACTCCAATTTATTTTTCTCCTTTAAATCTCACGTGCATCTCATTATTTTAGCTAGAAAACAATTTTATGGAAATTTACATACACAAAAGATAAAGTAGTCTCTCTCACACACACACCAAGTAAGCACATTCAGTAACCTCTACTATGAGATAGTGACTTCTTTATCAAAATAAGTTTGGTTTTTTTTTTTTCTCTCCTGACACCAAAAGCACAATGATCAAAGTCATTTTAGGTGTGTGATATTATCTTTAAGTAATTATGTAGTCAAAATGATAATCATTAGTATAATTTCACCAGTCATCTCTAATGTATACATAATGGTAAATAAAATAAAATAAAATAAAATAATCCAATGAATGATTTGGAATGACCTCAGATGTCTAGAAGCACAAATTAGAAACATTTTGTTCAAAACATACAAAAATTATATCTAATGTTTTATTAGTGTTATTTTCCCTCAAAATAATGAGATATGGCCAATCTAGCTAGATATGGAAACTTTAAATCAAAAGATTTTTTTTTCCCTATTAGTTCTCTGGTCTGCTCAATGCATAAAAGGCTATAAAGCTCTTTTCTCTGGAATAAAAAAAAAAGTTGATATAGCATTGCCAGAACTTTTTTTCTAGTTGTTTAAAACTCAGCTGAACACACACACACACACACACACACACACACACACACACACACACTACTCACTTTGGGAAAGGAAGGACATTTAGGAAGCATCACTTGCCCTATTCTAATATACTGATAAAAGAAATAAGTTATGAATAGGTTAGTATTAATTTGTTATCACATATAGCTTCTCAAGGATGCAATTTAAAATGTTCTCTTTGATATAAAATGTAATTCAAAAATCCATTCTTAAAAAGCTAAGTTAAATAGTCATCTACAGACTGCTAAATTGTGGGTAAAAATGACTTTTTTTTTTTGAGATAGAAGCAATTCCAAAATAAAATGGAGAGCTAAAAAGCCAAACTGGAATTCCAAGTGAGCACAATGTTTTATCCATCAGAAAACAGAAACTTGGTAAAAAAAAAATTTGTTACAAAATCATCTTCAAGTAACTATTTTAAGGGGAGGAAATCACACACACACACACACACACACACACACACCTATATTAGACAGATATAGATAGTAAGTAATTTGGGGGAAAATATCTAACAATCAGTTTTGAACTTAAAATTTAACCTCCCATTGAAAGTCTACAAATGTTCTGGAATCCTTTCCTAGAGGTGGTTTTTTAAATCTACATCAACAATTTAAGCATGGGGGGAAGGAAGGAGGGTGAGTCTCTTTGCTGTTTTACAAGAGTATAGTTCATCCAATTTGAAGGAAGTAAATTACAAGTTTTGGGGAGTCCTCTCCTAAATTTTCTCCTTAGGTTAGAAACAGTCTAGAAAGCAATATACAAATATAAACGTAATTGGTATTAACTTTGAATGAAAGAGATGGTTAATTTATGCTCAAAATTATAAAGAAAGAAAAATACCACTGCTTTCCCAGTCCTTTAGTTATCTTTCTTCTGACCTTCTAGTACATAAATCACTCAGGAAATTGTAAGTGCATAGGTGTGGATCTGGATGGAAAGAAATAACTTTAAAAACCAAAGCAACTTAGGTCAAACCAAGAGATGTTGTATAGCCAGCCTAGTGGATAGACAGTTAGCCTCAGAGTCCAGAAGATAGAAATTTAAATTTCACCTCTTGAACATACTGGTTGTGTGACTCAGGGCACTTCCATCTCTCATTGCTCTTGGTAGTTTTTTTAAGATTAAAAGTTTCACAGAAGGTGCAAAGTATATCAGAAGAGGTATTTCCTAACCAGGCGCTTGCCACCCTGATGAAATCATAGGTCCTAATAAAATTAAACCAAGAAAAAAGCACATTGTAGTTCTTAAGTCAGATGCAGATGGTAGAGAATGGAGATTATCCAATTATGATCACAAAGAATTCTATGATCTTGACTTTTAAAACAATTTTCCACTTTTCATTTTCATTTGCTAATTTGTTCTGTTGTTTTTGTGATGGCATGTGGGGATGAAGGTAGGGAGCAGGATAGCTGGGAAGAGAAGAGACCAATCAGAATAATTAGCATAATGTAAGGTTTACTGTAGAAGACTGTGGATTTTTCCAAGTAAGATCCTTAAAATCTGGATGAATACTTTTCTGTCTGAGAAGTTTGGGTTTAATCTTCCCAAGGGCAGGTGGGTAGACTGCATTAGTTTCTCTTGGGGTTCTCCTCCAGCTCTTAATCTTTTCTGTTTGTTGTTTTTTTAATCCCCTTAATGCTGCTTTCAGAAACTGTCCTACTTTTATAGTAAGAAATATCAGGATTCTGTCACAAATGCTTGAAACTTCAACTGTAGACACAATGACTTTTAATTAAATTTTTTTCTAGCAATTGATTAAATAATTTTTCATTTAACCCTTGCTGCATATAAATTTTGAAAATAAAGTATTTCCAAAGACTTTTAACAATGTTTTGAAGATTACATTTGTTTGAGTGTATATTACTACTAACATTCATAACCCAAAGATTAAGTTCTTATATAAATAACTGAAGAAAAAGCTATTCAGTGAGTTTATCCTGTAACCTTTTACATGTGGATATCAAAAGTCAAATCTGGCATACGTCCTAAAATAAATGTAATAGCTTATAACCTTGACAAATTGATGTTCACCATATTACAAAACTATCTAGAAAATGTGGCAGAATCGAAACTTGTAGAGTACACAAGTCAAGGAAAAAGTGAATTTGTAGAACTGTAGAAAACTGGCCCTGTGTGAAGACTAACAGGCTCTTTTCTTACTTTCAGGGATATAGAAATTATCTCACGTGTATATAATATATTGTGACTGCTTACAGAGAGTACATTACTTTTACACCAACCAGTTAATTATACCAATTTTCAAGATGAATTTGTTTTCTCTAAAGGTTGGGGAAAGTATTTTAAAAAACAATTATTTTGATAATTACAGTATTTTTTTTTCCATGAAAGACTGGAAGAGTCTGAGAACATGTTAAAATGAGGAAAAAATGCATTGTTGCATGGTTAGGCCTTGAAAAGCATGTTAGTTACACTTTCTAGGACTTACTCTACCTCATATTGGATTAACCAGCAAAATACGACAGTGAGATACTGCGAAGCAATATGCTAACCCATCTTGTTCCACATATACATTTTAAATACTTACTAAGAATAGTTGCATTCATGATTGTCAATTACTCACTGATTGCTCGGCTAATTTTTCATGTTTTTGAACCATTTTTTTGTTCAATCACTCCTGACACATCATAAATAAAATTTAGAAGGAAATCAACTTTTTAGTATTTTCAACAAGATTTTTACAAAGACTACTTGGAAAGTTAATTTAACCCCAATTCAGCAATATTAAAAATAATGACAAAGAAAGCAAATTGCAAGTAGAGATGTAATAGCCACCATCCTATATTCCCTTCAGCTACTTCAGAAAATCTTAGATGCTGTGCCAGATGTGAAAGCTGCTAGAAAAAAAATTAGCAACAATTGTCTAAATGCATACACAATCAAGATTTTTTTAAACTGTTGAAATTTTAAAAAGTGATTAAAAAAAAAGGCATTTAAACATAAAGCCTACTAACCAAATGATAAAAAATTGAGCACTGCCTTAAAGCACAAATCTAATAACACTGTAGGGAATGCTAGGAACATTTCATCATCCACTTGAGAAAAACTCACATAAAGGAATAATGAGAAAGTAAAGTATAATGGGAAAATATAGAGGGAAATACTAACATTCTATGACAATCTGAACAGTCTCTTGCATCTATTTTCTTCAATATTTAAGTTACAGGCATACTTTCAATTTACTGAACATTTTATGTAAGCAGAAATGAAAATCACTAGTCTCAGTACCCTCTATTTTTGTTTCTGGGCAAAAGCTTTTTCTGGTGAAATTGGTCACAGACCTATTGTTTAAACAAACTGCTTAATGAGAAAAAGCATTGTCATCAGGAAAAGATCAAGCTACCTGCAATAAAGGTTTCTCATCAGTTCCAGATGGGGTGGAATTTTCATAACCCACTTCAACTACATCAGCCTTTTCCTGACTCACTATGACAGACCTGAGTCTGTTCTTAGGTAGTCTGTGAGGCATTCCAAGTACTTTTTTTTTTTTTTTAACCCAAGAACAAACTGAGAAAACCGACCACCAGTATACTTATTGTGACAAAGGATTAAAAGTTTGGAGGTGTTGCACAACTAACTGCGGCAGGTTCATTCCACTGAACAACAGAAATTTGTTTTCAGACAAGAAGCAATTCCCATCTGCAGGGACTTATAAAAGGCGCGTTCATTTTAAGGTCTTTCAGTAGAAAGCAAAACACACGCAGTCACTCATGCACTCACACTCGTTTGCTCAAGCCCAAAGAGCAACAGTACTGGTGAGGTAGTTACTGAAACAGATGGCTAACTCTTTGGTTAATAGGAGCTTATTCTGTTTTTCAGACCTTCTGGAGCTAGGAACTTTCTCAGAGAAAGTAGCTCATAACTCTCATTCCTTCACACCCCCCCCCCCCCGGCCCCGTCCTTGCTTGGGTACCATCCCCCTTTCCTTACCTCCTCCTCCCTCAACTGGCAAAGAGCTCCTCTCATCCCACTGCGGGATCTCACAGGTCCTATCCAAAAGCTTTGCCCCTTTAATACAGTCAGTAGTGCCTCTTTCTTCTCCATTCCCTACTTGGGAAACACGTCCAACGGAGTTGCCCTAAAGTGGGCAATGTAGTGGAGAAATAAGACTCTCAGAGCATGAAGCTGCTTCCGGAGGCTCCCAGATAGTCACTGATTTAGACTAGGGGGTGGGGTGAGAAAAGGAGATTCACTGTTTCTCTCTGTAACCCAAAGATGTAAGGCGGACCCGCAGTCTCTAGGAAAAAAAAAGTGTGGGGAATCTTTTCTTTACCATTCCTTAAACAACAAATAGCCCTCATTCCCAAAGGCCATCCTTCCAGTTTCCTTTCTTCCCCTTTAAACTCCCTTTTACCAACATTTTCTCTTCCCCTCCAGAATTCCCGAGAAAAGCTTTGACATTACGGTGCCTTTCTGGATTCGTTGTCCCCAGGCGATCGGATCCAAATGCTCTTTCTTTTAATTATAGCAATAAAGTTCAATTTACTCGGCTCTTTATGAGCCACGGCGGACTTTGCTGCTCATATTACGCTTCTCTCTTTTTCTTTCCCCTCTTTCTCTCTGTCAAAGAGCATCCTATCTATTCCATCCAAGCCTCGGTTCCTGAAGGACACTGGTGTACATTAGAGAGGAAGACCCGCTGCTTTTACTGGAAAGTGCAACACACACACACACACACACACACACACACACTCGCCATGCAATCTCTCTGCTGTCAAAGTCTGTCAGATTCAGCGGCAGCTAGCAGCAGAGGCAGAGGCAGCAGCAGTCACGCTGCCCGCCCAGGACCCGCGCCCCGAGTCCCAAGCATCCTCGCCTAGCGCCTTACCCTTGTCTGTGGCACCGGGCAGGGTGCGCTCAGCCTGCACCTTGAATTGCCTACCACGCTGAATCTCCAGTCACCCAGATGCCATTCGGTCAACCCAGCCCAAAGCTCACACAGAGGTTGCCAGAGACGCCCACGGATCCCCTCTGGACTGGACCTTACCAGTTGGGTTTGTTGTCTTCGGCCGGCCGCCCGGCTGGATGGCAACGGGGCTGTTGGAGCTGCACTCCCGGCGGTGATGCTGTTGCCGCCGCCGCTGCCCGGATCCCTGGCGCCAGCATCACTTCTCCACCTCCTCCTTCTCCTCTGGCACCGCCGCCACCGCCTCCTCCTCCACCTCGTCCTCCTCCTCCTTCTCCTCCTCCTAACGTAGCAGCAGCGCCCGCAGCAGGAGCAGCAGCAGCAGGAGCGGCAGCAGCGCCCGCCGCCCAGCGCGAGCTCGCCACAGCTGCACCAGCCGGAGCAGCCGCGGCGGCAGCGGGAGCACCAAAGCCCCGGCCGGCTCCACTTACCCAGCGATGGCACTGATCTTCCCCGACTGACAACAGCCGGCAGCCAATCGCTGCCTCGCCCTGCTCTGCGGGGGGAGACCAATCAGAACGGAAGGCCCAAGATTTTCCTCCGCCTTTGCTCGGCAGGGTTGTTTCCGGGAGAGAATGCGCCGCTTATGGGCTTGCAGGGTGGGGGAGGAGAAGGAGGAGGAGGAGGAGGAGGAGGAGGAGGAGGAGAAGGAGGAGGAGGAGAAGGAGGAGGGGGAGGAGGAGTGAGAGTGGTACTGGTAGTGGGTAGGGTGGCTCTTCGCCTGGTTCCCGTAATTGCCATGAGTATGGTAGGGTTTATGAAGGTTGACCGGGGAGGCTTTCTCTGGGGTCTGGATGAATGAAGTCCAAGGCTCTGCAGAAAAGGGCTCCCCAGGGTGACTCTGACCCCAGAACTGTAGCATGGCGGTTCGGCATCATTGCCTTGCTGTTTCACAGTCTGTGGGGCAAGTGTGTAAGCGACACTCATTGTTGGAGAGCGAGTTGCCAAAGGTGGTCCTTGGCCTGGGAAGAAATGAGACGAAATCAAACTGGCCAGCTTCATGCGCAGCGACTAGCTTCCAGCAAAGCTGAGCTTCTCATTTTCCCGTTAGCAGTCAAGGCTGTTAAGAGGTCCCGGTTCCAGGCTCTCCACCCGGCTCTCATACAACTAATCAACGTAGAAAACCCCCCACCCCGTGCGGGGAGGCAGGGACCCGTTGATGCATACTGGAGAATGATCTCAGAAATGGTGGGAGGGAGATGCCTCACTGTCCCCCTTCTGAAGCATGAAATACTTGTTAGCCACTTAAAAGTCCCTCCGGAGAATCAGCTCTGAAAGATGCAAAGTTTTTTGGCTCACACCCAAAGTGAAGTGGTGGCATAAACCCAGAAAACGCATGCTATTTTCCCCA
>CM053588.1:246153040-246171543 GCA_028646515.1 Pseudochirops corinnae
TCTCTCTCTCTCTCTCTCTCTCTCTCTCTCTCTCTCTTTCTCTCTCTCTCTCTCACACACACACACACACACACACACACACACACATCCCTCTCTGTCCCTCTCTCTCCTAGTTTTAGCTAAGCTGACTTGCTTGCCCTGTTTGGGGTAATTGGACCTGGAGCGTAAAAAATAGCTTCAGAAATAGAGGTGACTTATTCTGGAGAAATGCTTGAATTTTAGTACAGTCAGTCAAGTTATGGAATCGTAACATGGAATATCAACCTACATTATCTATCTACTAGGATCTGAGAACTGAGGACAGTGCAAACTGCCTGACTGATATCTGAATGGAGCACTTTAGGAGCTCTGCTGCAGAAGGGCCATAGATATCAACTCCGTCTATGAAGAGCCTCAGTAGAAAATCACAGATTTGAAGCTTGAAGGACCATAGAGCCTGTCATATTCATTTTACAGATAAGGAAACTGAGGCCCAGGAGGTTAAGGGATTTGCCCAAGGTCACAAAGACAGGTCCTCTGACTCCAAACTCCACTCTTTTTCCATTGTGCTACTTAGCTTCATAAAGAGGCACAGGTGATGAACAGTCACCTGAAAATTATCTCCAACTAAGTATACATATAAATGATTAAGAGACTTTATGGAAATGGTTCTCAACCTGTGGGTTATGTTCAATTTGTAACAATGAAAATGCGTCCTGCATATCAGATATTTACGTTGAGATTCATAACAGTAGCAAAATTATAGTTACGAAGTAGCAACGAAAATAATTTTATGGTTGGGGGTCAATACAACATGAGGAACTGTATTAAAGGGTCCGGCATTAGGAAAGTTGAGAACCACTGCTTTATGGAGTTCTGAGGAGGGTTGCTCACTGGTGACTTTTATTTTCAGTAGGTCTTGTTTTGAGCCCTCTTTGACGTATAGGTAAGTTTGTTCACTCTTTGATGCTTGTGAAGGGGCTTGCAAGGGGAATTGGTAGCTAATACACTGGATAGTGTCAGATAAGATGTTTGAAGATTGTCTGGGTGAGGGCAACAAGCCAGAAAAGTGATAATTCAAATTGTATCCAGGCCCTTCATAGCAATAAAAACCATTCATATAAAGATTAGAGGAGGAATAGCTAAAGTCCCAAAGAGATTAGTCTATTAATCCACAGAGGTAAAACCTAGGGCATGGCATGTCCAGATTATGGCCAGCAATTGAGTAGGCAGCCCATTAAATTAGTCCTTTTGTATATACATCTGGGACAGACACTATAAGGAAGCTATGCTTAGAATCATATAGGAAAGGGAGATCAAGCTACATTTAAAAAGTCATGCACTTTCAGTAATCTCAAGCTGCTCCTTTCTACAAAACCCATTTATTTAGCAACAACATTGTCCTAGTGGTGCTATATCTCTCTGAACCATGGAATATTGCAAGATCAGTTGAAGCAAAACTGTAAGCTAACCAAAGTATAATGGCAAGAAGAGTGGGTGATGAGTGTGCAAGCTGTTATCAAGGATCATTTCTGAGAGCTGGTATAAAATATCAACGAGAATGAATAGGACCAGGAAAGGAGATGAGTAGGTGATGTGGCAAGAGTCAGAGATAATAGATAAATAGTTCTATTTAGGAAACACTGAAAGGCCCAGAATAAAACCCCAGTACATTGGTTAGATACACTCTGGAGGATTTATGGAATGATATAGATAGAATAAGAAGGGATGGATGGGTTGCAATCTGCATCAGTGGATGGAGTGCTCATACTAGTGAGATCATATATTCATCACAGTACAAGTAATTGAAGTAATGAAAATTATTGTTCTCCATGGAAAGCATATTAACAAAGATATAGACCCTATGATTGAAATACTTTACAAATATCATCACAGTTGATCCTCATAACAACCCCAGGTGGTAGATACTATTATTATTCCCATTTTACAGTTGAGGAAACTGAGGCAGACAGAGGTTAAGTGACTTGCTCAGGGCTACAAAATTAGTAAGTGTCTGAGTCTGGATTTCAACTCAAGTCTTCCTGACTCCAGGCCCAGAGTTCTATCCACTATGCCACCTAACTACCAGGGGAATAAAAAAATACCTTTAAAAATTAATCCAATTAATTAATTAATTAATCTTTATCTTCTCTTCTTCCCTCCACTGCTCCATAGACACACACATGTATATATGCATATACACACATATATGTTATATATACATATACATAGATAAAATAGAATTTTATCTTTCATATGTTTATTACTGGATAGCTAAATCCAAATGACAAAAATCAACATGTTCCCTTTTAATCATGATTATTTTCACTTTATTTAAAATTTCATATGTAATTTCATTTTCCTGGCTCTTCTAGAGTTATCTGACAGATGTTGGCAACAATCCTGGTACATTTTCTCTCTGTAGTACCCTGAGGCATCACCCTTCTTGGCCCCTCCCCAAGTCCCCGATCACATTGTCAATTGATTTGCTGGACATTAGTTGGGCATTGGAGGTGTGACTAGAACCTAATCCTGCTTGCCTGGGAGGAAGAGAAATGCTAATGAAAGGTCAAAGTTGATTTCCCTGGGATTGGTGCCATGTAAGTTTAGGAACATGAATCATCATTAGCTTTTACTGATGCTGACTCATGGAAGTCTGTGGAGTCCATAGAGAAAGAGAAATTTTGATCAATAGACTCTTGTGTGTTATTATGCTGCTACATAATTACTTTCTAGTGATTAGGTTTGTAAAGCTTAAAAAAAGCATCAACCTATCCCTCTTTTCTGACAGTATTAGTCTGTGTTGTTAAAGATGCAATAAAAGCCCCTTTCCCTTACTTGGCAATGTTTTTTTTTTTATCTATTTTACTTCATAGCTGTTTGTACTTATATGTTATAGTCATTTATTTTTAACATACAGTCCATATCATAATGGACTAGCGTTTCCTTTTTTAATGAATTTTTATTGATGTCTTTTGTTCTTAGATCATTTACATTTCCTAATGTATCTTTCTCCTTCCCTTCCAGAGAACAATCTCCAAAATATTTGATTTATTCCATCAAAGAATAAAAAAGAGGGGAAAATATAGTTCAGCAAACCTAATCAATATATTAAAAAAAACAACAACAACCCGGGGCATTGTATGCAGTGTTCCACACCAATAATGGACCATTTCTAAAGAAGCAGGGGAAAGTACATTTTTATAGCTTTTCATTGAGTCCAGACTCAGTCATTATAATTTCACCACATTTGGTTTTAATTGTTTTGTTGTTGTTCTTTCCCATGACTTTACTAAAGTATGATATAAATTGTTTTCCTGGTTTCTGCTTATCTCACTTTGCATTAGTTCATATAAGTCTTCACATGGTTCACTGTAATCTTCATGCTCATTGTTTCTTAAGGCACAATAATATTCTATAACATTCATGTTCTACAGATTGTTTAGTCATTTCCCAATCCACAAACATCTACTTTGTTTTCATTTCTTTGTAGTATAAAAATTGCTGCCTGCAATGTATGTTTTTCTGGATTTATGGCCTTTCTTTTTGTCATTGAAATCCTTGGGGTTTTTAAGAACAGTAGAATGTCTGGGTCATAGAGTGTGGATATTTGGATTAATCCACATTAACCAAGTTTCCAGTTTAAACCTGGCTTTTTAATTTCTATAACATCGGGTCTCTAAGAATAATTCATTCTCTTCTCCTCCCTCTCCCTCTCCATCTCCCTTTTCCTCTCCTTACCACCCCCCCCTTCTCTCTCTCTCCAAATTACAAACTTGCTTCCTATTGAACTGGCAATACTGTTGAAATGAGAGTTGGGTTTTGTTGCTTAGTCAGTAAGTCAAGCATACAAGACTAGTTTTGACTCTATTTTATTGCTGGTTGACTACAAAAAGACACAGTGAAAGATAACTTGGACACCTTTACATTCATGAGGGAAAGATACAATACACCTCCAGATGTTATAGTTGAAAGCCTTAAATAATAATACAGAACAAAGTATTACATACTTCTAATTTTGCCTTGCCTAAGGCTGTTTGAGACTTTATTACAAGCGAGGTTAGTACAGGGCATATATTTATTTTTTCCAGTACCAGGTAATGTTCCAAACATATTGTCTGTGTACTAAATCTTCCTCATGTTTTTGTCTTTAGCTGATAGCAAACTGAGTTCTCTATATGAACCAGATGGAGTGAAAGCAAATTTCAAAAAGCAAAGACTCACAAATCACTTATTAGCTATAATTCTTTTAATTCTCTGAGGGAAAATCTGTTAATAAATCTCAAAGAGTTTCTCAAACTCTTGCTAGTATGAACCAGCAGTTTTGGAGGTCATATTGCCATGATCTTTAGCTATGCTTTGCCTTGTTATCCTAACTAAATACACATATAAAATTATAGTTTTTACTTACTTGTTTCATTAACTCATGAAAAATGAAAATGTCCTTTATATCTAAGAATCATTCAATATGTATGCAGGCCAGCAGGCCAACCATTTGGTGTTGGAATCTTTGGACATGGCGACCCATAAAACAAAGGAAAATACAAAATGGTCCTCGGTTCTCTATGACCCTCTTCTGCTTCCACAATGGCAGTAGCAGAAAAAAAAGGGTGGTCAGCAAAAGATACTAAGAATCATCTAGATTTATACCGTGTACAAACATTAACTGAGTTCTTGGTGTTCCTGATATGAGCTCCTTCTCAAGAGACCAAACAATTGAACAGAACACTGCATCATAACAGTCTTGAAGGTTTTGCTATAAATTAAACCTGGAAACAGAAAAAGATCACATTTAATAGGATTATGGAAAGAAAAATAATAATAGTGAAACTACCAACATCATGTAGTGTCTACTATGTTCTAAGCACCTTACAATTATCTCATTTGATCCTCATTGCAACCCTGAGAGGTTGATGTTACTCTCCCCATTTTACAGATGAGGAAACTGAGGAAGACAGAGGTTAATTAATTTGCCCAGAGTCACATAGCTAGTAAGTGTCAGAGGTTGGATTTGAATTCAGATATTCCTGATTCCAAGCCTGACACTCTATCCACTGTGCTAGCAAACCCCTGCAAATCCAAACTTTACTATTAAATTTAAAAGTTTCAAGGATAGAATAATAGTGATGGTTTGCTCTTTGTGCCTTTCTCTTAGGTTTTGGTGAAGACTGTGTGTATGCTGGGCAGTTCATTTTCCCCCATAATTATGTTCAGTAGTTGGACAGGTATAGTACTTGACTTGAGTGCTCCACTTCTTGAAAAAGTCATTCTGATTATTATCAAGCACTTTAAAGTGAGACCTTAATTATAAATATTTATAACACAAGCATTGGGAAACATGGCTGGATAGGAAGAGATAAGGCAGATCCCCAGCATGATATATTTTTTAAACTTCTTTAAGGCTCGAGGTCTTTTAGGAGGACTTTTGTAGTAGGGTGAATGTTAATACACAGGAGAAAAAGAAAACAGAAGAGGAGATTATGAAGACACATTCTCTGCAACTGGGCTTTAACTGAGCCCCAAAGTGCTGCTCCACTTTTATAATGCAATTGCTGAATTAATTATTCAAGTCTTCAATGTCAGCCTCTCTGAACAAGTTCAATGTCAAAAGAAAGGTCTGTCCAGAGCCCACCTGTTTGAAGAGCATGAGATTCAATTATCCCAGAGATGCTGCAACCTATTAGGAGTTCCTTATTGTCCCAACTTGCTGTTGAAACGTGGAAACCTCTGTCTAGTGTATTAAATCAGGGCCTTTAATCTACCTAATTAGTGTCTTTTTAATTCATAGGGAAAAAGCAGAAAAAAACCCTCTAATTTCTGGGATTTGAACAGGAAACCATGTCATGTAAAAGCAGCAGATTGACTATTTGAGCTGGAGGAAAATCTCCAACAGCTGCTACTGGCATTCACACATACAGTTTCTTTAATAGAACTTTAGCCTCTGGGGGTAAGAACATCATAATTTTCTGGAAAGTTACGGGATAATTGGCACAAAGCACAATTTCTGTTGAGTAAAAACAAAAGCTATAGAGTCATACTTTTTATTGCTTGCCTGTTTTACTGGAAAGTTGTGAGGATTAATACCACTGGACAATTTATGTTTGTAAAGTGTCTGGTACTTGGAGAACACTCACTTAATAAACATAAAAATAAATAAATGCGAGCATGAAATTTATTTTCCAGGCTGTCTGAATGTTAATATCATCACTGTGGGGGAGGTCTGGCAGAATCGAGGTGTTGGTGATGGATTTGAAAGGTTTTAATTAGAAGGATGATTTAGATCATACTTAAAGACATCTACAACAATCCTTTGAAAATATGATTTTATAATAGGTAGACAGGAGCAGGGGAAGCACCCAATAGCTTCAATTTTCATTCCTACTCTAAAGAATGTTGTCCCACTGCCCACTAAACACACAGACACAGACACACAGACAGACAGACATAC
Organism: Pseudochirops corinnae; assembly: GCA_028646515.1. Lineage (NCBI taxonomy): Eukaryota > Metazoa > Chordata > Mammalia > Diprotodontia > Pseudocheiridae > Pseudochirops > Pseudochirops corinnae. Next base: position 246,159,468 of record CM053588.1, read on the forward strand.
ACACACACATGTAACGTACACAAGCTATGCTCTCATTCATGCCTCTATAGTTTTTCATGCTCTGCCAGCAGAGTACCATCTTTGCTTTGCTTTGGTTGTACCAAATGTTACCTAACATCCATGCTCCAAATCCCATCTTCCTTTCTGTTACCTTCAAGAAGTCTTTCCCAATTATTTTAGCTCAGAAGTGGATTTGAAAAATGAGCAGATTTCCCTCCATTTGAAACAATCCACCTACTGCTTTTGGACCTAAAGTCATTAATTAGGCAGATTAAAGGACCCAATTTAATAGACTGTCCAGGGGCTTACAGGTTGCTATGCCAGCTTAGGAAATTGCAGACCTTCAATATGCAGTCCTTTTTCAGCATTCCTGGCATTACTGAATTAGGACTGGGTGTATTCATAAAAGTTGAGTTGGAATAATTGGCCTTAATGCCTGCACTTCCCCCAAGACAAGAGAAGTCTCACAATTCTATTCTGCATTACAACTGCAAGTCAAATGATGACCAGTCATTGGAAGAGATCCTTTGCATTTGGGGTGCTTCAGGACCCCTCCAGCACTTAATCTGTCCTAGTTTCAGTCCCTGTCTAATTACCTTGGTCACTTACCCTCCATACCAAATTGACTCATATTCTGTTTTGTCCTTAATCCTTAAACTTCCAGGTGGGTAAAGCCTGTGTTCCCATCTAAATCACAGACTCTTTGTGGACAAGATCTGTCTTCCCCTACAGGATCTAGTCTACTTAGGTACATAGTATAAACTTAATAAATTTTAATTGAATGAAATCAAAATAGGTTCTTGTGGACATATTCTAGAAAGCTATTTTAAACTCAGAACTTTAATTCATGATGAATTTCTTTGCACTGACTGTCAGTACTTAAGGCAGTTTCAAAGTAGTAAAATCCTGATCTCTATGGTATTCATCCTATGATTTGGTGATTTAAATTCACTTCCATACTATGCCTTTTACTCTGAAGTTCACTCTTAGGGTATTTTTAAACTTTTCTCCCAAGATGCAAAGCATGTTGCACAGTACTAGAAGCTTCCTCAAGGAATAGGGACAAGGACAAGTTAACATTTTGGGCATCTTTTACCTATCTTTCTACTACAACTGTATATATTAACTATAGAATCTGTGTGTGTAGCAAGCAAAAGATAAAACAAAAAATGGTGTTCAGAGAGACCAAAAGTGTGAAATAACAGTAATATTCTTTTGGTAGCCTCACCTGAGTTTTAAAAGCAGCAATTTTTGTTGTTCTGTGAAAACTAAACTTTACTTTCAAAATTTAAAAAAAATTCTCATAAATTATAAAATTATAATAAACTTTCTTATGCTTAATGAACTAATAATTTCTTCTCCTAATGATTCCTTGCATTTTTCCTCCTCTTTTATTAAAGTTATTTAATGTGAGAGGATCATGATATTTATGTTTTGAACAGACCTTAGAAGTTATCTAATCCAATCTCTTCGTTGTACAAATGAGGAAAATAATGTAGAATTAAATTGCCTTAGCACACATGGTAAACTGGAGAACAAGGACCAGAATCCATGTACTTTGGTTCCAATGCAGTACATGAAATTTTGTCCATGTAGTCAAACAACAATTATTGGTGGATGATACAGTGACTCACAAAAGAAATCAAACCCAATGGGCTCAGTATTTCCCCAGTGTCTTACGTATGTCAAAAAGGGGAGAAATATCATCAAGGGAGAAGGAATAGCACTATAGCTACATTTCTCAATTTTCTCCAGGGATGGTTCCAGAAAAGGTCATTTTTGTCATTAAAATTCCAGGGTCTTCTTCATTAAAATGTCCTCCATTCATCAATTCCCAAGCAAACTATGTCCAAAACAACTCATTTTCTTTCATCCAAACTGCTCTGTTTTCTGAATATCTCTATTATTTGTGAAGCCATCACTATCTACTCAGGGACATAATTTCACAATGGTGATGTCATCTTTGATTCCTCATTCTTAAGCAAATCCATTCCCAAATCTTGTCATTTCTACCTTCACAATGACTCTTGTGTATTTTTCCTCTGTATTTGTGTAGCCCCCATTATAGTTCAGGTCCTCATTGCTGCTCACCTGGGCTATGAATGAATGATGGATTGAATGAAGCATTTTATTAAGCATTCACAATGTGCAAAATAGTGTGCTAAGCCCTGGGAATACAAATAGAAAAGAAGATGGTTCCTGCTCTTATGTTCTTCATGGAAGCTTTCAGTTGTAAGTCAAATGGAAAAGCAACATGGTCCTCAGGGGGTAGTAGCAAAGCAGGTGGTAATGCCTCTTATTAAAGAATTTCCTCTAATAAAATCATATCAGTTTCTGTTGTTGAACTTCTGGACAGTGTGAAGGACTCAGGTAGCAAGAATTTTATTTTCTGGGTCTTCAGTAGCTGTAGACCTGCAGGAGCAGTGGCCAGGCAACATCTTCACAAAATCCCCACCCCCTCCATCTCCCACCCACAAATATGATTTCTGAGGCCACTTAGATAAAAATATTACTCTTTCCAAGGCTCTAAGGTTTAGGATCCTAGACTGTCTTCACCCATAATCTGATGGGAAGATGAAAATCAAGGTGATGGTGGTGGTTTGATTTGCTTGGCACATGTTGCCTCCCATCTCTCCCTAGTATTGCCCTGTTGTTTATATTGGGCTTATTTACTTTGACTATCAAAATAACCTTCAAATTGGTCACCCTGCCACAAGACTTTTCTTACTCAAATTCATCATCCACTCAACTGCCAAGTGATTTTCCTAAAACATAGGTCTAATACTTTTCCAGAAATTACAAACTATGGGATGAATATCTTCTTCCATGTTGCCATTGTTTTGAGGCCACTGTAATTCTCTCAAGATCCTAAAAATCATATTCTCATCAGATTTTCATCTATTCCATCCCAGATAAAACAGTCTTTCCAAGGTGACTGATTGACCTCATTGACAAAACTACAGGACATTTTTCTACTTTGATCCTACTTGACTTCTCAGTAGCTTTTGGCAAGGAGGACCATCCTTTAATCCTCAATATCCTGGCTTCCAGAGTAAAGGACTCATTTGTCAGCTATCATTATTATTAGTATCATTAGTATTGATCTGCAACAAAGTCCTGCCCTGATGCTTTATCATTGCTCAGAGGTGACCCTGAGTTCTTGCCAGTTATTCCAGCAAAGGACCAGCTGTAAAAGCTTCAAGTACAGTCCCAGCAACAGCTTATGTATGCCTACTATTTGATGGCTGGCCCATGCATTTTTGAAGTTCATTAGGACAGGATAGGAGGTAAGGTATATTTGGACATGGCATACTATGAGGGAGACAAGATTTTATAATGACCTTCTACTCAATTCTACAGTGATGGTTTTGAATGTGGAAAAGGGAACAGAAGCACTGAGAACCCTTTAAAGTTTTTGGACAATCTAAAATATATTAATTTAAATGCTGGTATATAAATGTGAGAACTTCGTCTGAATATGAATGTTTGTTGATACACTATATCCATATGGACATTCTTGCCATAAATGAAACTAGAAGAAATAAAGAAGCTACAGCTAGTGCAAGGACTGGTTCACAGATTCTTCCAAGAAAGGTGAATAGGGAAAATGGTTGAGCTGAATTTATTGCATATTCTAGGGAAACAGGTAATACTATTTCATGGGATGCTTGGTCAACTTCCCTTATACTACTCTGATAAGCATAGCCAGTGGGCTAACATGAAGAAAGATGCAATCGACATAACAACCTTTGTTAAAGAGTTTTAAAAACTGAGACTAGTCTTTGAAAAACTTGGCAAAATGTTCCAACCAAGTTCTTCTTTTGACACTTGATACTTTCAGTATAAAAGTGGGCACAGGGGAGAATGGTGAAAAGTATAATGGAATATATGGTTCAGAATTAATAAACAAAAAAAAGATCAAAAGCTTATTGAATATTCAAAAAATGTACGCCAGTATATAATGAAAACTTTCTTCAAGAAGGAAGATCTTCTGGACATGGTGAGCACTTACCAATAGCAGCTTAAAAAGATGAAACTTATTATATATTAAAAGATAGGAAATTACTGGTTATCAGCCTTGAAGTCACTTCACAATAGACTGCTTGTGTACATTAAAATCCCTTGCTTATATTAAAAGTCAAAATTAACATTGAATCAAAAAGAAAACAGGGAGATGAGGAGTTATTAAATGCAATTACAATAGTTACAAAATGACCAATCTGATTGATCTGTTGACTCTGAAAGAAAATGTGAAATGAAAAAAGTGAAAAAAGAATGAAAAATCAGAAATAGACAAAAGTAAAGAAATTGACCCTTATTTCCTTTTATTAACTAAATTTAACCAGTATTAATCAATCATCAAAGTAATGAAGCCAAAACAAGCCAGAAGCTCTTCCATCTGCAAAATGGAGAAAAATAGAATACAAATACAACATTTATAAACATGAAAGATTACAAAGAAGATTAAGAGCAAGGTCATACAACAAAGTAGAAAAAACGTGTTGGAAAGGGAAATTAATCTTCATAAAACTTGATGTGAAACCCAACAGTATCAGAATATCAGAAGAAGATTTTTAGTTAAAATTGGAAAGAGGATAATGAATAGAAACAAAAGCATAGATTTACTACCATTAAAAAAAATAAAATCTTTATTTTATTGTGTTAAATTTCTCTTTTATTTTTGTTGGAATCTTTTGTATTTATAGCCTCTTTATTTCCAAATTTGTTCTTTCCTACTCCTCTTACCTCAGGAGTCTTTTCTTGTAAAAAAAAAAAGATTTAAAAAAGGAGCTAAAAGACAGTTCAGCAAAAATCAATCAACCAAATGTAATTACAAAAGTCTTTAAGGAAATAAATGGCATCAGCTGGTTCTGATAGACTCAACCAGAAATACATTAAATGCCTACAATGTACCCCACATTCCACACCCATAGTTCTCCACAACTACAGACAAGCAGAGAAGGCACATTTTGTCAACACTGCTTTTAGGATTCAATGTGGTCATTAAAATTATGTAGCATTTAGCTTGAGCTTAATGTTCTCTCCAGTTGCATTGCCATAGTCATTGGGTAAATTGTTATTATGGTTCACCTTATATCACTCTGTGTTGTTTGATATGTTTCCTTACCATCCCCTGAAATCTTCTTGGTCATCATTTCTCACAACACAATATTATCATGGGAACAGATGGATACTATCATATCCTCCTACATTTATGTCCACAATCTGTTTAGTCATTCCTCAATCCATGGGCATTTACATGGTTTCCCATCCTTTGTTACAACAACAAAGTGCTGCTAAGAAGATTTTGGTACATATGGGATTTTTCTTTATGACTTTGCCAGCTCTATAATATATGCGTAGAAGGGAGATCTTTGTGTCAAGGTATAAATATTTGAATAACATTTTTAGTTGCATTCCAAATAACTTTCCATAATGGTTGGACCAATTCACAGAGACACCAATAGCATATTAGTTTGCCTCACTGAAAGCTTATCATTTCCATCTTTTGTTATCTTCACCAGTTCTCCCTCCCTTTTCATTTGCTTTTCCTATCCCCAATTCCTTGAATTTACTTAAATTGTTAATCTCTTTATATTAATCTATTTCTCCCCCTTTAGTCCATTTTCCCCTCATGTCCCCCACAACCTCATTCCTTTTGTTGCTTTCTTATCCCGACATTCCTTATGTTCTGTTGTCCCTCACTCTTAGGTTTATAAATCCATGAAGTAAAAAACCTTGAAATAAAGCAGTGTTGTTTGATGGGAGTCTTCCTTTGTCTTAAGTCAGAACCAGGGTTCTACTTGAGTTAGTTCACTCACACTTTCTTTTATTGATTGACTAGACTGAAGAATGTGATGGAGAAAATGTTAATAATGCAGATGAAACCTAAAAGTGTGTCCTGCTTACATTCTACCCCTACCCTATGAGAGTCAGTTGTTAAATAATTACTGGTATACCCTGCACAAATCTAGATTATGATAAAGCTGAATCATGTTCGTTCAACATTACAGTGCTTTCAATCATTCTAAATTGCACCCCTCTCTGCTAAAAAAAGAAATCTTTGGTCTAAGCTATGTTACCATGAATAACACCCCATCATGATCTCTGGAGAATGAAGTACAAAATCCATGCTCTGTCTTTCCAGTCTTGTTATACATTACTCTTCTTCCTGTAGGTTAAGATTAAGGCAAACTGACTTTTGCTTTGTTCTTTGTACATGGTATTCCATCTCTGCTCTTCATTCTTTTGCTCTGGTTATCCCCCATTCCTAGAATGCACTTTTCTTCAACTCTTCCTTGTGGTATCCCTTACTCCAAGGTGCAACTCAATCATCACCTTTTACTAGAAGGCTTGCCTGATGCTTCCCACCCCAACTGCTAGTGGTCCCCCTCCCAAATGACCTCATATTTAATTATCTTGTTTTTATTTGACATTTATTCTGTATGCACATTGATATTTACATGCCATCTTGTCCAATACATTGAAGGCTTGACAGAAAGTGTTGTTTAATTTTTATACTTTGTACACTCTAGCACCAAGAACAGTGTCTGGCACATAGTAGGTACTTAATAAATGCTTGGTGATAGTATTACAGTTGAAATTCAAGACTAGGTTCCTTGTGACCTTAGTAATAAGTTGTTATTATGTTGTGAATGCTTTGCTTTGTTTTCTTGAATAAGGTTTCATTCTGAAAAGTGATGGTGCTGTAGGACATTATCAGTAATAACTTTTATTCAAGAAACAGCATTAAAGACAACACCAGAGACTTCTGTAACTAGACAAAGAGGGTGGGGTGTATGGTGCCTGGCACATAGTGTTTATTGATTGATAAAATGTTTATTGATATACTCAGAGTGTTAATAAATAAACGGCTTAAGGGTTTCACTGACATTTGCACAATATTGAAAGACCCTATGGCACATGCTATAGATACTCTAGGGAAAGATGTCGACATGCAGAATGAGAATTAATAGATGAGTTTCTATCTGCACTGGGTGCCCACAATGATGAGATCACAGGCCTGTCAACAAAAGACCACTACCACCACTGCCATCAGCAGCAGCAGCAGCAGAGTCTGATTTGTCTTCTTTCTCTTGTCCTTGGACCAAGTCACACTCCTATTTGAGGAACTAGTCCATCATGTAACTTCACTTTAAAGTCTTTCATGACATCTCTTCAGACTAAAGTATTTACTTACAGGACACAGATTTAGAACTGGAAGGAATTTCAACAGGCATATAGCCTAAGCTCCCATTTTGTAGATGAGAAAACTGAGGCCCAGAAAGGTTAAGTTCTGGCTCAAGGTCCTACAAGCAGTAAATAATAGAAATACAATAGGATTTGAACTTAAGTCCCATGACTTCAAGTTCAGTGCTCCTGCTACTGCATTCCACTGACTCCCTAAATATTCTTCTTTTTGAATTCCTAGACTACCACTCTGAGAGGAAAATCAAGATAAATAACACACACTAAATCATATTTTGCTTTTAAAGGCTCATAAATAATTTTCTTTGCAAGTGTTCTTATGATTTCCTTTTTATAAACAAGCAAACTGAGGCTTATTGAATTTAACTCCTGTGTCACATACCTAGTATTACAGTTGAAATTCAAGACTAGGTTCCTTGTGACCTTAGTAATAAGTTGTTATTATGTTGTGAATGCTTTGCTTTGTTTTCTTGAATAAGGTTTCATTCTGAATAGAGTGTCCATTATACCTTGTGATTAAACCGTTAAAATTATTCAAAGCAGAGGCCCTCAGGTGCCCTGTTGTGATTGGTGTTACAAAATTGGTGACAAGGATGGTATTGTGGTGCACAATGCCTCTATTTATTCCAGTATCCATGGCTATAACAATCTTTTGTAAAGGTCAAGGATCCTGGAGGGATGGAATGTAACAGCAAGAAAAGTGGGATTTTTTGGATGTTTTTATTTTTTGGAATTTAGTTTCCCAGCCTCAGGCTTATGTGCTTCTCTGTTCTAGTCAATCATATACATGGATCTGGGCTCTAATCAATCAGATATAGGTATGCAGGCTCTACCCAATCAGATGCTGAGTAGAATTGTGTATATAGAGAGAATTGGCATTGAGAAAGCAGGCATTAAGGGAGACAGAATTGAGAGGGTGACTGAGCCTTGAGAAGAAGAAAATAAAGAGAAGAGACCTTTGAGAGCTGGGAGGAGAATTTTGAGAGTTGAGAGGAGACCTTTGAGAACTAGGAAGAGACCTCTGATGGCAGAGATTTGTTGAAGGAGTCTCTGAACTTTGAAAGCTAACACAGCTGTAAGATAGAAACCTGCCTGTGGAAAGGAGGCTTAGTTTAAACCCCTTTTGGGAGTTGTTAAAGTGCATTGAGCTGTTAATACAAAACCTCTAGACTTTGGAGGTGAATTGAGATGACAGTGCTAGTGGTGTGTGTTGGTATTGTTTTTGTCCTGTTAAACTTTGTTTTACCAGAGGAAAAAGCTGTGGGTAGGAGCCCCTGGAGGCTGCTGTCAGACAGGAGCAGGAGAACTTGGAGTAGAGCAGTCCCTGTGAGCTGAGACATGGAGCAGGAGTGGAGAGCTGTCTACATGTGAATCCAGGTGAGAATTGGGAGTGGTCAGCCCAAAAGAAGAGCCATGAGACTTGGAATTTGACCTCAAGTTAAGATGAAAGAGGACTTTACTTGAACACTTTGTATTGATTGAAGAGACTGTAATTTACTGTGACCTAGAGGTGGAGAGTGTGTTTGTTTTTTCTGCTACCCCTTAAAGATGTATTGTGCTAGGGAAGACCCTGGTCTGGGACCCTCTGATTTTGGGGATGCAATGTGAGAAATGCTATGTTATATATTATATTCACTGCAATGTTACATTCTGTATGACCTTAGTAATAAGTCTTTATGATGTTATGAATGTTATGCTTTAGTTTCTTGAATAAGGTTTTGTTCTGAATAGAGTGTTCATTATACTATATGATTAAATCTTTAAAATAATTCACAGCAGCAGCCCTGAGGTATGCTGTCATGATTCCCTCCCTCCTTTCTTTCCTTCCTCCCTCCCTCCCTTCCTTCCTTCCTTCCTTCCTGGCCGCCTAGGTTGGAAATAAAACAAGTGAGAGCTTTTGTTCTAGTCAACAGTGAGGTTAGCTTGCAAGTAGGCATTACACTTCCAACCTATGAGAGATGGAGCGACCCAATTTCCAAAAATAAATAAAATAAAATGCAATAAAAGAGAAACAGCTGGTGAGCTGATGCTTCAACAACTTCCAGATCCTTCTCTATCAAAACCCCCAAACTTCAATGTCCTATGTTTTTTACTCCTCTCCTAACTCTTTACTCAGCTCATCCCTAAAGGGCACTTACCCTTTTGCTTGTGCTTGATATATCATTTTAAATTTATTTGATTTGTTTTTTATATTACATTTATTCTGAATTTTCTCTTTTCCTTTGTTTACCACAAATATGTATATATTATATGTGTGTTGTGCATACTATATCTACATATATGTGTGTGTTTGAGTGTCTGTGTGTGTATATGCTTGAAGTAAAGAAAGGAATAGTGAATACATATATATAAGTAAGTAAATAAATGAATAGCAAAAAAAAAAAAAGGCAAACAAGATTGGCATAAGCAATTAGCACATAAACTATGTCTGATAGCATCCAGTATTTCACATCTCAAGTCTCCCATTTCTGTGAGGAAAAGTGAAAAGCACATTTTCTCAATTCTTCTACAGGTACATACTTGATCATTAAAACCACATCATGTCCAATATTATCTTATTCTTCTTTCAATTTATGTTGTTGAAATCATTGTGCATCTTGTTTTTCTGATTTTGCTTGCTTCTCTCAGTACCCACTCACATAAGTCTTCCCACGTTTTTATGAATTCTTCATATTTATCATTACTTATGGGCCAGTGATATTCCATTCCATTCAGGTGCTACAGTTTATCCAGCCATTCCCTAAACAATAAGCAACCACTCTGTTTCCAATTCTTTGCTGCCACAAAAAAGTTCTGCTAAGAATATTCTGGTATCCAGGGGACCTTTATGTCTTTGCTTCCTTAGGGGTAGATGCCTAGCAGTAAGATCTCTGGGCAACTTCAGTAATTTTAAAATCTCATTTCTAATTATCTCCAGCCCAGAATAGCTGGACCAGTTCATAGCTCCCCTGATATTGTGGTGCCTGTCTTTCCACAGTTCTCCAACACCAACAATTTCCATATTTTTTCATATCTGTCAGTTTGTTGGATGTGAGGTAAAACCCAAGAGTTGTTTTACCTTGTATAATAAATATTTTTAATATTTTGGAGCAATCATTCATAACTTCATAAATAATTTGCAGATCTTTAGAGAACTGTTTGTTCATATTCTCTGACCAATTATCTAGGACTGCTCAAGAGACTGGCATAGTAATCTAAATCAGAAAAAAAAAATGAGGATATGAAATAAGTCTATTGCCCAGATGATAACAAGTAGTTAGATGGACTAATGATAATCCATCAATACACATCTCTTGGATAACTCTTGTGGATGGACAGCAAGAGGGGCTGGCACTGAATAGATGATGATAGCATTGTATTGTTTTTGTTAAATAGTACAGTGTTGGTGAAGCTGACAATTTTCCAACTTTATGGAAGATGAAAATTATTACGGAATAGTTTTTGGTCTTAAATAGTTGTGTTAATTCCTACATATTTTGGATGCTAGGTCCTCATCAGAGATATTTGATACACACATTATTTTCTTATTTGCACTTCCCTTTTTATCCTAGCTCACTAGTTCTCAACCTGTGTGTCGTGACCCCTTTGGGGGGTCAAATGGGGTCACCTAAGACCATGGGAAAACACATATTTCTGATGGTCTTAGGAACCGAGACACCACTTCTCTATCTGTCTCCAGGTGGGTCCACCCACATGCATATATGCCCACATCCAAATATTAAAGGGTCACGGCATTCAGAAGGTTGAGAACCACTGTCCTAGCTGTATATATTTTTTTATGCAAAAATCTCAATTTCATGTAATTAAAATTATCTATTTATCTTTTCTCCCTTCTTTGCCCATGAACTATCGCCCTAGTAACAGTTGTAATAGACATCACCATCCCTTTTCCTCCATTTTATAATGTAACTTTTTTAAAAAGTTAAATATCCATTTGGAACTTCTTGTGTGTGGTATAAATGCTGGTATAAATCTATTTTCTGTCATACTTTCACTTTTCCCAAGAGTTCTTGCCCAAGTAGTTTACATTCTTGAGTTCATAAACTATTGAAATTCAGTGTGCTTTGTTTTATAATTTTATTCAAACTACTTTAGTTCATATCTCTCTGATACTATAAGCTCAAAGGTACTATATAAAATTTATCTTACTTTGTATGGTACCATACATGGGTTGTATCATATCCAGATGAAATCACAAACCATCCATAGCATAGAGTTGTATCAAGTTCTTAAGGATCAGAGTAGTTTAGTGATTTGCTCATGTTCACTAATAATAGTAATAATTAATAGTATAGCAACCTCAACAACAAAACATTTATGTAGTACAGCTTGAAGGTTTGAAAACATACTTCACAATGTTAACTCTTTCGATCTTCACAAAACCATGCAAAGTTGGTGCTGTTATTAATCTATATTTTAACAGATGGGGATACTAAAATTGAAAGAAATTTAAAGGACTTGCCCAGGGATACATCACAAGTAATTCTATTTGAGGCAGGATTTGAATTCAGGTCTTCTTAATTCCCAGTCCAGCATTTGTGTAAGGTGCCACCTAGCTACAGCTATGTCAGTGTCATAGGTGGAATTTGAACATAGGATTTCCTAAATTCAACTCTGGCACCTCTTCACTCAGTGTCTTCAGAAATAATAACAGTGTTTTTTTCTTAAAAGGACGCAATACATGTATAATATGCATTATATGAAAAACAAGTCTTATCAAATACATACATATGTGCAACACATAGATACAATATGACAACAACTCTGAATTATTTCCTTTGATCAAGCTCCTAGAGCACATGGGTGAGGCAAGAGAAAAAGTAATACCAAACCTATTGTAATATTTGGTTTAAGGAAGTTCTTCCCA